>CM068370.1:35665746-35995746 GCA_034769895.1 Magicicada septendecula | reverse complement strand
TTTCTTAACTTATTACTTTTGAAATACTTAAAAATTAATTGATATATAAAAAAAATTATACAATTTTTTACTAAGGAATCGGTAATAGTTTTATTTACCATTTTTTTTACATCTTAGTAACATTAACTATATAATTAACTGTCAGTCGTAGGTGTTATTATTCAAATATTTTTGACATAATTTTCTCAATAATATTTTTAATGTTTTATATATTATGTTATTTATATAATATTGACTGGGTGGTGAAGACAATTATTATAATTTTATGCAAATGTGAAACGAGTCAAAAAAAATTTCACGGATTTTAAGAATAGCCTACTTAGAAGTTTATAAACTACTTTTTGAATACTTCGTTTAATTCTTAATTCTTACAAGATATAAACTTATCTTGCAAGTCCACTATTAGCAAAACTATTTAAGAATATAACTGTACAATCTTTTTTTATTTTATCTATATAACAATATCTGATAAAAGTGGGACTGTTAAAAATATTTTTTGAGGTGTTCAAAAATATCAGTGGAATTGAATAAAAACAGCTTACTGTTCAATATGGAAAAATTAAAAATTAAATATGTATATAGAAAGCAATCTTCAGAATAGACATGGAAAACTTTGTTTGTTTGTTTAAACTTGATTAATTAGAAACCTTTATTCTACCAATCAATGAAATAGGAAAGTAATTATATAAAACCCCAAAAGAAACACGCAAGTTTAACAAACCAAAATATTTTATGCCCTAAAATAACAATTAGTATAAATTAACTTAAAAATTAAAGATCGTATACTTACGAAATATATATATTTATACTATATATAAGACACTTATCAGACCGGTTGTTACTTACCGAGGTGAGACATGGACATTGACAAAAAATGAACAAGTAACACTCCAAAGGTTTGAAAGAAAGATCGTAAGACGTGTTTACGGCCCGGTTAAAGAAGTTGACGACTGGAGAATAATAAATAACCAGGAGATACATGAGCAGTGAAGCATGAGGACACTGTAAGATTCGTAAAGGCTCAACGAATACAATGGCTAGGTCACCTAGAGCGGATGGATGATCAGCGTATGCCAAAGAAAATCCAGAGGGCACATGTCTATAAAAGCAGAAAGAGGGGCTGACCTAGGATAAGATGGTTAGATGATGTGGTAGAAGACCTCAGAAGAATGGATGTGAGGGTTTACACTGAGACTACAATGGACAGGAGACTTTGGACAAGATTGGTGTTGGAAGTCAGGGCTCACAATGGGCTGTAGTACTGGAGAAGAAGAAGAAGATACTTAACAAATAATTCAAAAATTGTATTTTTTAGTTACTTTTGAATTGAAGTCAATTTATAAAGCAACGGTGTGAGGCATATATGATCGTCACAAAATTTTCTTCATCGTCATCGCATGTTTTAGCCGATGCGCGTATTATATATGACTAAATTTGCTTATACTTATTACTTAAGAATATTGCGAGTCAGGACACGAAAAAATCCTTGTAATTTTTGTAATGAGTATGTTTTTTAAACATCTTAAGTTTCGGAGTTCCTTTAAAACAGTCAGTACCAAATTAAATATATCTTACCGGCAAAGTACAAAATTAGGCTTTTTATAGAATGCCTAGGAATTTCGTACAATGCCTGAATCCAGCCGGCAAAGTATGAAATAAAACACATTTCATACATTGGCTAGGCATTGTATAGAATGCCTAGCATCTTCTAAGTAATGTGTAGAAGACATGTGCGCTATGGTTTCATGTTCTGAAAAGTGTGTAGAGTGATGCAGAGTACGTGTGGAAATGTTTTGAACACTAGTAGCAATAGTGGAGATAAGTGTGACGATGGCAAGAAGCTGTGTACTCTCCGATTCAAACTAAAAATTGCAACTGAAGAATTAAAAAGTTCAAATCATTTCTAGAACTTCAGGTAAAGAAGATGAAACCTGATTCTGACGAAAAATTTCCTCAAACTCCTGTGGGCGCGTCTGTTCGTGTTCCAATTCCTGAAGTAGACAAGGAGCGGGGAGATCTTCGAAACATCCTAGCAATCATCGTGAGTGTAAAAGATGAAGCATTTTACAAACTGGGAACCACTAACGGATTGTTAAACCAGCTGTACACAAGATCGTAGTGATTGTATGCCCTAGACCACTAATGGGGGTTGAAGATATTCCTGAACAAGAAACCGCACTTCATTCTGGTGCTACTGCCCAATCATCAGGATCCGGACAAGGGTTCGTAAAATGTGTGCAAGACTAAATGTCAAAAAAAATGTAATCGTGTAAAAAGTGAAAGAAAATGTAGGCCTACTTCAAAATGTCACAGCTCTCTGTCTTGTTGTAATAAGTAGAGTATATACCGTATATTTAGAATTAATAAACACTAATAATATCTAATCTATTTTTTTAACCAGATTGGTTAAAAAAAGTTCTTATACAGTATAATTTTAATAAAATAGTATCTGAACATAATTAAGTAGAGAACAGATAATCTCGAAGTGTCATACAAAGTCCTCCTTTGTGTAAAATCAAACAATTGTGTGTGATTTTGTAACAAAATGTTTCATTTTGAACGTAGTGAGCTTATTTTACACTTTTCCTAAAGAATCACTGGTATTATATAGAATGCCTAGGCAATGTACAGAATGCCTGGGGAAAGTATAAAAAACATTTGAAAAGTATTCTATTCTATACTTTGCCAAAAAAAAACTCCAGGCATTGTATGAAATGGCTAGGTATTCTATAAAATGGCTGGATTACATACTCTGCCGGTAACATATTATAGACTGGTGTGCGCAGGTACGGGCGAGGCGAGGCATTCTAGTGACACGTACGCGGCGGGCGCGGAGAGTAGAAAGTGTCGACTTCTTTGTTTGGATAACGGAGCGGCTACTGTTTAGGAGATGATTCGATTCGTTTCCTGCTCCACACTGTTGCGTAACTCTCGCACAGACATACAGTATAACTCTTACTTAGTACGCACGTTATTATACACGGTGACAAGAAAACAAGAAACTCGCTTTGAAAGCGACGCAGGCTCCGATGAATCAGTCGTAGGCTACTATCTTTTGATAACGCACTCACGATTAAGGTGGCCTTTCACTGGTCCTACTAATGTACCTAATTTAATCACAGCTCGTCTGCGTTCCTGTGGCCCAATGCTTCTGTTCACACAGTATTAACGTACATATACAACTGATTCCAAACGGTATGACAGCACCAGGGGCGAACCTAGGGGGATATGGAGATATGTCTTCCCCGAAATCTGAAAAAAATTTTAAAAATTTTGAGCAAAAATTTAAAACTGGTTGTGTTTTTGAAATGAAATTAATTGACTTCCAAGTTTCGACAATATTAAAAAATTTGGTTCAATGACAAGTTTAAATAATCTACAATAATAGGTCTTATATTCAATAATAAATATAACAGGTGTTGAAAGAAATGGTGAAAATGAAAAGAAGTCGGCTTGAAAGAGAGTAGTAGGATACGGTACGTTTTTTCCGCTGGTTACGATAAATAAGGACATATCTTTTTGTATTTTAACTTAGTGTTATATGTTGACAACTTCAATCACAAAGCACATAGTGTAAATGAGTTTTGATTTCTTAACATAATTTTTCATAATGGACATGGGTTGTTGTAACAGACTCTACCTAGCTCTAAGAAACAAAATATTGTAAAATTAAACATACGTTCATAAAAAAATTTTTGTGTTCTTGTTCATTAAAAAGTTGTTCAGTAATTTTATGAAATTCCGTAATTAACGGAATTAGCAGATATGAGTCCAGTATACATAGAGTGTCAAGTTTTATTTGCATTTGTTTACCTTTATGCACTAAAACCTTTATTAAACAACGGTACACAAAAGCCTTTGACCGTGCCCAACATCAGAAAATGATGGATATCCTGATAAATATTGGGTTAGATGGAATAGACTTAAAGTTAATAGCTACACTGTATTGGAACCAAACGGCAGTGGTTAGAATACATAAAGAGAAAAGTGAAGAGATACAGATTCTATGTGGAGTAGGACAAGGATATATACTATCTCCGGTTTTATTCAACATCTATTCATATACTATTTTTAGAGAAGCTTTAGATGAATGTGATGTGGGAATCTCTCTGAACAGTAAAACAATAAATAACATACGTTATGCGGATGATACAGTCATATTCGCAGATAGCTTAGAGGGGCTGGAACAACTAATGAATAGAGTGACAGAAAGCAGCCGTCGATATGGTATAGGCATCAGTGTTAACAAAACGAAGCTAATGATTGTATCTAAGAACAAGTTCACAAACTGCACCCTTCAAATAAACCAAAGGCCAGTTGAACGTGTAAGCCAATTTACATAATATTTTGGTACTATAGTCAATAAACAATGGGACCACTATCAAGAAATAAAGAGCAGAATTGAAAAGGCAAGAGCAGTGTACACTAGAATGAGCAGTTTATTCAAAAGTCACGATTTAACAAGAAACACAAAGATGAGAAGACTTCTACGCTGCTACGTATTCTCGGTCCTCTTCTACGGTGTAGAGCCTTGGACTTTGACTGAAGCCACAACTCAGAAATGGGAATCTTTCGAAATGTGACTCTACCCCAGAATACTGAGGATTTCATGGACAGCACATATAACTAATGTTGAACTCCTTAGAAAGATGAAGAAAGATAAGGGAAGTTATTAACACAGTGAAGATAAGAAAACTTCAGTATCTTGGACATCCCATGAGAAATGAACAGAAATTTTATTTATTACAGTCCATACTACAGGGAAAAGTACTTGGAAAGAGAGGGGTTGGGCGACCGAGAAAATTTTGATTGAATACAACTGACTTACTCCGTGCAGCAGTGTAGAAAGTTAAAATAGCCTGTATGATATCCAACAGCCGAAACGGATAGGAACTATCAGAAGGAGACACAACAGCGTATTGGTTATAGAAAAAAACCACGAGCTGTCAATTTTGACGAAATACGAGTAAGCTTGCTCCATCACCATAAATTGCTTTAATTCTGTTTGGGAACAGTTATACGTACTCACACTTCAACTGATGGGACTTAAGAGAAAGAACTTTACGATCTAGTATAGTGAATGTAACTTCTTCACGTGCGTGCAGATTTCACCTCCAAAGCGGAGCATCTAGGATTAAAGAAATAAACGAAAGGATAGACCCAACTAAAATGTAACTGACAAAAGAACTCAAAAGCCACGGTCGATTGCTTTGTTCGCTCATTGTCTAAACGTTTCGCCCACTCACCGGAGGCCTTCTTCAGTAGAAAAAAATGTAAAAAGTGTTCGACAAAATACTATTGTTTAAAAAAAAACACACACAATCGGAGAGGCGAACGTACCCCTAACCGAGGTAAAAGCAATAAGTTTTCGGGGGAACGGATTTCCGTATACAACATATGAAGGTCCGCACTAGCTAATCAGGACCACCACTGCGTTACAGGAGCAGGAAGCGAGTAACGCAGTGGCGCTGCGAGGGGTAACTACGAGGTGTCTGAAACAGGTGTGTCATTTCTGGCGATCTGTGATATTTTTTATGACAAGGACGTCGACATGCATACATAATGGTGGAAAAATTTCACTTGGTTTATTGTACTGATTGAGTTACATTACTCCGAAGGGAAATCTTAAGAGAGCCACATTAAGTCATTAAATAATGACCGTCCCGGCTTTCCTGTATGATTCAAAATCCGTGTAACGATAGGAATTCAGGGGAAAGAAATGAAGTTTTATTGGTATCTCAAGGGATGTGTGAGGGCGTGTATCATCAAACTGTGGACATCGGAGAGGCCCTGACAACGATCGTATTGTCCACAGTAGAAATCAGTCAGCAAGCAATTAGAGCGTGAACACAGAATACAAGGAAGCAGATATCTGAGATGTTTTATTTGTTTCCTGGACATCCAATGAAAGTAGGATGTTCGTGCTTAAAGATAACGTCTATTTAATCCTTACGTGTGTGTAATAACTCATTACAACTGGTTACGTGAGTTCGCATTTTTTACCGGGTTTTACCGGTTTTTCGATGATAAACCGGGTACCGGTCGCCGTACGCCCACGGGATCCGTTCCGACGTCCTCTACAATATCCAATTGTCAAAAGTCCCGTAGCCCGTGAGTCAGAGGCGCTAGTGTAAAAAAACCGGTAACTTTTTTTGTTTATCGTGCAGCATGTTTTCAATCACTCGTGTTACCGGGTATCCAAGTCGGTTGTGTTAAAAGACAAACTAACATTTTCAGTCCGCCTTGTGACTTTTTATTTACAATCGACGACGCCTTTATATCATATGTTTCACCATCAGATCTTTAAATATCCGTCATACGAAGTCGTCACTGGCTAAAATTCAATTGGCTATGCGCTGTGACCACCTCGTATGAGGATGGAGTTTTTAAAGATCTGATGATGAAGCATAGCCTATGCTTTGAAACGCGTCATCCAGCGCCGTATTTAGAGTGTGCGGGCCCCTAGGATGAGGTTGTGGTCCGGTTCCCTACTTTTCTGTCGTGACAAATTCTGGGGAACAGATTTAGGACTGACAAATTTACTGTTTAGATGTGAAGAACGCAGCACTGTCCAGAAACACCCCCTCCCACAACTGATGTAGTCAGGACTGATCGAAGGCTCGAAAAATATTCATTTATTTTTGTTACAATAATTTTATTTTTGTAATTTTTATATGGTGCGGACCCCTGGGCTGCAGCCTAGTCAGCCTAAAATCCGGCCCTGGCGTCATCAGTTATAAATAAGAAGTCACAAGGCGAACTGAAAAGGTTAGTTTGTCTTTAACGTTGTTTCTTCTAAACTCCGTTCATGTTTTGCGATTCTCTCCAATACAGGACTTCTGTTCTCTGCTCATTCTTTTCAGTAGAATGTCTTCCCCCATTAACGTCTGCGTGTCAACTAAGTATATCCTCCTCTGTCTCCATCTTACCCAGCAATTTTGATATATAATTTTGACATATTATAATAATACAGTAGAGCGTCGATAATCCGGACGTCAATAATCCGGAGCGTCAAAAATTCGGACCTCTTCCACAGAAAAATTGGATTCGTCGGTATCATCAAAATCGAGATTCCAATAGATCGAAAACTTTTGCGCAAGCTCGTTTAAATTGTTGAATATATCTGAGCCTAGCAGTGTTATAGTATACGAGGGAATGTGGGAGTGGTGGGAATGATAACAGGTAGGCCTACTGTTATTGCGTCGTGTGCTGCTAGCGTGTTTGTGCTAGCA
Organism: Magicicada septendecula; assembly: GCA_034769895.1. NCBI lineage: Eukaryota > Metazoa > Arthropoda > Insecta > Hemiptera > Cicadidae > Magicicada > Magicicada septendecula. The sequence goes on along the minus strand of CM068370.1, from coordinate 35,988,514 downwards.
CAAAGTGTTGATGCTTTTGCTGAAGGTCGAATCTGAAGGATTGCAGTCACATGTTAGCGGATGCTTGGGAAAGGCTTATAAAAGACAATTTGCAAAATGAGTGGGAAAAAAACGGCCTATTGAAGAAGATCAGACAGAAGAAAATCCAGCCAAAAATGAATGTGTTGAAGAAAATGTTTAAGATAAAATTACGTCATTATTTCAGTGAATGCCAGGTTTCAAAAACTACGACGAAAGCGATGCAAGCAAGTGGTTATAAAGTGATAACAATGACCTTGGATATCAAATTTTAAATGATGAAGAAATATCTAACACTGTAGCTGAGGTCGAGCCCCCCCCCCCGCAATGAAAACGAAAACGACGAAAGTGAAGAAATCGCTGATGAGGCATCCGCCGGTCCTTCACACGCCAATGCATTCAACGCGTTGGAAACTGCAATGTCTTGGCTGGAAAAGCAGCCCGAATAACCACTTTTGTTACTAAAGAAACATGGCCTCCAATAAACGCATCTTAAACCTTGTTCAAAAAAGAATTATTGACTTTTTCGTAGTTCTGATTTGCGTAGATTTGCGTAATTAAATTTCTTCTTATTAAAAAAAAAATTATACAATATTTGTATAAGTGTTTGAAATGAATATATTTAAACATGATATCTCTAAAGTGACGCTGAGTTTTCGTAAGTACCCCTTTTGTCCTTACACTTTAAGTAGTGATTTTTATACATGTTCGAAAGTCCGGACAAATCGATAATCCGGACTCGGTCGAACACCAATTAGTCCGAATTATCGAGGCTCTACTATACGTAAGTTCTTATTTTTGCCTAAAAATAACAGGGAAAAGTATGTATTGTATGTGTGTGTGTGTTGTACGAGTAAACTCCGTGAACTGTAGAACTCTCATTATTTTGAAAGAGATAAATTTTAGTATTAGAAATTTTTGAATTAGCCTACAAGAAACGTTCTACCGATAGAAGATATTCTACAATTTCTTTAGCAAAATAAACAATTCTACGGCAGTCATAAAAAAAAAACTAAAAATTCGGAACCACAGAATTTATTTTTTTATGGTTAAACCATAATGCATAAATGACAAATAATTTAGTTCTAGCTTTAAGTTTATATGTTTCCATAGGTATCTATTAGCGTATAGTTAATAGTTTTCACAAAAATACATAACTGATAGCAATATGTGAAGCTGTTTTTCCAAACAGACTTATTGAAAGGGATTCGAAATTTGCAAGTTGTGTTAAGAGATATTGGTTTCGTAAATTATAAAGATGCCGAATCCAAATAGACTTGTACAATCAGAGGTAACAACATTACAGTCCGATTTCAATCAAAATTCATTTACTCTGATATCAGACATGGACTTTTACAATTTGTTTTAAAAACTTTTAATCCTTTCTTTGATCTCTGACGTTTGCAACATTTGAACTATCCAATAATACATACTATACTGAGATTTCGGTTAACATTCTCTTTAATTAGATACCTCATGGGGGTTTAGCGATTCAAACAATTTTTGGTCCACTTTTTGTATGAGAAAGAGAGAAGAATTAATTCAAAATAGTTTTTATAATGAATTCACTGAAATATAATACGAGTATATAATTTTTGCTAAAATTGTCCTGCCCTACATATACAACCTTAATTTTTCATCTTTCCCTTTATTTTTGTCATTTTTGAAACGATGTTATTAGATAAAATTTAATTACGGTAAATAATCCTTTTAATGAAATAAAGTGTACACTTTTAAACAGTTAATGCTTACAAAAGTGGACAATTTCTGTTGGATACAGACTTGAAATCTGAAAAGGTTTAAACAAATAGATCACATAACTTTCCTCGTGATATTGTACAGGATCTGGGGGGGGGGGGATATGTACAGGGAATATTTAGAGAGGTGGGGGGGGGGTAGAGTTCAGGTCGGAGTTTTTAACGCCAATAGACAGGTTTGGTTGAGATCTATCTACCTTGTGGATGAGAATGGTGAAAAACGCTTCCAGTCCGCTGTAATAAGGTCATAAAGAAATGTGACAAGTGGGATAAATGATCAGTCACCGCGGGTCGGGGGGAAACGACAGAGTCTACTAGCCTAGACGGGGGAGAATTCAAGTCACAACCTGTGCTAATGTTGTTTACTATTTTAGTTCTGTTTTAGATATGAAGAATCGAATTAAAAATAAAAAAAGAGGAAGAGATAAGATATTTTGAGCAAGACCTTGGACATTTAATTACAAAATTATTTCTTTATACCAGATGTATCATTTTATTTCTTTATTTTCTATACTAAACATATTGTGAGTTAGTGTAAAATACCAAAGGAAATTGTACTCATCTATATCGTACTTCGTAGGCTTACACGGCCGAGCTGTTTGGCCGTGGTCCATTGTTTTCAACTAAAACAGACGTTTCAACAGTACCATCGACTGCCATCATCAGTGTAAAATTCGAGCTTTGCTAACGTAGGGTGGTACACGTTAGAGACACGGTGCCACAGTATTGAGCCTTAACCACAGTACTGCCGTGTAACCTTAAACAGTCCGGCCGTGGAAGCATATGAAGTGTATATATGAGTACAATTTCCTTTGGTATTTTACACTGATGAGGGCAGTCGATAGTACTGTCTAAACGTCTGTTTTAGTTGAAAACAATGGACCACGACCAAACAGTCCGGGAATTCATTTTAACAACATGCACTCATCTATGTTTGTAAAAATGTATGTCATTGATTAAAAGAAAAACTTCGTTTTTGTCTCTTCTAAAGTTTGGTAAAATGGACTCTGATCGCCCCCCCCCTCTGAATGTTCAAATGTTCTCATGATCTCTAGACACTACTTGTGGTATTTCTGCGGGCAAAAGACGTCGAAATCAACTCATTACGTAGTTACATATCAATAACAAACTAGCAGCAGCTTTCAGGAACAGGGTTTGCCTACCTTTCGCCATATACGGAAACATGTTCTGGAACACCTCTGCGATGCAGTTGTTTAGATTCGTGTCATTCTTTTTGCACGGCTGTTTGATCCATTCCGCTGCAACAGAAAAACAAAAAATCGATCATTAATATCGATACACATAGGCTACTCTAACTCTTATACTTACTCACTTCGTCAATTTATATTAATCGGACTTTTTTCGAATAATATAAAGTCTGTCCACATACACTATAGTTAATAGTTTTCACAAATATACATAACTGTTAGCATTATGTGAAGTTTTTTTTTACAAGCATAGGTTACAAACGTATTGAAAGCGGTCCGAAATTTGCAAGTTGTGTGAAGAGATATTAATTTCGTAAAATTATGAAGATGCCGAGTTTATATTTTGAATAAAATTTTTATAAGTTGATGCACCACATCGACTCAGAGTAAATATCAATCAGAGTAAATATTAAATTCGAATTTGCATTAATATTCACTTTACTCTTATATCAAACATACTTAAGACACTGGTAATTAGTTATTAATACCATAATTGTTCAATTATCTTACGTTAATTATTACTTTGTAAGATAAGCTTTCTCGAACTGGAAAAAGAATCAACAGTGTAATATATACAATTGTTTAATATTTTCTATGTAACTCTTCAATAGTTCTTCCAGGTTTTCTATATTATGAAAGGTCTTCAAACATTAAATACTTCTACAAGTAAAATTTAATACATTGGCGACATGTTGAAAGCATGGAAATCCAGAGAGACTTCGGGAGTATAGCTTAACGGAACAATTTGTATGGGTTCCCTGCTATATGCTGATGACATAATTCTTATTCAAGAAAATGAGAATGATTTACAAAGAGCTATGTTTCAATTACCAGAAATGGCAAGAGAGTGCTCACTGACAATTTGAGTAAGAAATACCAAAATCATGGAGTTTAAAGATAAATATCCAGTGAGGACTAAGATAGTTATAAACATCACTTTAGAACAAGTAAGCAGTTGCAAATGTCTCGGATGTGCTGTAAGCTATGAATCTGAATATAATATAAAAGAGAAGATGAATAAATTTAGGCATATTTGTGGTACGATTCATAGAAATCTTAGAAATAAAACAAGACCCAGCACAAGGATGAAATTTTATAAGACAATTGCAATACCCACGTTGATTTATGCGAGTGAGGCGTGGGTCATGACAAAAAAGAATACGGAAAGATTCAGAGTGGTGAAATGCAGATTCTTCGAAATACTTTAAATTATACGTTATCAGATTGAATAAGGAATGAGGATATCAGAGCAGAAATCTGAGTAAAGGGCATAAATGAAATTATTTCAATTTACAGAAGACAATGGTGGGATCATCTGCAAAGGATGACGGAGGATCGATTGCTGAAAGCGGCACTGAACTATAAAGCCATTGGTAGAAGAGACGTGGGTTGTCCGATGATGAGGTGGGTGCCGGAACAGGTTTATATAACCTAATACTTGAAGAGAAGAAGAAGTAGAAGAAGAAGAAGAAGAAGGAGGAGGAGGAGGAGGAGGAGGAGGAGGAGGAGGAGGAGGAGGAGGAGGAGGAGGAGGAGGAGGAGGAGGAGAAGAAGAAGAAGAAGAAGAAGAAGAAGAAGAACAACAACAACAACAACAACAATTTATTATTGAATTCACCTGACGTACGTTTCACTGATCATATCAAATCATCAAAGGTATAAATGAATTGAGTTCACAATAACTGTTTAACAATACAATAAATTTTCTTCTTTAGATTAACAAACCACGTCCTTCTAGAAAAGTAAGGTGACTTCTGTTTTTCGAAATCTCACATTTCTTTGGGTTTTCATGACACTCAGCTAATTAATTTTCAGGGTTATTCTGTATAACCAGTTAAATATAGAAATAGTTATTATAACTACCACTTTTCAAATTAGGTATAAAAAAATTGGGATTTCTGTCACGTATCCCAAAGTTAAGCGCAGACATGTTGCCAGCAGATCTAAAAATACCGATTTAGATGGTAACCGCTTGAACGGACTGATTTTTTACTTCAAGGTTCCATAAAGAAATGGAAGTATGGTTATGGGGAAAAAAATCGTGTTCGAGATAAGGTCTGATTCTGATAGTACTACCCTCAAAACATGAAGAAAAGTCATATTTCGAAAAGTGCCTCTGTGTCTGTGTGTAGAATTTTTTATATGGCGAACGATAACTCCCAAAAGTTCAAACAGAATCAGATAATATTTTGCATGCATGCCTAAATTTTAGAGGACTCAAGGGCTGTTGATTTTGGTAAAGATCAGTTAACGGGAAGGGGTAGTTTACCTGCAACATTTTATGTTTTAACGAGAGTAAAGTATTTAATTTTGATAAATAAAGTATCCCGAAAAGAAGATCATAATAATCCACTGTAGAAAGGTAGATGAAATATCTATAAGTGAAAATGATAGTTTGTAGGGGTAAGGGATAGTTTTTTATATGTGTACTACGTTATCGGCAACAAAGAAGTAGTTTGTTGTTGAAATTCCTTTCCAGGCTGTTTGGCCGTCGCCCAATGTTTTCTGCAAAACCAGACGTTTCGGCAGTGCCATCGACTATCCATCGTCAGTGAAAATCGAGTGCGCTAACGTGAGGTGGTATACGTTAGTGACCACAGTTCTGTGGTTAAAGCTGAAGCAAGAAGTAGAAAGAAGAAGTTCCTATAGAAATATTTTATTTCGAAACTGATTTTAAGTATAAATCTTAGAACATGGAAGTCGTGTAGGGTTCTCCATACCGATATTTAATTGTAAGGCCGGATACATGGCTCTTAAAGTTGTGACGTAAATGCTGAAATTTATGTCGTTAGCACTGCTTGTGATGGTTTATAACATGTAATGTAGTAATATTAACATGGAAACATAATGTGGTATGGTTTTTCATTTTTAAGATGGACAAACCCTTAAAAAAGAATGTTTCCTGGCGAAGTAAGCAAATAGTCAACAGCGTCGATATGCATTTCCTTCTTCTTCTTCTTCTTCTTCTTCTTCTTCCTTCCAGAAAAGGCTACAAGCCTGTTCCACAGTAACAGTATGCTATGGTCGGTTCTCCATTTCTATCATTGTCTCGGGAGCCCGAAACGTATGGTTCTAGAACCATAAAACCACGGCATAATATCACGCCATATAGTATTGACGCCGACCGTGAAAGCCTTCGAAAACTCAATAACAGGGAGCATGTTATGGTCAAAAATAGAATGTTGTCCATGTTCTAAACGGTTAAAAAATTAATAAAAAACACTCCCTAGCTAATGAAATGTGTGCACTCGTATTCAGACTCTGGGGGTGGGCGAAATATAGTAACATCAGGATAATACAAACATTCCAACACAAAGTTTTGCGGACCATGGTGAATGCACCACGGTATGTTAGAAATGCCGACATCCACAGAGATCTATGTATTCCAATAATTAAAGAAGAGATTAAAAGGTTTGCGAAGAAGCATGAAGGAATGCTTCACCTCCACGAAAATGCAGTTCTTCAGCTGCTGGACAATCAACGCGTGTTCCGAAGACTGAAGAGAACAAAGCCATTTGAACTTGTGTAGTGTTTTGTGGTATAAAAGCAGAGCATTGTGCGCGGGTGAGAGTGTTTAGTTAAGAACAACAGAACTAACTAAAGAATGTCACTGGGCTTAATTAGGCTGATATGTAGGCCTATTTAGTATTAAGAGGTATTGGAGATAAGTTAACGGTTGGTCTTACAGACCAGATTTAACATAAAAAAAAAGGAATAAATGAAACGAATCCTTAAAATTTCAAAACCGTATTTTCTCCTGCTAATTTACGCGTTCTGTTGTCTTTGTTACTATTATTTTCATCCTTGAACCAGAGGACTGGATGAATACGTAAGGTTACCGGCGCGGCGGCGTACTGTTGTTATTAATCTACGGTACGTTGACGTCATTAATTACGCTATCAGACGTAACCGAGCTGGCACGCACTGACGATGGACTTGTTGCATCACCGCTCGTCAAAGTGAAACGTCAACTCTTCTTTGTTCTGATGATAACATTCACTTGTTTATTGTACAGCCGTGCTACGTTGATAGCGTTCAAACTGCCTTGTTGAACCGATCCGTGTTGTTTGTTGTTGTTGTTGAAGAAGTGAAAGTTGTGTGACTGTAGATATTGCGCCGAGTTATGTAAAAGTAACTTCAAGAGCCGAGGTCAAAGACGAAGAAAGTGTTTTTAGAGAAAGTCGCCTCCGTACGAGACCAAACAGCGACAGCAGCAGTAGCAGCCGTCGAGATCCACTACCGGTCTCGGGTATTAACGCAACTGACGATGGGTTTTATGTCACACACAGTATTGTGCAATTTAAAAGTAACGTGCGAAAGAGTTTCAAGTATTAAAGTCTAAAACTCTGTTATATTGTTCTAAGGCTTTCACGGCCGGTGTCAGTTGTATTTGAAATATCTAGCAGGGTGTTTGGCCGTGGTCTAAGGTTTTACGTTCAAAGCAAACGTTTCAGCAACACCACTGGCTGCCTTCACCCTGGCGTACTACACCCCGCGTTAGGTTGACTCGAATATCCACTGAAGGTGGCAGCCAGTGGTGCTGCTGAAATGTTTGGTTTGAACTTTGAACGTACCTAAACCTTAGACCACGGCCAAACACCCTGCTAGATATTTCAAATACAGTCTAAAACTCTGTGCTCCTACTTGTATACTTACCAGGTTTGATCAAAAAGTCCATGCAGTTCGTGTTTATTTTAAAAACTATGGCTTCATTTATGACGCCCCCTTCAAAGTAGTCTCGGTCGAATGTAACACGATTAAGCCAGCCGTTTTGCAGTCTTCAAAATATCTCAAGCATACACTTTTTGGTAGGCCTACATCCTTGAGCTCGCTTAGCGATTTTCGTTTTACGTCTTCAACGGTCGCGAATCGTTCTTTCGTGGAAATTATCATTATTGCGAGCAGGAAAGATCGCGTTGGGACACGTCTGTTGAATACGTCAGTTGCCGTGTCATCATTATGACGCATCTTTTGCCTAGCCTGGCAAAATTCTTAACAAGCAATGACGTACGTCCAGGCACAGTTATCGGGCAGTAATTTTCATAAATTATTCTTCCGTAAATCTGGTCGTTTTCTACGAATAGCTTCGTACAAATGGCGTAAATTGTCCAAATAGTACTCTTTATTTACCGCTGCGCCTGGCGATGAAATTTCGTGGCACACAAAACATAATCTTCATCTGACAACCACGATCTTCAGCTAATTTACGGCACTCTTTGAAGCTTGTAAACCGCTTCTTCACATACAGAAGTCTCGCCAGAAGCCTTCTGAACACGTTTTCCAGGACAGAGCAGTGTATCACAGTTTACACAAAATTTAATCCATGTTCTTCGACCTATCGGCTAATACACCTATGACTGTGGAATCTAAACTGTGCATCAAATAGGACTACAATTTTAGATGATTGCCACTAACATGTGCACCGCATCACATAAAAAGTTTTTTAATCGGACAGTTGTAGCGGTGGAATTGTAAAATTGCACGAACTTTTTGATCAAACCTCGTACATTACTCACAGAAGTACACACATACTTGCAATATAAATTTGCGTTATTTTGACCTTGTAACTAGATATTGTATGAATCTAGATATGAAATGACGTTGGGCCGCAGTGGCGTTGTCAATGCTGTTTTGGCAACATTTTTATTGTTATTAGCACAGCCAACAATACTTTGAGATTTATAATCTAAACGTGCTGTTAAATATATCTCATCTATCAAAAGTGCTACAACCTTTTCAGTATTATTTATAGATTTTGCTATGTTTTTTAAATAGTTGTTATCGTTTGTATCAGTAGCAGGAGAAACACTTAAACTAAAGATATACTTTGTAAATATCTTCTTGTCGGTAAAAACAAAAAATCACTAATCAAATTATAGCATGATGGGGATTGACAGTTTATCATAAAATCAAATATTATGGTAGAAGATGAATATTTTCTAACATTGTTAACTAACTGCTTGACTTGATCACTAATTATATGTAATTGTTTGCTATACACAAATTCTTTGTCTTCTGCTATTTTATTAGCTTCTTCAAGAACAGTGAGACTTTTTTTTAATAAACTACTGATGTCTGGCTGTTCCAGTTTAACATCTGAAATATTTTTATAATATGACAATATATTGGTCAGCTGTGACCACCTATTTAATTTCATATCAACTGCAAGAATCCATTGTAAATCCGAATGTGATAATTCATTATCTTTCAAAAACACTTGTATTTTAAGGTTACTATCAATTACAATACTAGTTTCAATTGATAGAAACTCTTCCGCATTTAAAATATAACAATATAATTTATTATTTAACATCTTCACCTCCCAATTAAAAAGCTTGACATTACAAGCATATTCATTTTTTAGTTGTTCAAAACTATTGATCAAATCTTTTTTTAACAAATTATCAATTAATTTACTGTGGGCATCAAATATTTTCTTGTGCCTTTCTTCTGGATCCATTCTTGCGGGAGTTTATTTGGAACTTAAATAATTAGGCAAGTTTGGAAATATACAAGGAACTGCTGTCTCCTTTAATTTTGGACGTCGCAGAGGTATTTGCTCTGTTGATCCATCTGGCCGAAGAAGTTTATCAAAACAAATCACGTCACTATCATTAAAATGTTTGCGACACACTACTGCACACCCTGAAGGTGTCCATTTTCCCCTTGGAATCGCACGAATCCATTGATATCGTCTTTTGTCTTCTTTGGGAAACGAAAAAGTTGTTATACATTTACTGTCATTCACCAAAGTTGATTGATAATTGCTTTTACAGCCAGGCACGCAACACTTCCGCGGCATATTTGCCCACTGAAAATAAAATCATATTTGGCTTGATATGCACTAAGGTAGCATTTTTTTTTTGACATAACGTAATACACAATAACTCCGTATAAAATGATAATCTATTAGAAATATATAATGCTGATGTGAATGAAAAGATATCGATGGAAAAGATACATACCTTTTCTAGGTTAACAAAGTTAACGTTTTTTTCCAACACTATTAAACAGTCCACAAGTCTCTTACCACTAACATTGACGTCATTCTAGAAAGTAATAACAACACTATACACTATATAATTTATATGCAACAAGAAAAATAATTAAAAAGAATAACTTTGCAGGCTTCCTTCATAAGCACGTTTAGCAAACTAGCACAGAAAGTAGGCCCACAAGCGATGTTGCCACTTTTCGCACTTCATGGCTTGTAAATAACGATGGCTGTGGCAGCACACCCTGATAATAAAAAAATACGGTCACCATTACTTTTCTTGCCGAAGGTTGAGACCGACATTTTTTCCCCTTCGGAGATTGTGCCTGTTTCCACTGTAGGCCTATATTCTGACGTTTGGATTCTGGCTCGTAGTGATAACACCAAGACTCATCACCGGCAACAATTTGGTGTAGAAAGGCATTACCTTGTTGTTGATAGCGCATCAAATGCTGTAATGATAAGCCCGAACGGAAATTTTTCCATTGCCTGACGCCCCTCATCGGCCAAAAACTGAATAACGACACGTAGATTATTTTTGGACGGATTTTCTATCATAGATGCCATTTTTCAACTCAGTCACAACGCTTAGAAAAGAGCAAACTGCAAGTATTTTTGACAGACGCGTCGTCACTAGTACTTAAACAGACAATATAAACAAATGTATTCCATTGCTATGGGGACGAAATCACGGCTGCGCAGATCAAACGTGTTTCTATTGAACAATCCTCGTATAAATGTGTGATCATCACATGTACGCCTATATTAATACAAGTACACTGCTACCTATATATTAACACATTTACTAATATTACTGTATATTTAGTAACGATTTTTAAAATTATAGGCATAAAGAAGTCCATATAATTCTCTTCATTATCTTTTGGTATTCCTCAAGCCCACTTTATGTTATTTTTTCTCCTAGAATGTAAAAATGATTAGGGCATAAATGAATGTATATCTCTGTACTGTAATGATACACAAAATCTTAACTCTTACAGATCCTGATAAATCACCCACCATTTTGCATTTAAAGTTTCTCTCACGAAGGGCCTGACTTAAAGGTTTTAGCGCCCTAGGGTGGTGAATTTTTGGCCCCCCCCAAACATTCCACCTTCAAACCTCTCAAACAACGAGTATTACGGACGATTTACTCAGATATTATTGGCTACTTATAATTTAGGAACATGTGGGTTGTATAAAAAAAAATTCGTCTTGTTTCCATTTTAATCACTTAATTATTACAATAGCATGAACACACTGACAAATTATAAGTAACGAGAATATTATGAAAGTCCCATACTTCACTAACCTTTACATAAATTAAATCAAAACGCTAAAAACAAAAGTTTTTAAAAATAATTTTCGTGTCCATTATTAATTGCTGAAAATTTTTGTTTACTCTAAGCTTATTTTTCTGGCTTTTGTAGTTGCAAATCGATGAACTATTTTCTTAAAGGAAATACTTTGCAGAAAAACGATTCCAATGAATAAAAGTTTCAAGGATTCCATTTTTCTTGGCTTAAGGTAGATCTTAAATAATTTTTCAACCGGTTTAGCGTTGATCTTTCTCCGCTACAATTTGTGACTTCCATGCTCAAGAATTCGCAAGGCTACTTCAACATTCGGGAATTCCATACTATGTGATTTTATGAACTTTAAGAGATTTTTACGAACTTTTCCGGTTTCTTCCATTTCGTAAAACTTGCTTCCTTCCAAAAATGTTTTTGGTTTTTTTTATTGTTTTGTTGTCCTAAATGTTTAGGCCTCCAAAACACTTGCGCCTTCGGCTACAGTCTATTCAGCCTAATGGTAAACGAGGCCCTTGTTGTGCCCCTTGCCCACACCAAGTTCTTATCATGACCAGGTATCAGTCAACTCACCTTATTTGATTTCAGGATGGTATCAAACGTTTTTCAACTACTTTAAAAACGGTAATGTTGTTTAGTCTTCACTTGTTTTTTTCTGTTGTATGAAGCCGACTCAAGTGCCCGCCACCCCAAGGCCTAATTCTAGATACGCCACTGTCTGTTTTCTATCCATTATTTTCCTCCCTTGTCTTCTCCTACCGCTGTCTGCGTGTCTTTGTCTGTCTCTGTCCGTCCTCTCCTGTAATTTTGATTTGAAAATTTTCCCATTATGGGTAATGTGTTATTTCATTATTTTATTCGTTACCAAAATTTGTTTGTAGAGTAACTTCTAATTATTAGACCTTCTTTGAGTCTTTAACCTTCTATTGAGTTTTGCAGTTATTTGTGCAATACTTAATGATGTTACCCAAATTTCATCGATGATTATGTTTTTGTACCTTATTTGTAAAACTCCCACCCAGAGCCGGATTTAGAGTGTGCGGGCCCCTAGGCTGAGGTTGTGGTGCGGGTCCTCTACTTTTCAGTCGTGACAAATTCTGGGGAACAGATTTTTTGTATAAGCTAAGGACCAGATTTTTTTATATACCAAATTTAAGTCCGGGTAAAAAGGAATAATAAATTAACTCTACTAGGACAATGAGACGAAATAGCTTTTATTACAGTTAGAAATGCTTTAACATTGAAAGATAACTCAAAGCACCAACTAAACTGTAACTTAAGTACAATTGTATAACTCAATTCTCAGATGTAACTAAAAACATGTAAAAAAGAATTGAATTGTCCAGAAACACCGCCCTCCCCACAACTGATGTAGTCTGGCCTGATCGAAGGCTCGAAGAATATTCATTTATTTTTGTTACAATCATTTAATTTTTTAAATTTTTATGTGATGCGGGACCCTAGGCTGTAGCCTAGTCAGCCTACCCTTAAATCCGGCCCTGCTCCCATCCCTCCTTATATTCTGAGTCCGTTTGTAGTACCGTGACTTTACATGTTTGTGGTAACGTAATTTATTAATCTAAAACCTCTGTTCTCATCACTGTGATGATGAGAATGCGTCTCTGTTTCTGGTTAGGAAGATTTGTTCTCTTGTCGTTTGTTTTCAGTACCTTCAAGGCTCCATCATCGCCTGCACATCAACTAAGAATTTTTTCTCGGCTTAGATTGTTCTCAGCACTTGGACTTAATAAATGTACAAAGTACACATTACACCTGCAATTTCTGATTACGTGTAAATCTTTCCTCTTCTACTTATAAATTCTATGTCGTTATACCCTCTGTCCAACTCATCTTTAACATCTTTCTCCACACCTTTCTCGTATCCATTGCTTCAAACCTGGAAGATTTCGTCTTCCACGCATGGCTTAACTTTCTTTCTGTTATCGATTGGGCTCTTATAATTACAGAAAGTAACTCAACGTCGTCTGCCAATACAGTTTTGTAGTTCTGATTGCAGCGTTAATTTCTCCCCTTTCACAGACATTTCTTTTGGAGGCTCAATCTGTTAGTATCATCGCAACATGGGCAAAACATCTGACAGAAGTAACGTACTATGATAATATGTTTGTCAGTAATATGGTGTAGTTAGCAATTCTCGTTTTTTTTGTAGAATAAAACTGTACGGTTTTTTCATTTTTGTAAATTTGAAATTACGAATAACACACCTTTAACTTAAACAAAATCATTAAAGGCTTATAAATAGTTCGTAATTTATATGGTTAAAACTATAGGCTATAATTTTATCTTGGAAAAGTCTCTCTTCTTGGTGTATTAATTAATTAGTACTTTAAGTTAATGTGTTATTATTAATATTAAGACATTTATTTTGAGTTACTTAATATTAAGATTTTTTCTTTAAAAGTTGGCTGACGATGAGCTTACACACTTTGTATGTATGAGCATACATAATCGAATTATGTCTCAAGTAAGGTAACACACATTGACAGAACTTTCGTATAATTTTAATTAATTGTATTTATTAATGTCATATATAACATTTGTTACTTTTACACCAGAATATATATTTTTGTATAAAATTACAATGTTTCGAGAGTATTTTAACTGCCGTTTATGTATTAATATTTAACTGTAATATTAATTAATTATAGTCACTTATAATAAATTATAAGCATTACATATACGGTATTGTTATAGTTTACATTTATATTTTATAATATTAAATACATAATTTAATTTATAACATATAATTTATAGTTGATAACAATAATTTATAATCAGTGGACACCTTCTATTGTATGTTTAATGACGGAACCGGTTAGAGTTTCCGCAACGCGGGTGTGTGCAGGGGGGGGGGCACAGTAAGCACGACTGAAAATTTATGTTAAAACAAAATCTCTAAATCACTCTCGTACACTATAGCGTTGTGCAAGACTTTAAGAGGCCTGTTTAGTGACAGCTGGAGAGACAAGCTGTAATGTTCGTATTGATTACAACACCCCATGGATACACACAGTATCTCTCACACTCTCACTCTCTCTCTTTCACACACACACACGCGCGCGCGCGCTACACACAGAGTTACGTACTGTTTTAGGTGCGGAAACACTCGTTTTCCTTACGGAATCTCGAATCCAAACAGACAACTTTTTCGTAAACATAGACTACCTGTGGACAGTTTGGATTGTCAGAACACAATTTTTTCCAGTAAAAACGACATTTTATTATTGAAATTGACTCTAGACGTTTCTCCCATCTATGATGTGGTTTCTTCACTTGATAGGCTGTGTCTATCATCTGGAATGCATCTCCCGCGAACCAAGTGTCGTAGCGTCCAGTGGCGTATCTAGAATTTGGTCTGAGGGGGTTCAGGATCCAGTCGAGTCGGCTTCATACAAAACAAAACAGGTAAAACTAATCAACATTACTATCTTTAAAGTGGTTGAAAAATATGTGATAACAACTGAAATCTTTTCGTAAATTTCATATTGTAAATGTAGACGCAACTGCTGTTTAATAAACTTGTTTGTATATTTAAAAAAGAGTTAGTAGCTGAAAAAAAATAATAAAAGAGCCTACAAATTAAGATACTAACAAAAAACGTCGACTTTTTTGAGCCTCTGGGGGGGGGGTCTGGTCCCGTTCGCCCCTCCCCCTGTAAATACGTCCCTGGTAGCGTCTGATAATTCCAAATTATAGGATGTACGAAATACCTTTTCACACTTTTATGAACATAAAAAAAGAAAGACACAGAACAAGAGGAAGAAACGTTTAATTAAAAACACGTCTGAAATAAGACTGTACGAAAGTGGATGGAAGTGGTTGTAATTCCTCCGCAGTAAATGTTTTTATAGAGAATCAATTTAAACAAACAATTGAAATGTCAACCTATTTAAAGGTGTGAATTAAAGACGACTTGTACCACAGTCACATCTGTTTGTGTTTGTCCATTGTTCCGGTAACAACAGTTGGGCAGTTTTTCCGTAATTGCGGTCGCCAAACGCGGAAGTTCCACAACACGTAGAGCGCGTTACTACTACTACTACTACTACCGTTTTCACTTCCGTCTGCTTTTACTTCTTCATAGCTTACGATACTGAATCCTGTTCCCGTGTTTTTGTTTTGCGCTGACCACGAAGCTGAAATTTTTGATCGAAAATCATCATCAACATCGTCATCCTTAAAGTTTAAACCAAGAATGGTTTGTTCCGTCCTCAAATAGGCAAAGATTGAAGCTGGTCACTCCAGCTCTTCATCGGACGTCCCGCACCTCTCCGTCGCCTCGGCTTATAGTTCCAGAGTTCTTTGGGGATGTGGCAGTCATCCATACGGCAAAGATGTTCCCACCAATTCAGCCGATACTGGGCGATCCTGTCGAGTATACTCATAATATTCAGTTCCTACCGTATATCTGTGTTTCTTCTACGATCATGGAGAGTATACCCTGCCACGTGCCTGAGAAATCTCATTTCAGCCGCTTGGATGCGACTGGCCTGGGCTTTCGTTAAAGTCCAATTCTCAAACCCACACAGAAGTGTGGGAAGAGCCGTGACCTTGTAGAATTTTAGGCGTGTTACTTTACTTGCTGACTGGAGGGTTCGCCTGATGGTCCCGCACATAAGGTTGAACTTATGCAACTTATTCACCACATCGTTGCTTGCATTATAAGACACACTGTAGCCCAGGTATTCAAAACTGCTAACTTGTTCCAGGACAGTACCATCTATAACAATTTTTGCCCGTACGGAATCAGTTACACAAAAATCCATCACCTTGGTTTTAATTGTGGATATCTGCAATCCAGAGTCTTTGCAGATTCCATTAAACAAATGTATACCTATCTGCAATCTGTTTTCAGAGTCCAACAGAATAGCCTGTCCGCAAACAACAAAGTGTCAATTGTAGTGTGACCATCATAAACTGGTCTGGAAGACACATCTGCCAGTTTTTGATGGAAAATCAAAACCAAAAACCGACGTCCATAGATATGTCTTTTTTTGCAATATTGTTCCTCCTACTAAATTTTGCTTGAAGACAGAGCTTGAAGAATCATGAGGAATCATGAGCTTGCTAATTGAATCGTTAGGACATTGTAAGATTCATAAAGGCTCAACGAATACAATGGCTAGGTCGCCTAGAGTGGATGATCAGCGTATGCCAAACAAAATCCTGAGGGCTCAAGTCTATAAAAGCAGACAGAGGGACCGACCTAGGATAAGGTGGTTGAATGACGTTTTGGAAGATCAAAGAAGAATGTACGTGAGGGACTACACTGAGGTGGCAATGGATAGGAGACTTTCTAGAAGATTGGTGTTGGAAGCCAGGGCTCATGTTAGGCCTGTACTGGTAAAGAAGAATTGCTTCTATTAGAACATGTATAAAAGCAGACAACACTACAGTCGATGGTTAGAGAAAAACAACTAACGTGGGCCGAACGTAAACCTAGAATGCATGCAATAGGGATGCCAAAAGAAATATTCGAAGAGACGCCACAAGGCAAACGGAAAAGGGGAAGACCTAGACACAAGGAAGAGCTAAGAGTGCACAAATCTTCGTGAGAAGTCGTGAGAGAATAGAAGACAAGGTGAGATGGTTAACGCTAGAAAGGGATTAAATTAATTTCCTCTTGTTCTACCTTTTCCTTTTTTTTATTGCTTATGTTCACAAAATTGTAAAGACGTATTTTGTGCAGCCTATAATTTGGAATTCTCAGACGCCTAGTACACGTGGATCACCATAAGATGAGTCAGATGAGGATGGTATATCATAGATGGTCGAAACGTCTGGAGTCAATTTTAAATAAGACGTCGTTTTTACTGAACAAACTGAGTTTTGACAATTCAAACTGACCATAGAGATATGTTTATGAGAATGACGTCTGCTTGGATTCGAGATTCCGTAAGTCAAGTTTGGAAAACGACTGTTTCTTTTCCTAAAACAGTACATAACTCTGTGTGTGTGTGTGTGTGTGAAAGAGAGAGAGAGAGAGAGTGAGAGTGAGAGTGAGAGTGAGACTGTGTGTATCGACCGCGTGTTGTAATAAACACGAAAATTACAGCTTGTCTCTCCAGCTGTCACCAAACAGACCTAAGGTCTTGCACAACGCTTTCGTGTCTGAGAGATTTTTTTTAACGTAAATTTTCAGTCGTACTTATTGTCCCGCCCCCCTACACGCACACGCGTTGCGGGAACTCTAACGAGTTCCGTCATTAAGCATCACATAAACACAAACACACACACACACGCACACACACCAATTTATATACAACTCCTTATTCTTTCATTGTTTTCAGATAATTATGATTTCTATAAGTGTCTCATAAATACGCTGAGTAACTTTATCGACTCGGGAAGTGTGGCCGTTTTATTATAAAATGAATGGATCATCGTTTTGGCAGATGATTAGCATTCACTGACGAAATGCTATAGGTTTCTGGACTAGGGCCAAGTTAAATATCTTACTCAACAGTTGTCTCTGGATTGCTAACAAGTGGCAAATAACAATGTGATCAATGCTGTTGTTCTTTATTGTCATCGTCATTTTAAAAAGACGTTGTGTTCTGGACGTGCTTCTACGCTAATTGGTACAGAAACAGATAATGTTATTGTTTGAGTCACTACTAAGTTATGCAACACTTCTTCTCCTTCACCACGCCAAGATATAGCCTTACAGCCTGTTCCGACTTCACTGAAGCCATCTCTACCTTGGTCTACCTATATCTCGTCTTCCCTGAGGTCTGTATCGTATTACTTGTTTAGGTAGTCTCATATCTTCCATTCTCTCGATATGTTGCCTCCATTTTATTTGTTCTTCCCTTACTCTACTGGCCATAGAATATACATTTAGATCAGTGCTTATATCTTCATTTCGTATTTGATCTCTAAGGGTGCAACCTTTGGTTTTCTTCAAGAAGTTCATTTCACTTCGTTCATCATTTCTCGTCATCGTCCGAGTTTCACTTCCATAAGTTAAAACAAGTGTTGCCATTACTTTATAGAATTTTATCTTGATGAATTTCCTTGTCTTATTTGAAGTGTTCTGCGTATAGAAATCATTTGAAATCTATTAATTTTTATATCGCTGTCGTTGTCATGATTATGCAACACGCACTATATAATTAAATTTATGTTTTCGCTTTGGATTCATCAGACGGTGAGTTCTGACCCGATAGTTAACCAACCGATCTGTTTCATTTATCTAAACAGGTGTCGTTATAAATTGAAACTTAGGACAATAGTGTATGAAGTTTAGAGACAATGATTTAGAACTACGTTTCGAAGTAAGTTAGTGATTGATCATTCAGTAATCCTACTGTTTCCTGTAATAAAAAGGAAAGTTATGTAAATTTATGACGTGTTCTTGCCGTTGTCTGCAGAGCATTTGTGGCTTATATTTTGTGCGTGCTTTTTAAAGCATTTTTAGAGTACACGTTATATGTGATATCTATAATATAACGCGCTAGGTAGTGTGTCCGTCATCGGTATGTTACCATAGTAACAAGTAAATAAACAAATGATATTTACCGGCATCGAATCCGTTCCTATAGTTTTTAATGTTTTTACTATGCGATTGTGTTGATATGTTTTGTAATTTTGTATACAGGTACGTCTATATATTTTGTAATTGTCCTATATTTCTGTATAATATAACGCGGTAGGTATTGTGTCAGTCATCGGTATGTTACCATAGTAACAAGTAAATAAACAAATGATACTTACCGGCATCGAATGTATACATTTATCCGTTCCTATAGTTTTTAAAGTTTTTACTATGCGATTGTGTTGATATGTTTTGTAATTTTGTATACAGGTACGTCTATATATTTTGTAATTGTCCTATATTTCTGTATATGTTTTAATTGTGATATTTATGTTTATACGTATTTCTGATGATCCAATGAATAAGTAATGAAATACGATCAAATATGCCTCCTAAACGCCAGCAACCACCAACTGCTGAAGAAATTGCAGCAAAAAAAGCACGTAATGCTGAAGCTCAAAGACGCCGTAGAGCGGCCATGTCAGAAGAGCAGCTTCAAGCAGAATGTGAAGCCAATGCTGTAAGTCACCGGCAACAGAGAAAACATGTCACAAAATCAACTTCAACAAGAGCGCGAGGCAAACGCTGAAAGACAAAGGGTTGCACGCCAACATCAAAGAGGACGTCTGAGTAGATATGTCCGATCCCGCAACACCGCTTTGCTTCCCGATAACTTCAATGAAGACGAAATTGAAGAAAGTTAATTTCTTTAACTGAACGCTAAATGTCCATTTTGCAATGCCACGCATTTCAAAAATGAATTAATGTCAAATTGCTGCCATAAAGGGACCATTGCATTAGATGAAATACGAATGCATCCCTTCATTACAAATTACATGAATGGATCTGATCCAAATTCCAAAAATTTCATGGAAAACATAAGATCCTACAACAGTGCAATGGCGTTTGCCTCAATGGGAGCACAAGTTGACCAATCAGTGACCAGACGTTCAGGTCCTTTTGGTTACAGAATCCATGGGCAAATTTATCACGCTACATCTGCATTACACCCAAATCAAGGTGAATTACCAAAGTATGCCCAACTGTACATTTTGGATTCGGCCCAAGCCTTGACAGAAAGAATGAACAATCAAGCAAACAATGGATGCATTCATGTCGTAATGGAGAACCTCCAGAAACGTTTTGGAGATATCAATCCGTTCTCTAGAGAATACAAGAACATGCTCAAATTTGAACAAGACGAAATGGTAAAGGCAAATCAGGAAAACCGAAAGCCAATTGAATGTAGCGTGACTTTCTTGAGAGAAAGAGTAAATAATGTGCTCCCCGGCAGAACCAACGCTCCCACTGCCAGAGGAGAAATTGCTGCCGTTTTTCACAGTGCAGATGATGCACCCCCAGAAAATCGGGATATTACAATTTATCCGAAAAGCGGAATTTTACAAAATATATCCAACCTGATCCTATCCAACTCTGTGACCCAATGTGCTACCTTTTGCTTTTCCCATATGGGGATTCAGGGTGGACCACAGATCTGAAGAAAGCTGTTGGTCAAGGAAATGTGTCCCAGCTTCAATGGTATTCAAACCATTTTGTCATTCCCGATGGAAAGTTTAACGAGTTCCTCAACGCAGGAAAGCTGACTCACCAATTCATGGTTGATGCCTATTGCAAGACCGAGGCAAACCGTTTGAATTGGTTTCGAAAAAATCAAAACACAGTAAGAGCTGAAGACTATGATGTTCTTCACCGATTTGTGAACAACCACAATTTTGAGGACGTTAACATATTGACTGGAAAGAAAGTTATATTGCCTTCAACCTTCCAAGGGAGTCCAAGAAATATGGCTCAAAATTACCAAGTTGCTATGGCCATGGTCAGGAAATATTGCAAACCTGACTTATTTGTAACATTCACGTGCAATCCTAAATGGAGGTAAATCAGGGAAATCTTACTTCCCGGTCAGCAACCATGCGACCGGCCTGATTTAGTAGCAAGAGTGTTTGAGTGTTTGAGTATTTGAAATTGCTACTTGAAGACTTAACCAAACACCATAGATTTGGACGTGTTAGGGCTATGCTCCACGTGACCGAGTTCCAAAAACGTGGTCTACCACATGGGCACATATTGCTATTCATGGCCCCGGAAGACAAAGTCTGGGAGAATGAAAGAATTGACAAAATTGTCTGTGCAGAACTCCCTGATAAAGATGCCCACCTGAGGCTACATGAAATTGTAAAATCCTGTATAATACACGGCCCATGTGGTCCATTAAATCCAAACGCACCGTGTATGGAAAACGGCAAATGCACAAAAGAATTCCCAAAAGATTTCTGTGCCGAGACCAACAGCAATGTCAATGGTTACCCAAAATATCAACGCCGAGATGATGGTAACTTTGCTGAACTTGGGGGAAACAAAGTGGATAACAGATGGGTGGTGCCATACAACCCATACCTGTCTCTGAAATACAACGCTCACATTAACGTAGAGATTTGTAGCTCAATTCAAAGCGTTAAATACCTGTTCAAATACGTTTACAAGGGGCATGACTGTGCAAATATTCAATTCGTTACTGTTCCCACAGAACAGGAAGCTACTATGGGACGAAGTAAAAAATTACTTGGAGACCCGATATGTAAGTTCACCTGAAGCATGCTGGAGGCTCAGGGAATACAAAATGCACCACCAAACTGATCATGTGGAAAGATTAAATGTCCACCTTGAGGACAAGCATACAATATGTTTTATACCAGGCAAGGAAGCTGAAGCTGTACAGCAAAAAGCCACCAAGTCCAAACTTCTGGCTTGGTTTAAACTTAATCAGGAAGACCCTAATGCCCGAAAGTATTTATATATTTGTAATTCCCGAACTAGGATGACAAAAATTCTAAATGGAAACCATGTCTTAGAGGACATGAAACTACAATTGGCAGAATGTTTGCCGTAAGTCCCACGGATAGAGAAAAATGGTTCCTCCCAATTCTCCTTCTCAGTGTT
Source organism: Magicicada septendecula (assembly GCA_034769895.1). NCBI lineage: Eukaryota > Metazoa > Arthropoda > Insecta > Hemiptera > Cicadidae > Magicicada > Magicicada septendecula. Next base: position 35,966,708 of record CM068370.1, on the reverse strand, counting down.
AGAGGAGCAACATCTTTCGAGGACCTGAGAACGGTCGAAGGAAATCCTATCCCCTTTGCAACTTTCCAAGAAGCATGCATTGCAAGGGGATTAACTGATGATGACTCAGAATGGGATACTTGCCTAACAGAAGCTGCAACTCATCAAATGCCAGTACAACTTAGGCAGTTGTTTGCATTTATATGTATCATGTGTGAGCCGTCGGATGCAGCAGCATTATTCGACAGACATAAGGACAATCTTATGCAAGACTATAAGAGACGCTTTCCTGATGGAGAAAAAGCTCTCTATTTGACGCTTAAAGAAATTGAATCTGTCCTTCGAACACATGGAAAGTCATTGGTAGATTTTGGCCTAGAACTTCCAGTCGGCAGTTATGACGAGCCAATCCATTCTGGAAAATATTACGATCCAATTGCCGAAAAAAACATGTTCGAAGAAAAGTTTCAAATGCTCAACCCAGGGCAAACAAGGGCTTTCGACAAAATCAGGGAAGCAATTGAAAACCCTAACTTACCCAAACGTCTATTCTTTATTGATGGACCTGGCGGAAGTGGTAAAACCTTCCTTTACAACACAATCATGCACTATGTGCGTAGCAAAAATGAATTAGTCTTGCCATGTGCATTTACAGGCATAGCAGCAACTTTGCTTGAGGGAGGCAGAACTTCCCACAGTCGTTTCAAGCTGCCTATTCCAATAAATGAAACATCAACCTGTAATGTTCGACATGGGACTAATACGGCAAATGAACTGGAAAAGGCCAAAGTGATAATCTGGGATAAAGCTTCAATGGCCCCAGCACATGGAGTAAATGCAGTTGACACACTGTATAAAGAACTCTTAGCTGAAGATCCAAAAGTTCCTTCTAAAAACCCATTTGGAGGTGCGGTCTTCCTTTCGGTGGAGATTTTAGACAAATTCTCCCTGTTGTTCCACATGGCAGCAGAACCGAAATACTTTCTTCATGCATGAAAAATAGTAAGTGTTGGAAAAATATTCAGGTCCTAAAGTTAGACCAAAACATGCGTGCCAATGAGGACAATGTCCCATCAGAACACCGAGGCTTTTCCGATTGGCTTTTAAAACTTGGGAATGGAAAACTCCAAGAGCCTGGATTAGATGGATTGAAAATGGATGTATTGTTGCTGCTGTCTTTCCTGAGGTCATCCAATCAGGAGATGACAGCATTGCTAATCGTGCAATCCTGACTCCAAAAAACCACGAGTCACTTGAACTTAATGAAAATGTCCTTAGACGAATTCAATCTGAATTGAAATGCTATACCAGCATAGATTCTATTCAGCAAGACAGTGCAAATGCCGAGGAGGCAGCAAACTATCCAATGGAGTTTTTGAACAGCTTAACACCTGGAGGTATGCCTCCTCATAGACTTAACTTGAAAGTTGGTGCAGTAGTAATGTTGCTACGAAACCTTGACTCAACAAGAGGTCTTTGCAATGGCACCAGAATGGTCGTCAAGCAAATGATGTCAAAAATCATTGACTGTGAAATCCTGACCGGATCTTTTAAAGGTACCAGGGTATTTATTCCAAGAGTTATTCTTGCACCCAGTGACCCTGACCTTCCCTTTACATTAAGACGAAAACAGTTTCCATTTAGACTTGCTTTAGCTATGACCATCAACAAAAGTCAAGGGCAAACACTGGATTCAGTTGGTATTTATTTGTCATCTCCAGTATTCAGTCATGGACAACTTTATGTTGCATTTTCAAGAACAAAGTCCTTTCAGCAAGTCAAGGTAAAAGTCTTAGGAACTGACCAACAAGGCAACTTAAAGAAAGACCACAGAGTTTACACCAAAAATGTGGTCTACAAAGACGTTTTCGCCCAGTAATTAAATTTCATAGCCAATATGTAATTAAATGTATATTAAATGTATATGTAACTAAATGTATTTAATATATGCCAATAAATAATTAAATATGTGCTAATAAAAATGCTCGCCACCCGGGCGTAGAACGGGTACTTCAGCTAGTATTATATATAATATACAATGTAATATAAAATACGGCTACATGTACTATAATATATGGTCTTATAATTATAAATAATATAAGACCTTATAAAATCACAAGTGATGGACATAGCAGTAACGAAGTTATAAGCAGAATTAACCAGGCTAAAATTGCTTTCTTCAAACAGAAAAACCTCTTCACTTCAAACACTATCAGCCTAAAAATAAGGAAGAATCTAGTAAAGACATACGTGTGGAGTGTTGCCCTATACGGGAGCGAATCTTGGACAATTGGTAAAAGTCACAAGAAAAGACCCCAAGCATTTGAGACCTGGTGCTACAGAAGAATATTCAAGATAAGCTGGAGGGAGAAGATAACGAATGAGGAAAACTTTAGAAGAGCTTTTTCCAAAATTTAAAAGACAGAAGAGCTAAGTTTATAGGGCACATACTACGACACAATTGTTTGGTTAAGAGAATAATAAAAGGAACAATTGAAGGGAAGAATCACAGAGGACGACCCCGTTTAGACTACATGAAACAGCTTATGGTCGATATGAACTGCACATCATATTATGAGTTGAAAAGAAAAGCAGAGAAGCGTGAAGAATGGTGAGCTGCTACCAACCAGCCTATGGACTGCTTACCTAGAAGAGAGAAGGGAATTACAAATGATAATGATGACAATTAAAATTATTGAAATACGTATAATTTCACACACACAACCGCGCTTGATTGCAGATAAATCAACAAATCTTTTTGTTGTTACAACAGTAAAACACTCAGAATACATGAACATTGCAACGGAGATGATAGAGGATAGAGTGGAAGCAGGAAAGTTGTAGTCTTACCAAAACTTAGTCAGGTGCCACGAAAACACACCAGCTCCATGAAGAAGACTACTGAAAATTAAGGAAATGAAAACACTAAGAATACATGAACATTGCAACGGAGATGATAGAGGATAGAGTGGAAGCAGGAAAGTTGTAGTCTTACCAAAACTTAGTCAGGTGCCACGAAAACACACCAGCTCCATGAAGAAGACTACTGAAAATTAAGGAAAAGAAAACACTAAGAATACATGAACATTGCAACGGAGATGATAGAGTGGATGCAGGAAAGTTGTAGTCTTACCAAAACTTAGTCAGGTGCCAAGAAAATACATCAGCTCCATGAAGAAGACTACTGAAAATCGAGGAATAGGAGCGGTGATCGTGTATAATCTGTCAAACTTATATTCGCGTAGTTCCACGCATGGGGGTGGTGCTTGGAATTGACTCGCGTCTATGGAAGGGGAAAGGCGTTTACGGCTGACAAGCGCAGCTCGCCTGCAGGTAAGGAAGATTACTCCCCACAGATGGCGGAGGTTTACGCAAACGGAGAACACTAGCGACAGTGGCGTCCAGTAGGACTCCGCCATGTTCGCCATCTGCGACTGTATACCCGCCCATGAACTACAGCGCATCCACTGAACTAGACTAACTTTACTTTGACAAATTGTATAATGACATAAGTAGGCAGACAAAACTGTTAGATTTTCCACTGTATTGAACAAAAACTATACGTCACAGCCACTGAAGGAGGACGGATGTAAATGGCCGAAACGTCGGTTTAGAGGATGCCATTTAACAATGGACCGGAACCCTAACTCTTGAGAACCCATGTACAAGCAAGGATATAGCTTTGTTACTCACAATACGTTTTAAGTAAAGACGTAACATACTTGCGTCTTTGTTCTTCGAATGAAGCCAAAACTATGAGTAAGGGCATTTAGACGCGTGTGTGGGAAATATTACGTCACAATTCGCCTCCGTTTGTATCATTTCGCCCCGTTTCGTGTCCGTTTTGTGTGTTAGTAATTTTTCCCATACATCAAAGGCACAGAAAGAGTGCGAGAACAATAACGCACGGGGTCGGCAGTGCCGGATTTACAACTAGACCGACTAGGCCGCGGGCTCAGAGAGGGCCGCAAGTTACAGATTTTTTTTAACAGAAGTATTTTTATAAAACTAGGAGGCACTTTGAATTATTTAAGTATGACTTTTTGAAATTAAACCATGAATTTTTGTTAATCATACAAATGGAAGACAGTTCTTATTTAAATATTGCGCGCTTATTTTTAAGACGTTGGCATCCTTGAAAACTAATCTATACATGCGAATTTTGAACGTCCGCTATATGGCCCCGAATTTACATGACCGTGGTACCAACCTTATTTGTTATCATTGTTTATCTGCGTTGTGACTGAACGGTTTGCGATTTGAGATTATGTTTTTATTTTCTTTTGAATGTAAAGACGTTTTGTAGCTTTGTGTGGTGGGCAGCGTGTTGTTTCGTTGATATTTATTAGTGTGAAAACTTTAAGAACATAGCATTGAATCCGTACACTAAACGTTTTCATCATGAACATGAACATAAACATTCACACTGCTAGTGGAGCTTACAAACGTCACAGCCGGGGGCGCTCAGAAAACTTGGCCTAGGGCCTCAAAAATCTTAAATCCGGCACTGGGGGGTAGAACCGTTCATGTCCTTTCGCCGAACAGTGTCGAAACATAGAGAAACACGACGCAAGCCGGGACCGGAAGAGAGTCGGCTCCTTTCACCGAATGGACGCGAATGAAGACGCAGGTGTGGAAGTCATAAGCTTACTTTGTAGTTTGTGACGTCATTCACAACATGTGTTACCAAATCAGATTAATTTTCTAATTGATTAAGTGGAACTGCGTTAGACCGACATCGTAGTAGCACAAATATTTGCCACACCCAAGCACATGTGACGACGGTGTGTAAGTCAATTAACCAAGCAATGCGTCACACACATAGTGTTTTATATGCACGCACTGAAATAGAAAGAGATTATGAAGGCTGTGTTTATGACAAGCAGTACAACGACAATTTGTTCTTGATTTGTCAGTCTCCTGACGTCTTGTTGCGTTAGAGTTTCCCACTTAAGACTCCGGAAATGCTAAGAAATACTAGGATTTGCCATGACTTCAAATATATTTACACGTTATTTGAATTTTCTGTAGCTTTAAAGCATTGGCGGCTGGTGATTCTAAATGTTTGTGGTTGCAGTAGTTGGTTGAGTGGATGGGAAATCAGTTAAAAGACATTAAACTATCATAATCACATGTATATAAAATTCATGACACAAAGTTGCACTACAACGCTACTAGTGGAGCGTTGCAGAAACTTTACAACCCACCAAGCTTACATTAGGAACATAGGGAAATTGTGAAGAGTTGCGCATTGCGCACGTCTTCCCATACGTTTGATACGCTATGCCGGTGTAGTTGAACGGTTCTAAAAACTTGGGTTCCGGCGACAAATCATCTGGCCAGGATACAAGTATCGGAGATAAGATTCTTGCGATCTGCTAAAGGCTGCACAAGAAGAGAGAGGCTCTACAGTGAAGAGTTGAACATTTTTAATATCCAAGATCGTATTGCAGAAAACAAATTGTTGTTGTTGTTGTTGTTGTTGTTGATCTTTTTCTTGTTGTTGTTGTTGTTGTTCTTCTTCTTCTTCTTCTTCTTCTTCTTCTTCTTCTTCTTCTTCTTCTTCTTCTTCTTCTTCTTCTTCTTCTTCTTCTTCTTCTTCTTCTTTAGCACTACAGCCCAACGTGAGCCTCGGCTTCCAACATAAATCTTCTCCAAAGTCTCCTATCCATTGGCACCTCAGTGTAACCCTTCACATCCATTCTGCTGAGATCTAGCACCTCTTACTGCTTTTATCATCGATGTATACTATATGGATCGTGTGCTGCCAGGCAAAGTGAACGGCAGAAAACGGTCCGAAGCACGTATAGCTTCCCACACAATGGTTGGCAACAAAGCGTTTGGCGTAACACGTGTATTAAACGAGTCATTCAGTCAGTAATGCACTTGTTTTAACAGTTTACAATTATTACATTTGGGACAGTTCTACTGAAAATTTGTGCTTATGAAGATTTTATTATTATAACAGTTTGTTTTTACTTTTGCCTAACTGATAACAGATGACAATAACTTAAGCGTTTACACTCATTTTGCTGATTTTTTATCAAGCGGAAAATTTTAAAGAGCGTCATTAGACGTTTTAAAGATTGTAAAATATATGTATAATTTATTGATTATATCTGACAGCAAACGTAATACCAAAAAATGATTATATCAGCTTGCAAAAACTTTGCCGGCACAGTGTTTAGAAAACATATTGCAAACAATGATTTTTCTGAACACAGCCATGAAGTGAAACTTATCAAATTAATAGTGACATTATTTAATAAAATCTTCTGCTACAATACTGCTAAGGAAAGAACCACTGCAGCTACCTTCTCTAAGCTTGGTGTCTGCCAAAAGTTAAATAAATTTGTATTATTTAGTAATGTTGAATGTAAACAATTTTTATACAGTTAATACGTAGCTAATTAAATAAAATAAAAAAATTAATGTAAATTAGCATTGCTTATTGAACACTTTAACGACTATGGCGAGCGTATACGCCAGCTTCTTTTACGCAATAAACATTTTAAAGTTTACGGCTCACGTCTTTTATTCTTTGTTTCCCTTATTCTTATCTTTATTCGTCTGGCTTCAATAATAAATGTTCATAAATAAGAAAGCAACAGAACTGTTTATGAACGCAACAGAACTTAGCGATAAACTTAAATAATGTGTCAGAATACTGAAATCTTACAGTGAAACAAATGAGTTTATTTTGGAAAAGAACTTATTAAAAACCTCCCACTTTTGAGTCATTAATTGTTAAAATGACACACCTATACCATTTAAAGCAAAATATAATCCGCTAAAGCAACAAAAGCTATAACAAAGCAGAAATGTCAGACTTTGTACAGGTACAGTATATAGCATACGCAGTGTTCTTGCCAACCACTGATGCAGCGGTCGGACCGAATTCAGTGAATGCAGCACGCGATCCATATAGTATACATCGGTGGCTTTTATAGACTTACGCCCTCAGGAATTTCTTTAGCACACGCTGATCATCCATCCGCTCTAACTGATTGAGCCTTTATGAATCTTACAATGTCCTCATTGCTTCAATAGCTTGTCTATCTCCTGGTTATTTCTTAATCTCTATTCGTCATCTTCTTTAACCGGGCCATAAACACGTCATACCATCTTTCTTCTAAATCTTCTTAGTGTTTCTTTGAGGTCTTCCTACACTCCTTTTACGAACAGGCGTGTACACTCCTTTGCAATTCTTTTATCATTTGGAGATCTTACTTGATTTGAAGAAATTTAATTCTACTGGCAAATCTATCTTCTTTTCCGGTTTGGAAGGTATATCTGTCAATCAAATATTGAAATTTTATTTTTACTGTTAAGTTTTCTTTTCTCATTCAGTCATTAAGGTCCAACATTCAAAACCATACATTAAAACTAAAACTGCTAGACTTTGTGTAATTTTAATTGTGGATCCCAATAAGTATGTTTGAGCAGTTTTTAATTGTTCTACATGTTTTTTGGTGTTCTGCCCTAAGGCATGTACTTACTAATCTTACTAAGGCAGGCAGGTACTAAGGCCGTAATAATCTTATGTGACAGCTTAAAACCAAAGTATGCCTGAAGACGTTGATTCGCTCATAGGCTGATTGTTAATTAGGTTTATTATTTTTGCTTGAACATTTTCTTGTCGACGTAAAGACTTCCATTTTGCTAACCGCTGTAGTTAGATTTAATTACATAATATCTAGACAATTTGCGTAACTGGTGCAAAGGTCGTTGTAATTTTCCTTCAGAACTAGCAAATGCTACTTAATCGTTAGTAAAGGAAATTGTGATCAAAAAGGTTTTATTAATCTTCTTCTTCTCTTCAAGCATTAGGTTATATAAAACTGTTCCGGCACCCATCTCATCACCGGACAACCCACGTCTCTTCTACCAATGGCTTTATAGCTTAGTGCCGTTTTCGGCAAACGATCCTGCGTCATCCTTTGCAGATGATCCCACCATTGTCTTCTGTAAATTCAAATAATTTCATTTATGTCCTTTACTTCGAGTTCTGCTCTGATATCTTCATTCCTTATTCTATCTTGCAATGTATAAGTTAAAGTGTTTCGAAGAAACTGCATTTCAGCACTCTGAATCTTGCCGCTTTCCTTTTTTGTCATGATCCACGTCTCACTAGATTAAATCAAAGTGGATATTGGAATTGTCTTATAAAATTTAATCCTTGTACCGTGTCTTGTTTCATTTCTAAGACTTCTATGAATCGTACCACAAATATTCCTAAATTTACTTAACTTCTCTATTATATCATATTTTAATCGCAAAACAATATTTAACGCCTGCTTTCCTCAAGCGGAAAATATCCTCAAAACAAGTATGGCATTAATATACATACAAGTATTACATGAATCTCTTATAATCGTCAGTCGGCGTTATCCTGATTAATACAACTATGCTACACGCAATAGGTAGGTGTCCACTCTAGACATTCACATGTGTCTAGTCAGAGGTTTGTAGAACAACGACCGGATATTATGTAACAGTGTTGCCTATTGAATGCTGATAAAGGACAAACACATCATATACATGCGTACGTGTGTTGTGCGTCCGACAGTTATGAGATTAACCTTTACAGAAATAGTGACTGCGACAAAAGTGGGATTATCGGTCTACGGTACTTACAGCTGGCTCTCCATTTACGGACACGCCTGTCCGCTTTCCTGTCCCTCTTTGTTTGTTCCTCGGCTCTTTTGTTTTGACCTGTAATTACGTTTGAGTGAAACATCTTGAAAGGAGCCTAAAACGGCCCCTAGACGATCAATATTATTGCATAATATTGTGGTACAATAATATTGAAGCTTCCCCTAGACAGCTCAATCAGAAATTAATATTACTGCAAAATAATTTGGTTTTAAGATAAATAAATTTACGTATAGGCCTATTTGTGGTACGATTCATATAAATCTTAGAAATAAAACAAGACACAGCACAAGGATTAAATTTTATAAGACAATTGCCATACCCACGTTGATTTATGCTAGTGAGGCGCGGGTCATGACAAAAAACCAAAGCGGCAAGATTCACAGTGCTGAAATGGAGTTTCTTCGAAACACTTCATATTATACATAGCAAGATAGAATAAGGAACGAAGATATCAGAGCAGAACTCAAAGTAAAGGACATAAATGAAATTATTGCAATTTACAGAAGACAATGGAAAGGATGCAGAGGATCGATTGCCGAAAGCGGCGGATCGATTGAACTATAAAGCCATTTGTAGAAGAGACGTGGGCCGTCCGAGGATGAGATGGGTGCCGGAACAGGTTTATACAACCTAATCCTTAAAGAGGAGGAGGAAAAGAAGAAGAAGAATTTAGTTTGCTACGAGATGTTGGACGACCAAGATGCTGCTGCTGTTGTTATTGCTCTATTTTGCTGTAAGAAGAAGAAAAGAAGAAGGTGGATGAAGAATTCGTGTAAAGAGTGGCAAACATTAGCGCAAGAAAACTTGATAAGAGAGTTGAGGTTGAAAGAGCCAAATGGTTACCACATTTACGAGTTTATCATGAACGTTTTACGAGTTGATAGTCTAACATTTAACGTCTAACCTGAGTTAGTTGCACCTAGAAATATAAAATAAAACACAGCTATGAGAGACGCGATTCCACCCAGTCGACATCTATCCATCACACTGATACCTTACTACCGTAATTTTTTTCGAAGACTTGAAGTTCACGAGTGCGATTTCACCTCAGAGTATTAGAGCCATCGTTATGGAAACATGCCACTGTCCGCATTCTTTTTCCTTAAGCCGTTAATTTTTTCTACTTCTTTCTATATTTGGTTCTCAAGGAATTGAACTTTTTTATTTCTGCCCAGTTGATTGCCCAGTATACAGTTGATTGTTATTTATTTATTTAGTTGTTAATTTCATCATTTATAACTTTTCATTAGTTTGTTTTTCTTTTCTTCTTGTGATCATTTTAATTATCTTAGACATCTTTTTTCTTTTTCTCGGTTGTTTACCAATATTCTGTTTTAGCCATTTGCTGTATATTTGTTTTATACATTATTTCTTTTTTTTTTTTCTTTGAATACATTGAATTCATTATAATTTCAGGTATTTATATTAGCAGTTCGTGCTTGATTTTATTTTTGTTTATTTTATTTTGTTTGAAATATTATTCTGAATAATTTTTGTAAGTTTGTTTTTCTTACTTTATAGGAATTTAATCCCTTATGGATGTCGGATATCTCTCTTTATATTTCTTGAGCAACATCTCATACCATTTATTTTGCTCCTGTTTATTTTTGTATTCATTCGACTTGATATTCCTTAAATCTCGTAGGGTTTAGTAAAGTTGTATGTGTTCAGTAATAAATGCTCTTTTTTCGCCTTTTGCACTCATACAAAAACACCGAAGTAATAAGAAAAATATACTACAACAAAACAAGAATGGAAAAAACAGATGAAAACAAAAGAAAGAACTAAACTAAACAAATTCTGAAACAAAGAAAGAGGACTTGGATGGTAAGCAACTGTACACCACGGATTCACGTCAACAACTAAAGGGATATTGAAAAATACAACGAACAGACGGCACAATATTTTTTATATTGCTCGATATATTTCAAAAAGTTTTGATTCACTCAACAATATTGCACACTCTATCAATCTAACATACACACGTTCATTATTATTGTGAAACCTTAAATACTGTACAATAATATTGATCGTCTAGGGGCCGCTTAACTACAACTGACGGTAAAACTTTGAATCTTCCTTACGTTGATACCGTAAAGAGCGCATCCTATTGTTGGGAAGACCGCATGAATCGTGAAGTCAAAACAGCAGAATGGATCAACAAAACAGCAGAGAAGTGAAAAGTTTAAATTTTTATTAACATCTCCATAAGACAATCACACTCGTATCACTATATGTCTCCTAGTTAGAGAACTATAGTGATCCAGTACAACAAATAATAGAAGTCACTAAGTTAATTAAAATTACTAGTTCGTAATATACAAGGATTGGGTCATACGCAGTCACTTTTGAAATTAATTTTCTGTACCAACTCATTTCATCGCTATCTGTGTTTATATAACCCAGCCAAGATTTATGCTATTCTATACTATTTCCGTTCTTAGTTCAATCCTGATGTAAACAAACAGGCGTGGTTCATCTGAAACACTATTTCCTGCTTGAATTAGAGGCGTGTCACTCTGACAGAAGGCGTACAGACAGGGTACATATAATATCGATACTGTATAAACACACGTAAATTGTAATAATTTGTCCTGACTAAAGTAAAATTTGTGTGACTTTTGTCGGACCGACAGAGAAATATTTTATAACACCAGTTAGTTAATGGCTTTTTTTATTAACTATTTAAAAGTTGCAACAAAACAAAAAAGTAAAGATTATTTAAAACAAAAATAGAAGCTGAGATAATTACCAGTGTACTGAATATTATCAGCTGCAGTCAAAGAGTAATTCAATCCTTTCCATATTTGTGTCGGAACTTGTATCATCACTTGAGTCAGCGTTGTTATTGATAAGGCTGCCCACAACAATGTCGGTAATGTGGGCCAGTTCCCAGAGCTTATCTTCTTCCTTGATTATATGCTCGATACAATGACGCCATTTGACTTCCGTTGTTTCATTTGCCTCCTTCTCTACCGATTATTTTATATCAGGCAGCTTACATATGTTGTGTTGTGGCAAGCAACATAACATTTCAACTGGCTCTATATTAATTTAATTGGATTCAGAATACAGTGATAAGGAGTAATTCTTAAAACGACGTGCCCCTATTTAAGCGAAAAATTAAAAGATTACAAACAACTGTGGAAAGAACGCTTAGTAAGAATGTCATATTCCAGACTGGCCAAACAAATCTGGCAATATAAACGTATAGGAACCAGATGTGTGAGTGGACCCAGGAAGAGATGGCTGGAGGATCTTTTAAGGCGGAACAGGCAGCGCCTTGCCTACTCCGTGTTGTGAAGAAGAAGAAGAAGAAGAAGAAGAAGAAGAAGAAGAAGAAGAAGAAGAAGAAGAAGATGATGATGATGATGATGATGATGATGATGATGATGATGATTTCTATGGCTGTGACGACATTTATTGTAAGTGTTTGAAAGAGTGATAGAGTGTCGCATATATAAAAGCAATAATTCGTGACACCTAGTTAAGACACAGTCAGCGACCATATGTATAAAACAATTGACCATTAGTGCAAGTGCTAAACAAATAGCCTCTATATTGTACAGGCTTTCTATTTCAACATTTGTTACGCGGTTTGTGCAATATAACTTTCAAGAGACGGGCGGCGCTACAACAAACAGAAAGCGAGAAGAAAATGTTTTAATCGTCATTAAAATTCTATGGAAATTGCTGAATAATAAAACTGAGTAAAACGAAAGTTAATGGAAGCGAGAGACGTGATGCGCATCTGTCGCGGAGAAACCACGAACTGGGGACCTTCTGCTGTTACGTTCTGCTTACTGTATAGAAGGTTGTATACAGAAAGGTGTTTACAAAATGGTTATACAGCGGGATGTACGTAGAAAGACGTATAAAGGTGGATGTGTACTGTATATAGGGTTCTGTATTCAGAAGTAGACCTGTGTATACAGAACGACATACACAGTGGCGTATCTAAAATTTGGTTTTGGGGGGCGTCCGGGGGAGTCGAGTCGGCTTCATACAAAACAAAAGAACAAGTTAGGACTAATCAACATGACTATCTATAAAGTGGCTGAAAACGTGAGATAACATGCTGAATTTAATCTCATTAAAATAACACAATAAAATTCGCTTTTCCCAAAAATTATTTAAAAGACTGTAATTACGTTTACTGACTGAATTGATTTACCTATATTTCATATTACAAACGTATACGCAAATGCTGTTTAATAAAGCTGTTTGCATATTTAAATAAGAGTTACTAGCTGAAAAACACAGCTGAAATAATAAAAGAACCTAAAATTTAGGAGATTAACAAACTTTTTTGGCCCTCGGGGGTGTCCGGTCCCGTTCGTCCCTCCCCCGTAAATACGCCTCTAGATATACAGTGGAAACCGTTTAGCACGAAATGACTGGGCCCAACTCCTTTTACGTGTTTGCAGAATTTTGTGTTAAGGGACAAAAAGTCAAACAAAATGGGACAATAATGAACAAATACTGTACAGATACTTACTGTGTTATGTAGTAAAATAAAGCAATAAAGATTATAATTTAAAAGGTAATTACATATAAACGTTTTATTTGTCCTCACGAATAATTTCTGGTTAATTGTGGGGTAGGGGAATATAGTTAATTTTTCTTAATATTTAGTATAAACCTACTAAATTCGTTGTGGATAGTCCAACTGTTCTTCACTTGGTCTTACGATTTAGGTTTTCTTATACAGTAATGCAGTGTGTCTTTTAAAGTTCCCATGGTGACAATGTTCAATTCTTCGTAAAATAGTCCGTTATTTAATATTTCACACAATTCTGCACTACTTTATTTTCAAGAAATTGTTCTAATTTATCAATGTAGTCAAACATTTTTGCCTCCAGTTGCGTCTAAATTTCTACGAACACGGCTCAGCAACGAAAGCATATCTATCGGTAGCGGTAAGAACTCGTAAATTTTCACTGTCATTTTCGTTTCAACTTCGTCGACACTTTCGTCATTTTCACAGTGTTTAACTTGCACTGTTTTGGGGCGTCCATGTATGGATTTATTTATTATGCAGCTATTGAAAACCAGCGACAAAATTATTATAACAAAATTTGTCTTGTTAACCGATATTTTGTAGGTTAAACTTTCGTGTTAACCGTGCAACCTGTAATTTAAAATATCGGGGCTTGAGGCTTAAGTCTTAAGGGGGGGCCCGGGGGATCGGGGCTTGAGCCGTATTTCGTGTTAAACGTTTTCCACTATACGTCCAGAATATTTCACTTTCCAGTGGTTTGGCCTACTCTAGGCCTTCCTTGTCTTCGGGTAGAATGAACTACAGTTGGTTAGTTCATTAAAAATTTCTACCTATTTTTATCTATTTGTTTTTCTGACATTCCCAGTATGACTTCAAAGGTATCCTTTCTATCTCCCCTACACTTTTAATTATCTCATACTAATGCCGCTCGTTCTTCAACCTCCTTCTCTTGGAGTTCATATCAGTTGCAATGATTTTGCTTTTCTTCTTTTCATATTTTACGAGTTTTGATTCTATATATAATTATACCGAATATCGTGACATTATTAATTTTTGCAACATTTTTGAGTGCCTATTTGTAATGAAATGGAGCTACTCAAATTATTCATTCTCATAAAACTGTTTTTGTTCTGCTAATTTGAATTATTAGTCTCTGTAATTCCAACCTTGTCGTGCTTACTTGCTGAACTGCTACCTGTCATGCTCCGGACGAGGCCTTTCAGTGTCCACGGCCTTTAGGACTTGAACTTGTCGTCATGGTTTAGGGCTTGATAATGGTGGAGAAATTGAATGGCCTCGTCCTGAGCACGACAGGTAGCAGTTCAGCAAGTAAGCACGGCAAAGGGAAACTTTTTTTTTTTTTTGTGGCTTTGATTTATTTTCTTCTTGTTGAGACCTAAGTATAAGCCCTGATTTATTTTCGTCTGTCTGTTGTAGTTTATCTATTAATTTTCCTTTAACTGTTTCTTCATTCGTTGCCGGATAATAAGGCTTGATGATATAAAGAATAAAAATACATTATTTAAAATTATGCAGCGCATGAGTACAGCGACTCTATTCAGTGATTTCACAAAGTGTAGGCTCCGGCAGCGTTGGAGTGGAATACAAATGTTAACTGTGTTCTTGTGCCATTTTACCGAGCCAAGTGTTTCTGTCTCTCTTTCCTAACACGCGTCAAGGTTCACGTTATGTTTCCATATAACGGTTGTGTACCCAGTATCAACATTATAGTGGATTATCCTGTATTATCAGATGTCACGGTCGGTCGCCCTGGAAAGGAAAAATTTTGTAACCAATTGGCACGTGTCTACGATTGTCAACGTTAAGAATAATAACACCATTTTTGAATTTAACGAACGGTTCATTTTCTCCTATATCAATGGTTCGCTTATACTACATAGAAGATAGTCAGTACGTGGACATGTTTAGACAGTGGCATAACTAGAATTTGGCCTTGGGGGGGATTCGGGGTCAAGTTGGTTTCATACAAAAGCAAAAACAAGTTAAGACTACTCAACATTTCTATCTTTAAAATGGTTGAAAAAGCGTGTGATAACATCTTGAAATCAATCCCATTAAAGTAAACGGTAATAATACAATAAAAATACGCGTTACTGAACATTGTTTAAAAGATACTTATTGACTGAATTGATTTGCCTATATTTCGCATTTGAAACGTATACGCTAACACTGTGTAATAAACCTGTTTGTATAGTTTAAAAAAAAGTTACTTCTGCATTAGCGTACACAGCTGAAAAAAATAATAAAACAGCCTAAAAATTAAGATTAACAAAATTCGTTAACTTTCTTCGAACCTCAGTAGGGTCGGGGGTCAGTCCGTACCCCCCCCCACAAATACGCCCCTGTGCTTAGAAAAACGTTTTGTTAATGATGAAAATAACATGTGTGGTAAGGTAAAATCACGTGTCTCCCAACTGAGGTAATACATTTTGTACTTGCGATAATTAAGAGATTTATTTTCCAACTAACCAGCAAGAATCCCCTAAAGAATAGTTTCACATAACCGACAAACGTCCATGTTGGAGAGCATTTAAATACCATAATTTATCATAAAATTGGCCGTTTTTATAATTTTCAATGTGTACTTTTAATTTACAGTAGTTCGCATGTATACTAAATGGCATCCTTGACCGCAACCCCGAGTATTCTTTTCCGGGGATAATGAGATTGTCGAAACTCATCACATTTTAAGGAAATTTTTTTAAATTCCTCTATCTTTGGCGAGTTTCTTGGATCGTAAAAGGCAAAAAACACTTTTTAACGTTTAGCAGGGGGGTCGCCCAGTGGTAGGAGCTACCATTATGTGGCATCCATTTTTCATGTAGGATTAGCTGAAGGTGGAATAAATCCAGTCTCATCTACAGATGAATTAGTTAGACATGAAACGGTTCGCGCAAATCTTACTGACGGCAGGAAGTGGTGCGTGAGGTGACCGACCATGAGACACAACCGTGTGACGCACCAACCTAGCAGGTGTTCTGAACTTAAAATAATTGGTCCGAAAACAATGCGTCGCTACGCAATGAGATCTTTTGCCACGGGCAACTAGACACCCGTTTCATGTCTAATGATTTTAGCTGTACCTCTTGACGACGCAATAGAGTAGTATGTCAAAGCTATCCGGGCTTAGTTAGCAACAACGCGACATCTATACGTGAAGACACACAACAACGCCTTTCTCCTCCATGCAGTTCGTCACTGCACGTGGTTAATAAATGCAGACTACTATACTACCGCGAAGAGACTTTCCACGCGGGAGGAATGCTCATATACACGTGTGGCCAGTCGTTGTTCCGAATTCAGTGCGTAGACCACTGAGGATAAAAAACTGTTTTTTAGACTAATTCCATAGTTCTTCCTATAGGAAAATGTACACACTTCACATTATTTCGATAAAAAAATTAACAACCTCAAGTATTTAGAGTATTGTTGAAGGATTATACTCTCAACGACTGAAGGTCACAATTGAAGTTCGGATGTTCAAGTTGAGAAATAATGCACAAGTGTTAAAGCAGAAGTGACAATTTGTTTGAGGGGAGGAGGGTCTATTGTGACACAGATTTGTACAATTCGCCGTCATACACAGTAAGATCAAATGCCAGCTTCCACTCGGTAGTTAGGCCTACACAAATATATAAAGCCACGTAAGATACAGGCCTAATCATTGTCTGGAGATTCAAAATTTGCTATAGTGTGTACAATTTATGTTGAGTTCAACTTAAATTTTATCTATTGGCTTGATAAAACTACAAGTAAAATAAAATATAATAATATTTAACACCATTTAATATTTAACACCAATTGGTGGTTGCAGTAGTTGGTTGAGTGGATGGGAGAGGGATTAAAAGACATTAAGCTATCATAATGACAGTTATACAGAATTATTAGTATCATTTTATAACCTCAAACAACGGATAACTTTTACCTTGAACCAACGTAAACATTAAACCTAACACAACTTATAAATCTACAAGGTTGTGCTGATTTGATGACACAACTAAGGATTCGTTACAACGCTATTAGCGGAACGTTGCAGAAACTTTGCAACCGCCTAGCTTACATTGGGAACATAGAGCAATTGTGAGAGTAGCGCACGTCGTCCCATATGATTGTGTAGTAAGCTCTGCCATTTTCTGTTCAAGTTGCAAGCGGCCTACAACCACCACCCTGCGCGCCACATTTGAATTGTACGCGATATTGTCGCGTAGAATCTAATACGCTTTACGTTGAAAGTCGTGATACTTTAAACTACTTAATGTATTCGTATATTATATTATAGTTTAGTTATTCTAAATTAGTGGTTGTGCAACGCTGCAACCATAACAGCAGCCACCACTGTATTAACACTCTTGCTACCATGTGTACCATTTTTGGACACACAACACTTTTACTAGAGCCCGTATGTACCATATCTGGACATATTAAATTTTCCGTACAGCCCACGTGTACCAAAGTTGGACACATTGCATGACTGTGGTTTCAAGGTTCCGTCAACATGTGGACACAGATCAGTGATATTAAATAGAGTTTTACATTCTGGGCTAGAGTGAAAGAAATATGCTTTTGGGCTAAGTTGGAAATACTTTACTGTCAACAAAATCACCTATTATAACATATATAACAAAACATATCTGAAACAGGGGGGGGGGAATTTACTCTACACAGGTCTGGTAGCGTGAGGTTTTCCTGTCATGAGTGGCTGGGAGTGAAAGTGTTAATACATTATTGCCTACAAACTGTGTATACTGCAATTGAAAAGGTGTACTACAATTATATCAGAACGAGACTGAGATTGGGTAATATCCAGCCTAGCTATCATCATTATCAGCAATTGCCTGCATACTGTTTAGCAGCTGCATTCATCAGAGCTTTATCTTATGAGCATGTCTTGTCTAGTTCATTGTGTCACAGTACTTAATCCAGATCAGCTTCAATCTTCAAAGGCCTATCTCTCAGGGCCTTTAACCTTCTTTGTTATCTGCCGTTTTCCATCAACCTAGGCAAATGTTCTCCCCATTGTCTTTTTCTTCATCTTTATCACCACATCTTCTTCCTATCCTCTTCTGATTTAGGAGACTGACATAACTTCCTGTTTACTAACTTGATACACTCTATCCTTGGGGTTGTCTAACTATTTTGTTATATGTTGGACAATTATCTCAGGCCTTCTTGACTAATATATTATCATCCTGCCTGTCACTATGGTCTTTCCAGAGTTGTCACCTTTTCTTTATCCAGCCTACTGCGTCTACGAGGGTAGATCAAATATAAAATATAAATCAGTGCTATTAGATAGATAGATTCTTCTGGGTCAGAGTGAAAGAAATATGCCCTTGGGTTAAGTTTTTATACTATACTGTATACGTTGTATACTGTCAACTAAATCAGCTGTTATAACATATATAAGAATATATATCTGTGCCGGGGGGGTGGGGGGGTGGGGATTTACTCTTCACAGGTCTGGTAGCGAGAGCTTTTCCTGTTACCGGTGTCTGGCAGCGAAAGTGTTAACACTGTACTGAAATCTGAGTTCTGATTGTTGAAATATTTATTTGCCGGGTCATTAGGCCGTAGTATACGGCTTGTGTTAAAGACAGATTTTTCGTCCCTACCATCGGAGGCCATATTCATTGTCAGAAACGATTAAAAACAATTGGCACACTGTCCGCCAATTCACCTCAGTACTGAGATAGATACTACGAAAGGACACCGTGCCAATGTTTTTTAAATAATTTCTGAGACTGAAGATGGCCTCCGATGGTGGGGCCGAAACGTCTGTCTTGAACACGAGCAGTAGACCACGGAGTAACAGCCCGCCAGATAACGATTTCGACGATGTTGACGCCGGCCGGTCGTGAAAGCCTAACCAATTCTGAGGTTCTGGTACACCGACGTCGTTGTAGACAGTGAACAATATTATCAATAATAACGCTGACTCAAGTGATGATACAAGTTCAGACCCAGATATGAAAGGCATTGAATTAGTCTGTGACAGTAACTGTTGGTATTCAGTACACTAGTAATTATCACAGCTTCTATTTTCGTTTTAAGTAAGCTTTACTTCTTTGTTTGTTGCTATATTTAAACGGTTAATTAAAAAAAGCCATTAACTGGTGTTATAAAATGTTTCACTGTCGGTATGACACTATCACACGAATTCTACTTTGGTCGGGACAAATTATTACAATTTACCTGTGTTTATACAGTATCAGTATTATATGTACCCTGTCTGTACTCCTTTTGTCAGAGTGAAACGCCTCTAATTCAGGTAGCAAATAGCGTTTCAGATGTGCCACGCCCGTTTGTTTACATCAGGATTAAGCTAAGAGCGGAAACAGTATACATGTGCATTTGAATGCTAGAAAAAGATTTAAAAATATTTAGATACACACTTGTTTGTGTCGCTGTGAGAAAAATGTTCATCAAGTATAATATTATTAGGAGGATTAAAAAAGTGGCATTTAGCAAGTTGTGATTCTGCCTCCTAGATTTTTAAAAATTGTGATTTCAACAACCACACATCGGCACTTGCATTGGCTTGAAACTTGCAATCTAAAAGCTAACCTCAAACGACGACAAAACTATAAACAAGAGAAAATAATAGCCGCATTTTCACCGAGCCAGGACACTGCTAGCGCTCCTAACGGCTTAAAGAACTACTAAAGAGTGCTTGTTTTTTGCCTCCAGAGAGCCAGGTGCTGTGCGGATTAGTATTATATTATACGTAGGTACGAACAAAATATTGTATTCGTAGGTTAGATTGTTATAAGTTTGAGTATTTTAATTATAGCTAATGTAAAAAGTAAGGTTAGATACTGAAAGCGTAGTTATGAAATCCTAAATAGATGCTAAGATTTCTGAAAGTATGGCCAACTCGTAGTTACCGAGGCATTTTTTGAAGTGATTGGTTTGAGGGTGGAGCGGTTACTTAACTGTTAAAACAGGGAACACAACAGGAAGCGAAGTGACGTAATCAGATCGAGTCATCGATATCATTCTGACTGGAAGATAGGTGACAAATGCACCTCCGATTTTCAAAAGATGACAGATAAGTAGCAACAGTTTTTGGTCATCATCATCATCATCTTCACGGATTAAAGCAAAAATTGTTTGTTCCGGTTTCAAATAGGAAAAGATTAGAGTTGGTCATTCCAGCGCTACCTCGGACGTCCCACACCTCTCCGTCCTCTCGGCGTATAGTTCCAGAGTTGTTTGGTGATGCGGCAGTCATCCGTTCGCCAAAGATGTTCCCACCAATTCAGCCGATACGGGGTGATCCTGTCGTGTATACTCATATTATTCAATGCCTGCCGTATATCTTGTTTCTTCGATGATCATGTAGAGTACACCCTGCCACGTGCCTGAGAAATCTTGGATGCGATTGGCCTGGCCTTTCGTTAAAGTCCAATTCTCAGACCCATAAAGAAGTGTGGGCAGAGTCATCACCTTGTAGAATTTTAGGCGTGTTTCTTTACTGTCTCACTTCAGGGTTCGCCTAATGGCGAACAGTTTTTGGTGACATCAATAATGCTGGTTACGTAATCGTTTATTTACTGTTTCCTGATTTTCTTTGGGCAAGCACTGCTCTGAGGATTCGCTTATGCTTTCCGCGTCTTCGTACTGTCACTATGCAAACGTTACTTCAGAATAAATTAATTGTAAAACAAGACGAAGGCACAGCATGAAAATTGAAAATGATAAAATAGACACAATTAATGCATTTTGATTTCAAAACTTAGCGTGATTAACAAAGAGGAATAAAAAAAATAGACACTTGACAATAAAGTATATTTATTTTCCAATGTGTTCTATAAGCAAGGAACTCTACGGAACAGTAATAAATTTGGAATATGCAAAGCAATTATATATCCAGTGATGTGAGCGAACAGGAATCGAACTACAAAAATTAAAGGTACATGGTTTTAAAGGTAGATCGTAAGAGGATACGTAAACTAGAAAGTAAAAAGCTTAGTACTAGATGTCCGCTAAATAAAAACCTTGCAAACTCTATCAACGTCTAAAACAACCGTCATTTCAAAAATATACAAGGCAGAGTATATTTTAAGAAATTTGTATAACTGCACAAATGTGTAGTTTACCAGAACGGGGGGTTCGGGGGTTCTCCCCTGGGAAATTTTCAAAAGCTAGACCTGCCAAAAAGTTATTTTAGTGCTTTTCTAGTTTTCCCTAATTTCCAGAAAACAAAAATAAAAATCATCTTGATAAACTGCGTTGTTTTACTTTAGTACGGTACAACAATTTCTGGATTTTTCTAAAAATGTCAAAAAGGTTTTTGAAATACTAAAGTATATTTGTCAAAATTCAAGCAAGAAATGCCGCGAAAGCAAAGAAAAGAAAGAAGGCCTCGAGAAAAGTAAATGAAGAGCAAGGCTTTTTAGACAAGGGTTTTAAAGAATTAAAATGAAATATATCGAGCTTGAGTTAAAACTCAAAATAAGGCTAAATATTGTTTCATTACATTATTTTCTACTCAAATGTCAGCTGATTTATTTTTCCGAATTTTTTCAAAATTTTATTACTGCACATTTTTCAATTTTATCACAGCACAATTTAATTTATTACTGCAGATTTTGTGTCTGGCTGCACGTTAAAATATACATTGGTACAAGGTGAATCATTACACGTTAGGGGGCATGTAATAAGAATTGATAACACAACAAATACTCTGAAATTTTAAGGAAGAGAGAAGAAGAAGCCATAGCATCTTGCCTGTGCCGTGATGAGAAGAAGATGATGATTATGACAAAAATAATTATACTAATTATTGTGATGTAGTATAGGCCTAATAATAATGAGTACAATAACCTACTGTTTAGTGATATGGCACCAGAAAAGAAGTGTCGAAAAACCGTTAGTAGAAACAGAATTGAATTATCGGAGATAAGGAGGCGGAAGGTCTAGAAGGAAAAGGATAACGAAGACTCGTGTAAGAGATATTATAAGAATTACACATATAACGACACGATGTCAGGAATAAGCATTTGGTTTTGTATAGATGCAAATTCTTTTGGAAAGGCATACTTTTATAACGAGTATGAATTTTTTCTACGTTTAAACTTTAATTTTCAATTATTTTAGCTGTCTATAAACTTTTTCTAAAGTGCATGTCAATCATGTATATGTCACTTTCAAGTTAATCTGAAGTCAGTAATTACGAAAACATGTAATCCGCAACAGGTAACTAGAAGTTCAGTGTTTACGCACCGTAACCAAAGCCAAGAAATGCAACAGAAATGAACTTGATTTACAAGTGTGTTTTTCAATCGTTAGCAAACAGAATGCAATATTTATACAGATGCACCTCATTTCGAAGTGCAAATAGTACACGTTCTCGAATATGTAAAGCGTATGTGTGTGCGCGCTCGCAGTTGTGTGTTTATGAAAGACAAGTATCCTGGACATCGTCCAAGTGAGAGTTTTACAGTGTTTATCTGATTTAGAAATCTTTTGTTGCAGCAAGTATAAGGAAAACTTAAAACATTCGGAGTCGTGTGCACTTGCGTTTGGATCTCGTCGTATCCTGCGCAGCTCAGAAGTTCCAAAACGATGGATAAGATAGATTTAAAAAACAGTGCATTTATTGGTGAAATCTAACTGAAAACCTACAATTATTTGTCTCAACTTAATCATGTGCACTACACGCTGTTTGGAATTCCTAAGACTTTCACGGCCGGAGTTTGCCTGGCTGTTGGCCTGTGGTCTATAGTTTGTGCTGACAGACGCTTTGGCCTCACAATCGGAGGCCATTATTTCACCGCAGTGATGAGGTAGAGATCAATGAGAACATCCCAATCTACCTCATCACTGGGGTGAATTGGCTGACGCCGTGCCAATTGATTCCGACACTGATGATGAGCTCCGATGGTGAGACCGAAAGTCTGTCAACACAAGCTACTATAGACCACGGCCTAACAGCCAGGCAAATTGTGTCTCCAACTATACGCTGTTTGATTTAGTCAATACAAAGGAGACGTTTTAATTTTCAGGGTTTTCTGAGCAAACCTTTTTAGAGGCTAACTTCTTTTTTTCCAGATCTCTCCTCAAATTCGTATAGTTGAAAAACGATATTAATTTTTACTTAAAACGTTTGATTATTTCCCATAATTTTCGTTCATTCTATGAGTTGATGTCTACAACGATCTCAGTCTGTCCACTGAAGCTGAAAGTTCCCACACAATAAATCGGTTAAAACAGATGCCATCGTTAGAAAAACATATAGATCTACATGGTGGCAAAACCTCTGCTGCTTTTAATGAGCAAAATCAAGGAAGCTGCACCATGAATGTAAGATTCAGTGCAGATCATTTCATTGTTATATTCAGCACTGGGACTGAATCTTCGTGTAAATTGTACTCTGTGAAATAATTAAACTTTTGTCAGCCATCTTTAGTATTCATCATACAGTACATGACAGTTTCTGTGTATACTTGTTTTCTCACTAAATGGAAGACAAAGTGCCTACTAATAAGATGTAGATCAGGATCCCAGATTATCAGGATAGGAGAAGAAGATGTTATTTATAAAATATGGGACAATTGATAAAAGAATTTATATCAACGATAAAAGAAGCAATCCTTTTACCTCGGTTAGGGGTATGTTCGGCTCTCCACCCTTTTGTCGACCACTTTATAATTTTTTTCACTGAAGGAGGCCTCCGGTAGGTGGGCGAAACGTTGAGACTATGAAGGAACAAAGCAATCGACCGCGGCCAAACAGCCCGGATATGAATTCTTTCATCAATGACTCCTGCCATGATAGCCTACGTAATAAACATACGCGAGAATGTTTAATACTTGGAAGTACTTATCACAGTTGATAATAAAATGACTCGAAAATCCATGATCGAATATCAGCTGGTAACAGATGTTTGTATGCTATACATAAGAAAGATATGATTTTATGTTTTAGATGTTTATGTTTTTGCCTGAAGTCAAAATAGACCTTTGTACATCGAAAAGTTAGAAATTAAGATCTATAAGATCATCTAAAGATCCATTATAATATACGAAAGTGAGGAATGGACGTTGATGGTTAGAAAAGACTGTTGGCTTAAGCTATGGGAAAGGAAGCTATTACAAAGGATTTATAGTGCCAGGAGGGACAAACAATACGCACAAACCAAGAGCTGGAGAGGATAGCTAGATACAGTTACCGAGATTGAAGAAATAGAATTTGGCGGCCAGGTCGTGTACAGTGGGTGATGGACAATAGACATCCCAGAGAAGATGGGTAGAAGACGTCGAAGAAGACCTGCACCGCCTGGGAGTAGGGTAGTGGCGCAAATAAGCAGGGAACAGAGACGAGTGGAGGTGAGTGGTATTGGAAGCCTGGGCTCTGCGGGGCTGTAGTACCTAGGATCATCGTCATCAAGGATGATCAGCCTTAAAGGAGGTTGGGATGTCTGCTATAAGGAGAGATACGGAGGCCATCAATTAAAAAAAAATTATTGGGTGTATTATTATTATTATTATTATTATTATTATTATTATTATTATTATTATCATCATCAGTATTACTGTCTTGTTTTTTTGGTTGTCCATAATTAAACAACCAAGTTATGGAGGAGTTAAAAAGTGCTCTTAGCTTGACTGTATTAGCAATGAAGCCATAAGAGAACAGGAATAACGCCATAAGAGAACAGGCCATAATGCTACCTTCCACCAGGAATATTTATCTACTTTCCGGTCTAGATCCGTACTGTTCTGTATCAATAGAATAAGAACAAAACAATGATTAATGATCGAATTTTAGAACAAGGGAGCCATTTTTTTTATTTGGGAAATGATATTGGCTCTCATAGGAATTATTATATTGATGTAAGTTCCAGACGTGGGGAAATCAAACGTATTTAAAAAAAAAAAAAAAAAACAGGGTTCGACGAAATACAAAATTAAAGTCCTGCAAAGTTATGGCAGTCCCTGTACTGTCCTATGGGTGTGAATTATGGACAACAACTAAGAAACAAGATAGTAAAATACAGGCCTTGTAAATGGCGTTCTTAAAAGGAGTTGAACGGTGTTCTAGACTTCTCCGTATAAGGAATGAGGCCATAAGAGAACAGTTACAAGTTTTTAACTTGAATGAAAAATTACAATATTATAAACAACGGTGGAAAGAACATTTAGAAACAATGTCAGATTCTAGACTGAGCAAACAAGTCTGGAAATACAAACCTATAGAACACAGGTGTGTGGGTAAACCCAGGAAGAGATGGCTGGAGGATTTTTGAAGGGGGAACAAACAGCACCTTGCCTACGCCGTGATGTGATGATATTATTTTTATTGTTATTATTATTACTAAAAGATGTACTTAGAAAATGTAATACGAAAACGCACTGGATACAATGAAAATATATTTAACTCGAGTTTCAATAAACATGTTTACTAACAGGCTGAGACCGGTGGCTAAGACTTAAAATAAAAAATTTCGACGAAACCGAAACATCGAAGCATGATAATGTTTTTAGGCTTTTGAAACGTATAATGTGCATATAACAAATATTTACTATATAACAAACACTATCATGTTAAAGCGACAGGGACCGAAGATTTCTAGACTGTGGGGAATCGAAAGTGTGGAAGCGTTACATTTTTCGATGACGTTACATTTTTGTGGAATTACCCCCAGCCTAAAGACATTATCGTGTTAAAAAACAAGCTACTGTTTATAAAACGATAATCAAAGTTGTGAAAACATCTCTGAAGAGCCACAAGTAACTCCACCCCACCAGATTTGAGTTCTTCAAAAGAGGCAATTATAGCTATAGTGTATGAACCGGTATATATGTTCCAGACAGTATAACAAGAAATTATCTGCAAATAGCAACTGTTAAAAGCAGTCAGCAGATTCAGCTTAAAGTCCACAGTTTATCAACAGTGTTTGGAATAAACTCCGGGGTATTGGGCCATGGTCCACTAATTTTGCTAATCACTGACGTTTCGGCCTCACCTTTGGAAGCCATATTCAGTGCGTAAAAACGATTCACCAACTGACACGGTGTTCATCAGTTAACCACAGAAGAATGTTCGCGGTGATTAACAAGATTAGTGGACCACGGCCCAATAGACAGAAGTTTACTCCCAACACTGTTGGCACCAGCCGTGAAAGTATTAGATACAGAATATAGTAAGTGAACACCTCAGCGACGTAGTGATTAAAAGACGTCTACTCTTCGTGAGGTCTTCCGACTAAAATACCTTAACGGAAAATAAAACTGTTACACACAAGTACAGAGTATAATTGTCGATCGACAATTTCGAGCCTTTCAGCTAATCTTCAGCTCATCATAAATTATTATGTGTAGCGGTGTGCAAAGTTTTATTTTTCGCTTGTGTATACAGCCACTAATACAAGTTTATTACTTACATATTAAAATACTAAAAGTGTAGGACCTGGTATTTAGGTTTAATGACGGCAATATAGCGATAACCTTATACAAAAATATTTACGTTTACAATACATAAAAAGAGGACGTACTTAATTAAACGAATGTTCTACAAATCACTGTATGATATATTGTGTTCTCACATTTATGTTGATTGTTGCCCAAGACGGACAAATTGTAATAAAATATAGAATAAACAAATTATATTATTTTACTAATAATACTCCTATTTAAATTACGCCAATTACAATGACGATATCATAGAAAAAAACCACGTCAGCATAGCAGCTATTCTATAAAGTTGCAAAACTATTTCTAATAAGTTAGTGTGTTT
Organism: Magicicada septendecula; assembly: GCA_034769895.1. NCBI lineage: Eukaryota > Metazoa > Arthropoda > Insecta > Hemiptera > Cicadidae > Magicicada > Magicicada septendecula. The sequence goes on along the minus strand of CM068370.1, from coordinate 35,939,809 downwards.
GGCGTAACAATGATTAATTAGTGCTTAAAAAAAATACACAAAGAAATTACACTTCCTAATATAACTCAGTATTTTTGAAAATTAAGAACAGCTTTGAGGTTTAGAAATATTTTGAATCGGTTGTTTAAACAATTTTGTACGTAAAATGAAACATATCACAATTCAACTTACACACAGAAGTCAGGTTCATAACAGATAACAGATAGACTGATTTATTTTAATTTACTGTGTAGGCTATAGCACATTTGTAATTCGCAAACTGCGTAGTAATAAAACTTGTTTAGTAAATAGAAAGAACTTGTCGCATACATGCTTGTAATTTCCTTACATAAGTACTGTTAAAGAGCAAGATCGTTGTGATTATTGATTGATCAGCGGGTACAGTTATTAGGTCGATTATTACGTCTTAATCTTTCCGCGAGAATCGTGTTTTACGTTCACAAACTGCATGACTGTAATAAAATGATGTTCGCCAATAAGGTATTTTTCCTAATCTATATGAGTTCGAGTAGGTGGGTGAAGGCACACACCAGAAGTTCAGATAAAATTGATTACTCTGTGAACGAGAAAATAGAGTTCTTAGTTGTAGCTCGACCGTTTGGCAGTTGTGTGTCTGTCTGTCTATCTGTCTACTTGTCTATCTGTCTGTTTGGTGTATATCTCACGATAATTTTTGAACCGATTTTGACATGCACGTCTATATTTTTGGGCCACAGAGCTTTATTTTTGTTTATGAGATTGATCACCAAAAATATAAGATAGGAAGGAAATATGTGAGGAGTAAAAATTTTGAACGAATCGCAATAATCCATGTGGGGTCTATAAAATTAAAGAGAATTTTAACAAAAATTTGAATATGACCCAGTTTTCCAGGTTTGTAAATTTTGGAATGATTTTGGGATGCCAGGTCCTAAAAAGTGAATCAAAAGGTTGAAGAAATGGTAAAACTCCATGCAGTGTGTCAATGTAAAGGGAATTTTACAGAGCCCAAACGTAATGTTGACTCTGTAAATTTTGTTAATTTTAAGGATGTCACAAGACCAAAAATAAAAATAAAAATTGTAAGAAAATGGTCAAATGTCTATACGGGACATCACAATATGAGGAGTTTTATTCAAAATACAAACTCAGTAGCAGTCAATAATTTGACAAAAATAATGTGTCTCAACACTCCTTGCAATTTTTAGAACGTCTACAAAAGTTCATAAGCTATGTTTGCAAGAAGATAATTGCACATATTATTATCAGTTATGTATAATTATAAATAGTAATAGATATTGACCTATAGATATCTACTTAAACAAACATAAAAGTAAAAGCGGGAACTAAATATTTGTCACTTAGGAGGCACTGTGGTTATAAATGTAACTAAAATCCGAAGCATTAGTTTTACTTCTTAGTGATTGTTGTACAATTGTCTGCTTAAAATTTTTATTTTATTAAAAGAAAATAGTAGGGCAATCAAAGTTTTCTTTGTTTCTGTGATAATTGAAACATATCTAATACTAAAATTGATCTAGTATGCCCAATAAATAATGTATTTTATTGAAAATCGTGAACGAATTCTATACTTCAGGAAGTGTACTATTCATAAAACGTAAAATAGTAGGTAAAAGACGTCTGAAAACAACATGTTCAATGGCATGAGAGTAAAGAGCGGATAGCTTTAAAGAAGAAACTATAGTTAGCATAAATGGGGTTTATTTATTATGCTAATCGTGATATAAATGATTTACATTTAGTAAATGGGACTAGTGGTATTTTATGTGAGTTTATCACTTTCTCATATGTATCTCGCCCTAAAGCTGGATGCCATTTACATTTAATGCCAAGCGTTGTGCAGCCATTTACATTTAGTGGTGTAAATATAATTTACATCTGTGGTAATTAATTGTGTAAACCATTTACATCTAGTGAATATTAATCTGTGCTAATTATCTGCGCGGATTAATTACTCAACAATTATGAATCATATTAATTAAAGATTTATGTAATACGTTAAAATTGATATATCTAAAATTATTTCTATTCGTCAGATTTGACTCAACACAGTGTCTGATTAAATACGATTTTATGAGTCTATTAATCAGACGTTTCAATGGTCGAGTTTATTGTATCCATTGATGTTTAGCATAAGTTATGAGATTTTTAGTGTAATACTTAGAATGAAAATACATCAATAACAAAGGTGAAATTTCAATAATGAACGCATGAATACTGTAAATTAACTACTTATTTATTACACATCTTACTGAAGTAAGTAACTATATCCTGCAAATTACATACATATTAAAGCACATGATATAAATACAATTATTCAATTTATACGATGTTTCCTGAAACATAAACACATGGTACATTCAAATGCAGTAAATAATGCACATATATAAAACATACACGAATAATAAACAATCAACAATTATACTTATTCCTACCTAAAATGCGTTCATTATTTCTCAGATAACGAATTACGTTAGTGTTATTTTATAGATTTTATGATTCATATGACTCATATGTAATTATTCTCTTGGGGTTAGTTCTTTGAAAAGAGGCAACAGAACAGTAGTGTAGTATATACTACTAAGATTAAGTAGACATAAAGCTTATCTTTGAGAGTGTTTATCCAATTCCGTCGTCGTGAGAAGACACTTTCTAGATGATTCGTCGAAGATCATAATCACTGTTACGCAGAGCACTGATAATTTCACTTCACTCCACTAAATCTCCACTCCCGTCATGTGTATGGTATTGTGGTAACCCGCTGATGTCGAGTGTCCGGAGTTCAAATAGTGAGGTGTTAATGTTGTCATTAACTTGAATTGTTCTGAAAGTTTGCCATATTTGTGTACATGGTTAACTGTGCCGTCTATTTTGGGTGTATCGCGTACTGCGTGCTTAATTGTTTGGTATAGTTTATTCAACTAATTGTTCAACATGGTGATACGTTTTGATGTGAGAATGTTTGAGGTGACACTCACTGTTCTACTTTAAATGTTAATTAGTATATTATTATGTGCGTGTCAGTTGAGATTTCAAGTCCCGTACGCACTCATAGTTTATATTTCCGCACAGAATTGTGTATAAGTGTGACTATACCGATGTCTTTGTTCACTTATGAATTTACAAATTAGTGAATCCGGTCGGTCGCACATCTATCACGTCTGTCTATCGTACGCACTAACTTCTGACTATTAATTGCGACTATCAACTGCTACTATTAACTACATACTCTTGACTACCGACTGACTGTTAACTGCGACTAATTGTTCGATTGAACGACTTGACTACTCGATTGAATACTTGACTATCCGATTGAAAATTACTGACTCTCGATTAACTACTTGACTGCCCACTGACTCTCGATTAACTACTTGACTGCCTGCTCCGCGTCTTCGCCAAACAGTTTTATTGGAACATCTTACCCATAAGTCTAAGTTTCGATCTCTACGCCTTCTCGAACTCTTGATTGGTCGTACAAATTCCTACCCTTCTGTAGATCTCATCCACTGTTTCACGATTCGTCGGCCGAACCCTTCCTACTCTCTCCACGAGCTCTCTTAGAAGATGCTTGATGCTGGTTGGTCGTCGTCATCCCCGGAGTGTTTCATGTGACGAGCGTAGCACAGATTCTAAGAAATTAGGACAATTTCATGGCCTTCTGTTATCCTTTGTTTAGACTTTCCCTAAGGTTCTGACTGAGCTTTTGTTAACAGACTCCAGGTCTTGGTTAATTGTCTAAGTTCCACGACGTTCGTTCCGCCGATTATCAACCCTTCGTTGTCTTCATTTCGGTGAAATTCTACTTTTCAGTCGTAAATTTCAGTAAACTGTCAAGAATGTGTTTTCACGCTGTGCAGGGTACACTGGCAGTATTCACTGAGTTACGTCTATTGTCTATCTCTCCGTTAAAATTGCTCTGTACTTCCTTTGTAACATAGTAAAGCCTTTCATAATTGAGCAGTTACACTTTGCTTCCACAGCAGGCGTTCCATCTCGATTCCGTGTAACTCGGCAGCTGGACGAAGTCTTTGTTTCAGATTGTTGGGTGCTGTAAATTTTGACAAACGGCTAGCTGTCAGTGACGCCTTGAAATACTCATTGTGTGCAGTGCTCAGACATTTTTTCTTTGTCTTCGCTCTGTCGTCGGGTTTGACGTGCCCTCGATTCGTCATTATTTACGACCTGGGCTTGTGTCCGTCGACTTGAGTGTGGGAACGTGTCACTTGATCGAGGAATTAAAATTTTTTTAAAATTTCGATCATTACATTGTCCCCAAATTGGATTGGATGTTGGACTTCGGGAGACATCTGATCCAATTTCTGCGCTCTGTCCCAGTCGTGGATGTCTGCTTCGGAATGGACATGGTTGACTGACATCTATCTCTCATAGGAAGCAATTAATTGTTATTCCCCATCTTAATGTTTTATATGGTCATATGAATTTATTGCCGCACATCTGAGTGAATGAACGCATTTTTTACACTTTGTCTGTCCATATGCGGACTGTACAATACGATTTCGAGTAAATAATTGAATTTAAGACATGGACGTTTGTCCATTTGACAGTTTGTCTCGTTACTCTTTATACACAATGTATTAGATAAGCTGTAGATTACCTACCCATTATATTAATCGATCTTATGTCGATGACCTATATAGCAATAAAATACTTTTAAACTTGTCATTACTGTCTCTAGAATACAGTTGATACTAACAAATATATACATATGGTCAATTCGTAACATATTATAAATGATTACATTGGTAAAAGAAACATACATATATTAATTAAATAGTTAAGGAATCAGCATACTTCGTGATGCATACTCTTAAAGTTATAAAACAATCGTCCATTTTGAATTATTATTTACATACACAAATTATTCGAGTCTCTACATTTTAACAAGTTATTATTCATAATTATTAACGTCTTTGGTGTCCTGTGTCATAGTATTACACTGTCCTTCTGACACATGGTACATTTCACAAATCACTTTCTGTATATGTTGATATTTACACGTCTAATTAACATAACGAATGACAATTATGTGCTGATCACAAACACAGTTAGCATTGAAATACAGACTTAACACAACAAGTAAAATGCATATCATTATTTGGTTAGCTGGACTGGCCGCGCGAGCAAATTACCTAAACTATGTCTTCTGCTGGTCGCCGGGAGTCGTCGCTACCACTCGTGTTATCTATACTTCCGTTCGCTGGCTCATGATACCTTTTAATGCACTTTGATTTGCCGTATGTTCTACAAGCTCATACGTGGCTTTGTTTTAATTTCATTCATTAATCTTCTACTCTTCATTCATCAATATTCATCTTTAATTACTTTCTTTGGTTTATGTATTCCCATACAACCAATGTATTTAATGTATTTTATTCAGTACTATCTAATTTCATCATTACATTTTCAAACATTCTTAAAATCGTCTTCTTAATACGTTTTCATTTTTCATTCTTAATTTACATTTGTGATGACATACTTTTATGTCCCGTCACTATCGTGCTGTTACTAACGCACGCGTTTTGTTTGTAAACATTAAGGTGTTTGACCTTGGGTTTTGTGTAACATATTTTTTCCAATGGCTGGTTGGCCGTCCCCGTTATTCCGCTACAATGTGCTGCACTTGCGCGCCTAAGATTTATGACCATTCTCCGTCTCGTTCTATGTGAGTGAGTGAGAGGTGTGTCCCACTTTCCTTTTTGTCGGTCTGCCTCAGGCCAGCACGCTTTAAACTGCCTCCCTTGGCTTATACAACCCTTCGCAACCGTACTTCCATTGCTCACATATACAGTGCGTAGTTTTTGCCGCCGTTTCCAAGCCTGTATACAATTCCGTTGTTCGACAGTCAGTTTACTACTCGTGTGTTTACATAATAAAATTTTGTTTCTTAGGTTCCTAAGAGATCTTACCCCGAGTGCTTGGACTCTTCCTCCAGTACTATCACGATCCTTTACAACATTTTTAAGTCGTCTAGTAGAGATTTTTCTTCTCCTCCTCCTCATGACGTTTCTTGTCCATGATGAACATGCATACGGATCTTGTAGGTCCTTCCGTTTCATGTCATCCATGGCCTGTGTAAATTTGCTTTTAGCCTTATAACATGCGGTATTTGTTTCAACTTTAAACTTTCCCTTCATGCTTCTTATTGATGCAGCTCGACTACTTCGCCGATCTATGCTTATTTCACAAGCTGGATACTTCATCATAGAATTCACTGATGCCGTATCTATTCTCGCGTTTCTTAATTTGTACCTTTTATGCGTTCTACCTGGTGGTAGTAAAATTTTACTATCTTTATCCACGTCTGGATACTCCTCTTCCCACTTCCTCATATACAAAGGAACAAAGTCATTTTTCTTCTTAATCCATTTGTTTCTTGAACTTACGTTAGATCGAATAGTTGATAATTTCTTAGTAGCTGATACATCCGTAAAATCAACAGTGTTATCAGTGTCTTGTACTTTCCGTACGTCTTCGTAATTCTCATTCATCACTTCTTCTTGCTTCTTCTGGACTTCGTTTCCATCCACTTTCCAGGTATCCTTGTATTCACGTATTTCTGTACGAAACAGCTTGAACTGCTCATTCATATGTTGCGTAATTTCTTCTTTATAATTATTAAAATTTTCATTAATTTGATTGAATTTCTGGTTGATTTCTTCTTTAATTTCTTCTTTATGTTGATCGAATTTCTGATCGAATTTCTGATTCATCATCTTGAAGCTTTCATTATTCGTGCGCATGAAGTCCATCAACAATGAACGTAGCGATGCCTCTTCATGTGATTGCTGGGACTCTTGTGGTTGCTGTGACTCCTGTCCCCGCGCTCTGACCTCTGACGTCTCCTCCGTCATATTTGGTTCGACGACTGATGAGTTTTCTTCGTTGGTGTCGGGTGCGCCTAACTGGTTGTTAACGTCAAAGTCCATGCTATCAGAACTACCGCTAGCCATTTTCGCCTTGCTTCGCGTTATCATTTACCAGTCAAGCTAACCTTACACTTATTTAATAATGTCTTACGTACTATATTATTGTAATTAGTCTAAATACTACTGTCTGCTCTCTTTTGCCATGCGATGGGCGCCATTTTATAGTTAGCATAAATGGGGTTTATTTATTATGCTAATCGTGATATAAATGATTTACATTTAGTAAATGGGACTAGTGGTATTTTATGTGAGTTTATCACTTTCTCATATGTATCTCGCCCTAAAGCTGGATGCCATTTACATTTAATGCCAAGCGTTGTGCAGCCATTTACATTTAGTGGTGTAAATATAATTTACATCTGTGGTAATTAATTGTGTAAACCATTTACATCTAGTGAATATTAATCTGTGCTAATTATCTGCGCGGATTAATTACTCAACAATTATGAATCATATTAATTAAAGATTTATGTAATACGTTAAAATTGATATATCTAAAATTATTTCTATTCGTCAGATTTGACTCAACACAGTGTCTGATTAAATACGATTTTATGAGTCTATTAATCAGACGTTTCAATGGTCGAGTTTATTGTATCCATTGATGTTTAGCATAAGTTATGAGATTTTTAGTGTAATACTTAGAATGAAAATACATCAATAACAAAGGTGAAATTTCAATAATGAACGCATGAATACTGTAAATTAACTACTTATTTATTACACATCTTACTGAAGTAAGTAACTATATCCTGCAAATTACATACATATTAAAGCACATGATATAAATACAATTATTCAATTTATACGATGTTTCCTGAAACATAAACACATGGTACATTCAAATGCAGTAAATAATGCACATATATAAAACATACACGAATAATAAACAATCAACAATTATACTTATTCCTACCTAAAATGCGTTCATTATTTCTCAGATAACGAATTACGTTAGTGTTATTTTATAGATTTTATGATTCATATGACTCATATGTAATTATTCTCTTGGGGTTAGTTCTTTGAAAAGAGGCAACAGAACAGTAGTGTAGTATATACTACTAAGATTAAGTAGACATAAAGCTTATCTTTGAGAGTGTTTATCCAATTCCGTCGTCGTGAGAAGACACTTTCTAGATGATTCGTCGAAGATCATAATCACTGTTACGCAGAGCACTGATAATTTCACTTCACTCCACTAAATCTCCACTCCCGTCATGTGTATGGTATTGTGGTAACCCGCTGATGTCGAGTGTCCGGAGTTCAAATAGTGAGGTGTTAATGTTGTCATTAACTTGAATTGTTCTGAAAGTTTGCCATATTTGTGTACATGGTTAACTGTGCCGTCTATTTTGGGTGTATCGCGTACTGCGTGCTTAATTGTTTGGTATAGTTTATTCAACTAATTGTTCAACATGGTGATACGTTTTGATGTGAGAATGTTTGAGGTGACACTCACTGTTCTACTTTAAATGTTAATTAGTATATTATTATGTGCGCGTCAGTTGAGATTTCAAGTCCCGTACGCACTCATAGTTTATATTTCCGCACAGAATTGTGTATAAGTGTGACTATACCGATGTCTTTGTTCACTTATGAATTTACAAATTAGTGAATCCGGTCGGTCGCACATCTATCACGTCTGTCTATCGTACGCACTAACTTCTGACTATTAATTGCGACTATCAACTGCTACTATTAACTACATACTCTTGACTACCGACTGACTGTTAACTGCGACTAATTGTTCGATTGAACGACTTGACTACTCGATTGAATACTTGACTATCCGATTGAAAATTACTGACTCTCGATTAACTACTTGACTGCCCACTGACTCTCGATTAACTACTTGACTGCCTGCTCCGCGTCTTCGCCAAACAGTTTTATTGGAACATCTTACCCATAAGTCTAAGTTTCGATCTCTACGCCTTCTCGAACTCTTGATTGGTCGTACAAATTCCTACCCTTCTGTAGATCTCATCCACTGTTTCACGATTCGTCGGCCGAACCCTTCCTACTCTCTCCACGAGCTCTCTTAGAAGATGCTTGATGCTGGTTGGTCGTCGTCATCCCCGGAGTGTTTCATGTGACGAGCGTAGCACAGATTCTAAGAAATTAGGACAATTTCATGGCCTTCTGTTATCCTTTGTTTAGACTTTCCCTAAGGTTCTGACTGAGCTTTTGTTAACAGACTCCAGGTCTTGGTTAATTGTCTAAGTTCCACGACGTTCGTTCCGCCGATTATCAACCCTTCGTTGTCTTCATTTCGGTGAAATTCTACTTTTCAGTCGTAAATTTCAGTAAACTGTCAAGAATGTGTTTTCACGCTGTGCAGGGTACACTGGCAGTATTCACTGAGTTACGTCTATTGTCTATCTCTCCGTTAAAATTGCTCTGTACTTCCTTTGTAACATAGTAAAGCCTTTCATAATTGAGCAGTTACACTTTGCTTCCACAGCAGGCGTTCCATCTCGATTCCGTGTAACTCGGCAGCTGGACGAAGTCTTTGTTTCAGATTGTTGGGTGCTGTAAATTTTGACAAACGGCTAGCTGTCAGTGACGCCTTGAAATACTCATTGTGTGCAGTGCTCAGACATTTTTTCTTTGTCTTCGCTCTGTCGTCGGGTTTGACGTGCCCTCGATTCGTCATTATTTACGACCTGGGCTTGTGTCCGTCGACTTGAGTGTGGGAACGTGTCACTTGATCGAGGAATTAAAATTTTTTTAAAATTTCGATCATTACAAAACTGTACATAAAAACCGAACCCATAGTGCAGAAGGCTGTCCTAGGATATACTGCCCAAGCAAGTAGTAATAGGACGGTGTGAATTGTAAGACGGAGATGAAGCTGGAGGTAGAGAATTGAGAAGGGAAGAGGAGTACCAGATGACAGAGTGACTGTCGTGATAGGATTGGAAGACAGCGTAATGCATCATGAAGCGAGATGATGATGAGAATGTTAAAAAGTATTAACTGACTGAAATTACTATTAGTAAGTACTAACGTACACATTAGTCGTAACAGAAAAATAATAATATATAAGACACTTATCAGACCGGTTGTTACTTGTGAACGCGAGACATTATTGACATTAAGAAAAAGAGAAACAAGCAACACTGAGAAGGTTTCAAAGAAAGCTTGTAAGACGTGTTTCTAGCCCGGTTAAAGAAGACGACGAACGGAGAATAAGAAATTAACCGGGAGATAGATGAACTATTGAAGCACGAGGACACTGGAAGACTCGTAAAGGCTCAACTAATACAATGGCTAGGCCACCTATAGCGGATGGATGATCAGCGTATGCCAACGAATGCTTGAGGGCGCAAGTTTATAAAAGCAGAAAGAGTCTAGGATACGATGGTGGATGATGTGCTGCAAGATCTAAGAAGAACGGATGTGAAGGGTTATAATGAAAGGCCAATGGATGGAAAACAGATTGGAGAAGATTGGTATCGGAAGCCAAGGCTCACGTTAGGCTGTAGTGCTAAAGAAGAAGAAGAAGAAGAAGAAGAAGAAGAAGAAGAAGAAGAAGAAGAAGAAGAAGAAGAAGAAGAAGAAGAAGAAAGATACAAGAAATATTGATATACTACAGGAATCGTGATATTCTCTTGTCTTCAGACAGGCTCCTCTTATGGAAGGGGGCAATGGAAGGAGGAATGTGGGTCAACCGAGGTGAAGTTCAGCACACGCAACTGGAAAGGCAGGCGACGACGACGACGCAGCGAATTATTAACGTGCCCCGCGTCAGTGTAGTTTTATCGCACTATTTAAAACGTACATAAAAAAACAGCTTACGAATAAGCGAATTGGGAAAACAAAGATTGTCAAGCGACGACAGCATTCCTGCATGACGTAGTCCGCCTTTTACAGAGCCGCCTCCGCACAGTTCAGAACTCTGAACACAAGTCGTGCCGTTGGTTTGGACAAGCGTTGTACCATAAGTACCTATGGAAATACTGCATATTCAGGATCAAGCCTTAAAAGCTGTTGAGAAGACACAGAGACATTATTATGATGCTGTCCATCAGTTTACGTCTTCAACTGAAAAATTGATTATATAATTACCTTTATATCCACTTGAGTGACACTAAGTTTCGTCTAGTTATGACGCGTTTCGGGCACAAGGTCCCATCTTCAGATAACACTGATATTAATTTAAAACTAATTACTGTATAAAATTGTAACCATGATTGTGGTTATGTCATTATAAATAAAAACTTTAAATCGCATGTGAAATTTTAAACGAAGAACGGCCGGAGCTCCCGCATGCGTGCACTCACTACCGCGATCGTCACACCTAAAAAAAAAGGTTGCGATTTAAAGTTTTTATTTATAATGACATAACCACACTCATGGTTACAATTTTATACAGTAATTAGTTTTAAATTAATATCAGTGTTATCTGAAGATGGGACCTTGTGCCCGAAACGCGTCATAACTAGACGAAACTTAGTGTCTCTCAAGTGGATATAAAGGTAATTATATAATTATTTAATAAGTGACACGGTACGCTAAAAAAAAGTATAATGTGAAAAATTGAATTCAAAATTTCTGAAGACTTCGTCAAAGAAATTAGCCTGATATGAGATATTCAGCACAGGCAAAACTAAAATGCTATATAACTATAAGATGTAATGATAATGCAAACTACATATTATATATATTGGGATGTATATGTGTCCCATAGAATAAGTAGTTGTAGATATACAGTAGTATGTTACTGGAATGAAGTGAATTTAATAATGATGCTATTATTTTTGTAATTTACTGAGCTGAGCTGTTTTATAAAGCTTATAAAAAATAATTAGTCTGTCCCTGTTGACTTTTGTAACACAAACTAAAATTTAATTTCTTTACAATGAAATAAATTGATGTTAATTTTTTTTTTGCTTTATTTACTATAAAGTCTTTACTGATGTGATAGAGTCGTTTTATTAATTTTTTTTTATAATTGAATATAAATCATTTAATTTCACTCTCCTTTATGTCGCCTGCAAATCCTTAAGCAGACTGCACGAGGTTAAGTATCATTACGCATCATTTTACAGCACTTAAAGTTGTTTTACTACTCTAAAAATACTTAAAACTAGCATTATCACAATATTTCGTATCAACTAATTTACAATGTTCAACCTGAAGTCTTTACTTATTAATACAGCGTTTTTATATGCTATCATGCGGTTTACTTTCAGGTACATTCCATATGCAATTACTTTGTAATTATGAAAGCGTTGTTGATTTATTCTTCACCAAAATATGCACTCTGGAAGGTTAACACGGAATACGTTGGATTCTGGCCATTTCAATAGTCTTAGGCGTTTCACGTAGCGTGTGAAAAGTCAGGCTGTCTCTGCGTGTTACCCCCACCACTCACTCGCCAGACGAGGAACCCACATTGATTCCTGCTATAGTAAAATCTTGTTCCTCCTTACTTCAACCTGATTTCCTGTTTTCAACAGGAAGTTGCCATCGTCAGAAACTAGGAAACTGATGTTTACATGTTTTCAGGGAAATGTCCGTTACTTTCTGCCGGTGACCGATCTACTATCAGGGGAAATATTCCTCGCTTCTTGAAATGAAATTGTTCTGGCTATGTTGGTAATTTTCTCTTTTACTCTCGTCACTAGTCTAACCTCCTTTCCAAATACAGTGTTCTCGTAGTCTGCCTTATTCCACGTATCCTAGGTTGTGGTAACAGATTCTATCAAGGGCATATGGAACCTACTGTTTAATGGCAACGGTATGTAGAGCACACGTTTTTCGTCTGTGACAGTTGGAAAGACCGAAAATATCATCGGACTAACGCTGCAGAGCGAACACCACTGGGAACAGGTAGCAGCCAGAGTTATGTGTGTGTGTGTGTGTGTGAACAAACTGACTGACTTAAAATTTGCAACCTGCATATTAAATTTAAAATCCCTATTTGCTTCATGTAAATACAACTCCCGTAGGCTATAATGTTGTTTTAAATACTGAAAAGTTGAGCGCATTTCCTTGTCACGATAAGAGACGGTCTTAATGCATTTCTGTGTGCCTCTCGACTACACGCAGACACGACTAGGCAGACTGTCTTCGCTGTGTAAGTATATCTTACATAAGCTGTAGTGTAACTTGTACTGTTGCGTTTGTTGCGAGCTCTGGGTGGGAATGCCTCATAAGACGGGTTATATCATTGTATGGACGACAAATTTTGCGTTTATGTCAGTACAGCTTATCCGCCAAGTATTGTTATCAAATCTTCAGTGAAAATAAATAATATTTTCTTTTTAACGCCGTCATAAAACTTTATTTGTGCCGCTCTTCCTGTTATTGATCGTTCCGGTTATGAACACTACTGCCTCTGTATAAACACGCTCGCTCGCGCGCGCGCGTGTGTGTATGTGTATGAGTTGCAGAGTTGCATATATATCGCGCCGTTAGCACACTTCTCGAGTGGCGCGTCCCTTTTGTAATACGCAATTGCTCACGTCTCGTCAGCCGTAACTTTAGACGCCGCCAGAAATGTCATTGTACGTTTATATCGCTACTGTTATATCGGTGCTCGTTAACGATTATGTATGGTCAACAGTTTCGTACTTGACACTAAATTTCGTTTACTACGCAGAAATGTCCCAAACTGGTAACTATGACTGTTGTGGATCTTTTCGGTTAAGTGGCAGCATGGAGTGAGCAATTACTCTACGTAGCAATCGCCAGTAACAACGCATTCCCCCCTCCACACGTAGCGATAACCAGCGACAGTTTGTATTTTTATTTTCATTTTGACATATTTGTTTATATTTATATTTATATAAAATGGTGCTCGCACACTTCTCGCATGTATGAATTCCAATCCATGCATGTGAAGTGATTGATTTCCAACTCATCTTGACAGTATTGCCCGGTTGTGTACTCCTTACTCCAACAGTAAATGAAGTATACGATTGTGCGGAAATCTAATCGAGAATTATTTAGTAATGTACCCTGTCGCACTTGTTTGGATTCCCGACAGTCCTTTGTAGAACATACCCAACGGTCTTTACCTGTCGTATACACTTTCGTTTGATCGCCGTTCGTACAAATTCTTGGGTTATGTAAAATATTTTTGTCTCTTAGAAACTGTATCGCTGAATCTTTGTCGGGAATCTGTGCTGTTAACTGAAGGAAATTCATGACACGCAACGATACTATAGTACACTTTCGATTGCGGCATACAATACAGAGTCGCAGGGCACGCTGTCGCCATGGAATAGTTGCAAAATGCGTTGGAGGGGGAAATGCGTTGATACTGGCGATTGCTACGTAGAGTAATTATTGCTCACTGCATGCTGCCACTTAACCGAAAAAAAAACTGTTGTAGACAGTCGCCTGACCGTTAACTGATTCTCATTCGGACGAGGTCTTTCGGCGCCTCCACCAATATCAAACGAAAATGGGGTTGGTTAGACAAGTGTAGCCGTACAGACGTGGTCGTTTAGTACGTGATAATGGTAGAGACACCGAAAAGCCTAATCCAAAGCAATTAGCAGTTCAGCAACTACCTATGTCAACGTAGGATTAATACACAGGGGCGTATTTTACGGGGGGGGGACAAACGAGACCTAACCCCCCCCCCGAGGGCCGAAAAAGTTGACGGGGAATTTTGTTAATCTCTTAATGTTTAGGATTAATTTTTTTCAGCAGCGTGCGCTAATATAGTAGTAACTCTTTCTAAAATATACAAACAGGTTTATTACACAGCATTTGCATTACGTTTGAACAGGGGCGGATTTGCTGTACTGCCGACCCCAGGTATGGCAGATAATGCCGCCCCTCCCCACCACCCTCTCCTATCGCTCTCCTTCATTCCCCTCCCTTCCCCACCACCCTCTCCTATCTCTCTCCTTCATTCCCCTCCCTTCCCCTCTTCGATTTCACATCCCCCCCAGTTTGATTGTCTGCCTCGTTTCCTTTGACTGTCAGGTGAATTATATTTCATGTAAAAATAAATAAACATTGATAATATAAATATTTACTTGTCAGGAGGAAATAATTAATTTGAGTTAGAAATTAAGGGAAACGTAAATAAAATCACATAAAATATGGGTACAAACATTATTTATTAAATGACAAACGGAAAATACTGGAATACTGGTCCAGTTGTATATGCAACTCAACTAATTTTATCGTAGATAATTTTTATATTTGTGTGTGCTTAATTGAACTGGCTTTTATACTTATAAATTTGTTTGAATCTAAAAATATCATTTCTTAACTCAAATTTTGCCGCTCCCCAAAATTTGCCGCCCCAGGCAAGTGCCTAGTCTGCCTGTGCGTAAATCCGCCCCTGCATTTGAAGTATGACATAAACAAATCACAAGCAGAATGATCACTGTTGCACACCACTATATAAAAATTATCCCGATTAGCGCTTTCAAGCTTCACAGCTCATCGTCAGATCGGAACAGACAGAAATTATGTGAAAACAAACCCTTCACCCCTCTCACCCCACCCTGCTCACACACAACAAACTATAATATAAATGTCCCTTCCCCACCCCCTAAACCCTGTCCCACCATCTGTACAGTTACATATTTTTCTAGCAAATTCCTTGTGTTTCAGTGTTTTGTGACAGGGTTTAGGGGGTGGGGAAGGGACATTTATATTATAGCTTGTTGTGTGTGAGCAGGGTTGGGTGAGAGGGGTGAAGGGTTTGTTTTCACATAATTTCTGTCTGTTCCGTTCTGACGATGAGCTGTGAAGCTTGAAAGCGCTAATCGGGATAATTTTTATATAGTGGTGTGCAACAGTGATCATTCTGCTTGTGATTTCAACCACTAACACAAATTTCTTCATTAAAAGTCTATAAACAAATCAATTCATACAAGAAATATCTTATAGACAAGGTTTTAATGGAGTGTATTTTTATTGTGTTATTACCGTTTACTTTAATGGGACTGATTTCAGTATATCACACGTTTTTCCAATCACTTTAAAGATTGTAATATTAATTAGCTTTAACTTGGTTTTTTGTTTTGTATGAAGCCGATTCGACCCCCCACCCAAGACCAAATTCTAGACACGCCACTGTCAATAGAGACTGTTAATTAAATGAACCTAACTGATAAATAATAAATACGAAAACGAATGGATAATTGAACGACTCGTATCACATGATAGGTTTACTGAACCGTAAGCAGTTGTTTGATGTAGAGAGACGTGCATTGGATTAGGTAACCTACGCCCTAATAAATTAGTGCAATATGTCCTCACCAAAGATGAGAAAAAATAAAAGTGAAGAACATTTTTTTAGTGGAAACATTCGGCCTGTTAGACCGCGGTCTACTGTTTGTGTGGACAGACGTTTCGGCCCACTATCGGAGGCCATCTTCAATGTTGGAAACAATTGGCACGGGGTCCGCAAATTCACCCCAGTGATGAGGTACAGACTGGGGTGAATGATGCTTTCAAAGTTTCTATCTCGTTACTGCGGTGAATTGGCGGTCACCTTGCCAATTGTTTCCGACACTGAAGATGGCTTCCGATGGTGGTGCCGAAACGTCTGACCGCGGCCTAACAGCCCGGCAAATAATGTTTCCAACTATGTTAACACCGGCTGTGTAAACCTTAGGTATTCCTTTTTTTCTTGTTAGCCTATGTCAGGTTTTTCATGTTTCGGTCTATTAAAAATATACGCTAAAAGACTCTGTCCAACAATGACTAAATCAGACTATAATATACCAGTAAATTAAGCCAGTAATCAAATGTAAACAAGTAAACTGGCCCTTAAATTTCGCATGAAAATTCCAATTATATAAAATGGATGGAGTAACTACGTTTGACGACTAAATATAACACGCTGTGTTTTAGACAGTCCATCAAAGTTCACCGAGTCACTATCCAAAAATTTCACCGCCCAGGCAAATTGGCTAGCTGTGTAGGTGTTCCGAAGTTTATGATGTACATTTCTCTTGCTTTACCGTTCTTATTCAAGGTCCAAGGTTCTTCTTCTTCTCCTCTTCAAGGATTAGGTTACATAAACTTGTTTCGGCACCAATCTCATCCTCGGACGACCCACGTCTCTTCTACCAATAGCTTTATAGTTCAATGGCGCTTTCGGCAATCTGTCCTCTGAAATAATTTATGTCCTTTACTTAGACTTCTGCTCTGATATCTTCATTCCTTATTCTATCTTGAAATATATAATTTAAAGTATTTCGAAGAAACTGCATTTCAGCACTCTGAATCTTGCCGCTTTCCTTCTTTGACATGACCCACACCTCACTTGCATAAATCAATGTAGTTATTGCAATTGTCTTAAAAAATTTAATCCTTGTGCTGTGTCTTGTTTTATTTCTAAGATTTCTATGAATCGTATCACAAATATTCCTAAGTTTATTTATCTTCTCTCATATTCAGATTCATAGCTTACTGCACAGCCCAGATATTTGAAACGGCTCACTTGTTCTAAAATGCTGTTGTTTATAACTATCTTAGTCCTCACTGGATATTTACCTTTAAAGGACATGGCTTTCGTCTTTCTTACTGAAATTGTAAGTGAGTACTCTCTTTCCACTTCTTGTAATTGAAACATAGCTCTTTGTAAATCATTCTCATTTTCTTGAATAAGAACTATGTCATCTGCATATAGCAGGGAACCCATGCTATAAAAAAAAAAAAAAAATTGATTTGTTAAGCTGTATTCCCAAAGTCACCCTGTATTTCCATGCTCTCAACATGTTGTCAATGTATATATTAAACAAGGTTGGAGAAACACAGCTCCGACAAGGTCCGAGGTAAATAATCTTATACTTACGTAGGGGGAAGTATTAGGAAAAGAGTTCAATGTTTTGTCTAAAACCGTTCGAAAATCACTACTCCGCAAATACTTACAGTGCCCCATTACGTAGCCCATAAGCCGACTTTCAATTTACTCAATACCAGCGGTTTTCAACCTTTTTACGTCCGGGACCCACCTTGAAATATATTACACTTCACGGAACCCGTAACTATTGGCGCCGTCGACAGAATTACTTGTGGCGGTGTGCACCCGGTTTACAATCGTGTTTTTGCTAACAGCGAGTCCTTTAAGCCCTCTTTTACACTTAAGGAAATTATACATACTTAATTGTGGAAAAGTACATATGTAACAGGTTTTTAAGACACATAAATAAATTTTCTAGCCCGACTTCACGACCCACCAAACGCGCCCTTGGTACCCAGCAGTGAGTCGCGCCCCATAGGTTGAGGAACGCTGCTGTATACTGATAATTGCACCAATGCATCAGTGCACACTGTTTTACGTTTCCGTCCCACTTGTAGACGATTTGTCAAGCTGTACCGTCTTTCCTATCTATGGCTATGCTGCTTACTTTGCTACCAGTATCTATCTGAAGGCGATGTACATAAATGATACCCTCTACACACTAGAACCTATTCTGTAACTGCTGGTACTAATTTTCAAGGTCAAAGTTGTTTATACACCTCAAAAGATACAAGCGCGCGCATGCACACAAACACTTATGAATATAGTGTATGTATATATGATTATTTTCATATACAATGTGGAATTCAAACACTTTTTGCTACAGTCTATTTCTTGATGCATATGATAGGTCTATATTTAATATTTATAATAACTTTACCTCAAGATGTTTTTTCCTTATTTGGAACGTGTTTCGGGACACTTAGTGTTCCGCTCCTCAGCCTTCTTAATTTTGAATCTTGTGGAGGACTTGTGTATTGGTTGGTTGTTGCTATGGTTTCCTGCTGGTTTTTGGTATTTTAAATTGGTATTGTTGTGTGTGATTGTGGTGTATATATTAGTCTTTTGTGCATTTTCGATGTTCAGTGCTTTGAAAATTGTGTCATGCTTTGTATTTATTTGTATTTGTTTTGCGTAAACAAATTAAAACCTGAACAAATACAAATCAATACAAAACATGACACAATTTTCAAACCATTTAACATCGAAAGTACACAAAATACTAATATATACACCACAGTCACACAAAATAATGCCAATTTAAAATACCAAAAAACAACAGAAATCTATAACAAGAACCAACCAGCACACAAGTACTCCAGAAGATTCAAAATTAAGAAGGCTGAGGATGGGAACACTAAGTGACCCGAAACATGTTCCAAATAAGGGAAAAAACCTCTTGAGGTAAAGTTATTATAAATATTAAACATATAAGATGGAATAAATATATATTATGCACAATATAATTATACTATGTCACAAACACAAATTACGGATGCGCGTGAGAATTCACGCACACACGCACACGCGAGCATGATTCCTCAAGAAAACGCCTTTAGAAATAAATTGAAACTTTATCGTGAGACGCAACCGTAATGCTAAATTAACAGCATCCGATACAGATGTGTAGCCTACACGTTAAAGTTACCTGGAGCTATCGTCATTCATATAGAACGATGACATACATTCATTGCTTGCCACATTATACATCTTTCAGCATGTTCTTGTAGCTTTCGACATTCTTGTGTAAACATTCAACGCGACACTTAATTCTGAATTTATTTTCACCGGAGCAAAATGATTAATGGAACACTCAATGGCCGACAGTTCCATGTATGTAGAAACTCGTGTATCGCGACGCGCGTATCAGACAATGCCCTACCACTACACGGCTGGCCAGATACGACTAGTTTTGGATACGTGATTGAGAAAATGTAGACCCAAACCACATTAGAATACGAATTATATAACACAATATTATGTAACAATGGAAAAAATATCTCGTCTTTATAAATAAGTTGCTTGTGTTTGTGTGATTGCGTGAGTATGTGTTCTAGTATATATAAAAACGTTATGTCTAGTGTTATGTAACAGTTCCGGACGTGTGCGTCGTGTTATTGTTATTCCTCATTATCGTTCATTGTCAGCTTCAGAGAAGTAAACCGGCTGGGTTTGTTCCGACACATGTTGTTATTGATTATAGCTATTATTTTTATTATACTACAGTGCAAATATATTTATTTCTGCTTTGTTTCCAAAGTAGAAATCTGTCAGTGGCGTATCTAGAATTTGGTCTGGGGAGGGGGATCCGGTCGAGTCGGCTTCATACAAAGGCAGAAACAATGAATATCTTTAAAGTGACTGAAACACGTGTGTTAATATCCTGAAGTCAATACTTTAATATAAACTGTAATAACAATAAAAATAGGCATACGAGTTATTGAAACATTATTTAGAAGATACTTATTGACTGAATTGAATTTCCTTTTTTCACATTTCAAACGTATACGCAAATGCTGCGTAATACACCTATTTTATATTTTTTTTAAAGTTACTACTGTATCAGCTGCAAAAATAATAAAACAGCCTAAAAGTTAAGAGATTAACAATTTCATCAACTTTTTCAACCCTCTGGGGGGTCCGATCCCCCCCGTAAATACGTCCCTGCCTCATCTCAAAACTGGGTCCGGCTGTTTTCTGTCAAACCCCTCATGTCTATTGCTATGCTAATAATACGGTTTCTATGACAGAGGACCTATCCCTGTTTAGTTCTACTTGTGGTCCAATTTACCACAGTAAACTCCGGTCACCCAGTCTGCTGGTTATTCACCTTGTGCCTTTCATCATTTTCTCCTCTTTTTTTTTTGTTTGTTCATATTTTATTCTCACGTATAACTAACTGCAGATTTGGTCTACTTGAAATGAGAGATGTATGCAGTTATCGCTGCGTAAATTGAGCCAACTAGCAAAATCGTATGGCTTAACAGTGGTTTCCATTTCCTCAATGATGCAGTCCACTCCCAAATCTGCCCCCCCCCCAGACTTCATCATCAGCCTATGTCTCAAGTGTAATTCGTAATAACTGTTGCAAAATCTCCAAAATACACGATTATTTATTTTATTCGCAGAAAAAACTGTTTTATTTTTAATGAAAAATTCTAATTAATACTGTATTACAATATAAAGAGCTGTGTAAAGCAAGTCAGTGAAATTTTAAAATACAAATTTTAAATTCCTTGATTTTTAAACTTCTTGATTTAAAACTTAAATCTCCTTTAATGCATCTCAGCGGAACCGTTCACGTCTATTCTTCTGAGATCTTCCAGCACATCATCCAACCATCCCATCCTAGGTCGACCCCTCTTTCTGCTTTCATACACTTGTGCCCTCAAAATTACAACAAAAATACGTGTTATACATGTAATTATGTATTTTTTTTTTATATTTAACCGTTTAAACTCATTTTCTTGCTGTTAATTTTAACACTTTCGACCCAAAAATTGTTCTTCTACTTCGTTAACACACTTTAAGGTCAATATTTGCTTCATATTCACTAGTATTCACAGATGTACGTCTATAATATAAATATCAATGACACTTGTAGCTGTCATCGTTATACCGAGCTGCCAAAACCTCATTACCTTGTGTAAAAATGCATTTTCGTCAAGTGACTTATTGTTCACTCTGTACAATAAGTTAATGTTACAAATAAGGCTTATAATTAATTTATCATCAATAGCCTAATGCCAGTACTTCGTATTATGATACAGCTGACTTATTCCGTGCAGCAGTGCAAAATGTTAAAATACCCTGTATGATATCCAACATCCGAAATGGATAGAAACTAACAGAAGAAGAAGAAGAACTTATTAAATGTGTCTCCACATACACGTTTACGTGTGAACGTAAGTTTGAATGCGTAATTGCGATTGTGATTCATACTGCCTTCTTACTGTACTATTTTGGTCATGTCCACAGAGTTGCGTGGAGGAATGTTGTGACATCTGTGTTGGATCTTCAAAGAAGAACGCTCGGTGTGTGTTACAACACAGCTTTTTAGAATGCTTGATAATAGACGTAAAGACAGCACCATAAAATACATCGAGACTGCTTAATTAAAAATTAATTATTTTTCAATCGTTTTTCTTGACAATAGTCGTAAGAAAATCAGTGCCTGATAACATTGCTGAAAAGGTAAATACGTAGTAATTAAAATTATTGCTTGAAATTGATACAAAAATTATTCATGCTCTCTTTCACACACACGCGCGCGCGCGCGCGCGCACACACCTCCTTTATAATTATATTAATTTACTTACTGTAATTCTACATCTTACTGTGGCAAGTATTAGAAGAACGGAGATGCACATAGCAACTTAAAAAAAAATACACAAGCCCTACGTAACGAACAGAAATAGATATTAAAAATAAAAATCTCGACAAATATCTGTCAATCAAGGTGTTAGACAAGAATTCAGTATATCACCTACTAATTTAACATTTATATTGATGACCTAGTAAGGAAATAAAAAACTCTAGAGACCTTGATATTAAGTTATCACGAGACAGATATTTTAATGTGCTGTTGTTTACTGACAACTTGCTTATAATTAAAAATACACAATCTGCTTTACAAAAATCTGTTTTTAAGCTTCATCAGATTTGTAAACAATACAATATGAAAATCTCGACTACAAAAACGAAGGTAATGGCATTTAGAGGCAAGGAACGTATAAGACAGAATAATAATAATAGCAACAACAATAATGATAGATTGAATTGTAAGAAGAAAGAAACAATTAAAAGTAATTAAAAAGTTGCTACTTTGAACATTTAAACGCATGAAAACAAAACAAATATACAACAGTGTAAGTTAAATAAATAACGCTGTCTCGTAAATACAGAACAAACAATTTCCAAACATTGATAACATAATGCTAAAAAAACGTGTACTATATAAAATCATTTTTATGTACAGTCAGGAGGAACAACATATATACAAAGAGTAAATAAAAAAAATGATAACTAAACAAATTCAAATCATTGCTCAAAACGAATCAATTTTTAAAATACTAATTACTCGTATATGGACCACTCACAAAACGGATATATACATCAGAACTATTAACAACGCCACTGCCAACAAAGCTCCAATATTACTAACCATCAGTAATACCCCTGATGATGGGTAAACAACACAATACCACAAATTAGTATATTTAAATAATGTGACCAGGTATTTCAAGTTACGTGATTCTTGACTGTACTCTTGAACAAACATCAGTACTTTTTACTTCCATGTTCCATAAGGAAGTATGGTGATGGCGAAAAAAATCGTGTTCGAAATAAGGACTGATTCTGATTGTACTACCCTCAAAAAATGAAGAAGAGCCATTTTCCGAAAAGTGCCCGTGTGTCTATGTTTTTGTGTGTCTATGTCTGTGAGTAGAATTTATTCTGTGGTGAACGATAACTGCCGCAAATTCAAAAAGAATCAAAAAATAATTTTTTGCTCATGTGGCTGAGTTGTAGAGGACTCAAGGGGTGTTGATTTTGGTGAAGATCGGTTAAGGTGAAGGGGTAGTTTACCTGTAACGTTTTATATTTTAACAAGAGTAAAGTACTTAATTTTGATAAATAAATTATCCTGAAAAGAAGGTCATAATAATCCACTGTAGAAAGGTAGATGCAATACCTATAAATGAATAGGATAGTTGAAGGGGGAGGGGGTAATTTTCTGTAAACGAAAATGATAATTGATGGGGGAGGGGACAATTTTTTATATGCGTACTATCGGCAACAAAGAAGTAGTTTGTTGTTAAAATTCCTTCCCGGGCTGTTTGGCCGTGGTCCAGTGCTTTCTGCAAAACCAGACGTTTCGGCAGTGCCATCGACTGCCATCATCGGTGGAAATCGAGTTCGCTAACGGGAGGTGATATACGTTATTGACCACAGTACTGTGATTACGGCTGTAGAAAGAATTAGTTTCTATGGAAATGTTTCATTTCGAAAATGATTTTAAATATAAATCTTAGGACATGGAAGTCATGTATGGTTCTCCATACCGATATTTTAATATGACAATGAAAACAACAAGTATGTGTGTGTATAAACACCCACGCGCGCGAGTGCACACACATACGATAATAAATAAATATAAATAAATAAAAATCACATATACTAGCGCGCGTGTGTGTGTGTTGGGATGGATACAACTAAAAATAAGGTAAATTATTTTATAATTCTTTGAATCCGTTGAGAAAGTTTTAACTTTGTACTGTACACGCCGCTGTGTTGTATCACTCCGCGTTGTTTACTTCAGCCTGCTCCAGTCTAAGAGTGAACAGACTTTAAATAACTACTTTCGTGTAACTACACTTTTTGTCTGGGTTTTATGGTGTGTATAGTAAATTTAATTATTTATTAAGAATTTATTTATAATTATTCAAATACTGTGTCTTATAAAGGATGCAACGCCGTTGTGAATAAGTTGCATAAGTTCAATCTTATGTGCGGGACCATTAGACAAACCCTTAAGTCAGCAAGTAAAGGAACACGCCTAAAATTCTACAAGGTGATGACTCTTCCCACACTTCTTTATGGGTCTGAGAATTGCACTTTAACGAAATGCCAGCCCAGTCGCATCCAAGCGGCTGAAATGAGATTTCTCAGGCACGTGGCAGGGTATACTGTCCATGATAATAGAAGAAACCCAGATATACGGCAGGAATTGAATATTATGAGTATACTCGACAGGATCGCCCAGTATCGGCTGAATTGGTGGGAACATCTTTGCCGAATGGATGACTGCCGGATCCCCAAACAACTCTGGAACTATAAGCCGAGGGGACGGAGAGGTGTGGGACGTCCTCGGAAGCGCTGAAGTGACCAGCTCTAATCTTCGCCTATTTGAGATCGGAACCACCATCCTTGGTTTAATCCGTGAAGATGAAGATGATGATAATGATAATTATTCAAGTACTGTTCAAATTTATCACAATTCTATGTAATTATTGTTATTCAGCTATTATAATAGTACTGTCGTTTTTATTTATACAAATGTATAAATAATAATATTAAAAATGTAATGTTGAATATAATACTAAAAATAAATATTAAGTTATTCCAAAAGCAGCAGAATTAATGTTAGGATCTCTCCAAAGCTACATTTGCTTCGCCTTCAAGTGAAAGTGGGTTTCAGAATGCATTGCGTTTCAAGTTACACTTAATTGCATGCTTTTCTATGTTATTACAAAGGTAGAAAGCATTGCAATATCGATTATGTAAAAAGCAAAGAAGATGTGGCAAGCATTCAAAACATTTCCTAACACAAATGGATGTGTTTATTTATAATGATGTTGATGATGATGGTGATGATGATTGTGGTGGTGGTGGTGGTGGTGGTGATGGTGACAATAAAATAATAATATTGAGATCAACAACAATATTATAAACAATAATCATATCTATAGAATAGAACTGATAAATAAATGTGAGTGTGTGCGCGCGCGCGCGTGTAGTATATAAACGAATAAACCATTTCAACAAAAAAATAATATATTTGGTAATAGAATGTCACAGATTCCTTGAGCATAACCATCATTTTTAGAAGTTTCATTATTACTTCTGATTTGGTTTAATTTGAAATTATCATTTGATTATTTCTGATGCTGTCGATTGAATACATTAAATTTGTAACAGAATAAAAGGATTTATGTCCGAGCTGTTTGGCCGTGGTCGATTGCTTTGTTCTGTCATTGTCTAAACGTTTCGGCCGCCCGCCGGAGTCCTTCTTCAGTGGAAAAAATTTATAAAGTGTTCGACAAAACGGTTGAGAGCCGAACGTACCCCTTACAGAAGTAGAACCAACCGAAGTGATAGCCTACGTAATAAATTAAATTTGTAAACATGTATTACTTATATTATCAGAAATTAATAATGTTGTAAAAAGCGATCAGTTATTTGATATATAAAACCTACTTTAGCAGATGGAACGAGTTTATAAAACGAGTTAGCAGATTGAAGTCGAACGGGTGCGCACCCAATATCAGTACAGTTCTTATGCACATTGACATTTCATTAATTAACAATCTCGTAAGAGTGACATAGTTTCATTTGATTTTACTATCTGAAGATGAAACATAGTCTCCGAAACGCGTTATAGAAGAGTTTTATAAGAAGTCACGCGGCGGATTATTGTAGGGTAAATTAATTTATTAATTCGATTAAGTGACTTGGATACTAGATTCGACATGAA
The DNA here is from genome assembly GCA_034769895.1 of Magicicada septendecula. Taxonomy (NCBI): domain Eukaryota; kingdom Metazoa; phylum Arthropoda; class Insecta; order Hemiptera; family Cicadidae; genus Magicicada; species Magicicada septendecula. Next base: position 35,913,879 of record CM068370.1, on the reverse strand, counting down.
TATTAAAATAAAACCTACGCAAGGAAGTCGTGAGGGTAATTATTGTTATATAGAAATATGTTTATTATATATAATAAAAATATTATATGCCTACTGAGTTATAATAAACATATAATAATAATAAATATATTTTATAATAAACATAAAGTGTAGGCCTACTGAGTTCGAAACCTAAATACACAGCATGTGAATGTGCGTGAGAATATAGGCCTACGCACAGCTTAGTACATAAGAGTTATTTACTGATTACATACAAATAGATATATTTAGAGTCTAGGTAGTGGAAGATTACAAAAATTTCGACAGTGAGTTTTCTCCATTAAAAAATTCACTTTTCCTTCTTGCTTCCTATTTGGCACACGAGATCGCTACCTTCGCATTATTTGAAGATTATAGAGTTAAAAAATTTTCGGGAATTAAATAATAGTGTTTTGTAAAGATGTAAGTACTGCATAGATTAGAAACAGTGGAGACGCCTTTTGAAAAAATTAAATAAAAATTATAACCTTGATTTTATTTTTTAAATCGATATTTTGTAATAAATAGATGCATATAACTTTATATTGAGTCATGTTAGACACATCAGTCATGCTTTTGTTATTCTAATTTGTAACAATGCTTTATGATTAAAAAATAAAAATAAAACTTATGCACTGTATGAAACCACTGTCTTTGAAAAGTCACCATATTAAGATTTTTATCAATATACGTATTTAATTATCTTCACAGTACACTTTCTACACAAAGAGTTTTTTAAATAAAACTCAAAACTACGGAAATAAATGTAACATACTGGTAGACAAAATTCCATTTAAATAACACAAGACAAGATTTCAAGACCTCGTCCCCTTCACATTGTAAATTAACCGAAATGTAAATATGTACCAAGACATCATCAGCATAGATATTACTCTGTAGAGAAGACTTACGCTGTTCGGTGATGACGTGAGGTTTGATGGTGGTCGTCCTCGTCAGGTGGAAAGTCAGAGTACACACGAAGAGTCTGAGGAGTAACACTGGTAAGGCCATGATTGAGAGAGTTTGTGTGAGTGCGTGCGTTCTCTGCGTGCCGATGGATGTTCACGACCTGACTGAAGTGAAACGTACAGAGAGCTCGAGGTGTGTCCGTCGTCGTCCCTTCTTTCCTTTTCGACCCTTTTCTTATTCGATTACTTCTTCTTCTTCTTCTTCTTCCTCCTCCTCTTATTCGGAGAGTGGCGTGATTACGCTGGACGCTAACGCCGGCTGGTCGTAGTAGTGAAAGTTTAGCCAGGTTACGAAGCCATCTACACACACGCACGCACGCGCACGCACGCACACACACAGACACACACTTTACTGAACTAGTTTGACTCCTGCTGCAAATCTCTCCGCCGGTTGATTCGCTCAATTGAAATGTATCTCTGCGGCTACTGTGCCGCTGTTACGTAACCGCTCATTTAGGTTAACACGCTGTCCAAGCAATATCTACTACATACACATATGTTTTACATATAACTTAATACATATAAGTTTTACAAAATTCTGACAGTCACTGTATGATATTGATGTTAAGTCAGGTAATTTCCAAACGATCTGTGGGACAGTCAATCGTATTTTTAGAAACAAGGTACGTCGAGGTACAGAATTAAAATTTTACAAAGTTATGGCAGTCCCTGTACTGTCCTATAGACAAAAACCAAGAAACAAGACAGGTTTGGAAATAGCATTCTTAAGAGGAGTTAAAAGGTGTTCTAAACTGGGCCGTATAAGAAATGTGGCCATAAGAGAAGAATTACACATTTTCAACTAGAATGAAAAATTGAAAGATTACCAAAAACGGTGGAAAGAACGCTTGGAAAGAATGTCAGATTTCGGAGTCGCCACACAAGTCTGGAAATACAAAGCTATAGGACACAGGTGTGTGGGCAGGCCCAGGTAGAGATGGCTGGCTGGAGGATTTTTGAAGACGGAAAGGGCAGCACCTTGCCTATGTCATGTTGTAAAGATGATGATGATGAAGAAAGTACAAGGTGTAACATAAAGTCCAAAAAGTTCTGTGAGAAGAATTTCTTGAACAGTGAGGATTCCTAAACGTAGTGCCTACACAATCTACGGAACGACTTAAATCTAAAACGATTGTGCAGCAGATAAATGACAACGACTACGAACAGCTATAAAAACCCTGTGTATAGCTTTTACCTACAATGAATGCAAGACAATAAAGTTTCTTGAGTTTACTGTGGATGAGTAACGAAGCCTACTTCCATCTCAGTCGTTCTGTTAATAAACAAAACTGTCTGATAAAGTCGTTATTCCTTGCCAGACTGTTAGGCCGTGGTCTAATGCTGTTTATTACAACAGACGTTTTGGGCCCACAATTGGAGACCATCTTTAGTGTTCCACGATTGAAAGTTTAACTGGGAAGGTGTCTACCAGTTTCCACAGTACTCCAGTGGCGGGGTAGAAATGTCTGTTGTAATAAACAGCACCAGACCACGGCCTAATAGCCCGGCAAGGAATAACGACTTTAACAGACAGTTTTGTTTATTAACAGAACGACTGAGATTAAAGTAGGCTTCCAACTTTAACAGGGTTGACGCCGGACGTGAGAGCCTAACACATCTATTAACAAAATCTGTAAAATATTTACCTTATTTCTTCCGTCGTGTGACTTCGTGTTGCGTTTTGATTTAATTTACGCGTTGCGAGACATATGTCTCGTCATTAGAAATAAATAAAATAAAAATTCACTCTTAGCGAGGTCGTTACATATTAAAATACAAATATTTGAAAACGATTACACACATATCCGCTTTACTTGAGTGCGCACTCGAGTCGGACCGATCGGACAAAGTGACTTGGATACCAATTCAAACATGTCTTTCACATCTATTAAATGGGTGAGAAGAAAAAAAACATTCCACAGACCATCATTTTTAGAAAACGATAAAAAACTGATTTGCGGCTAAATGAGTCGCTGTATGGAAAAACTTACAATTATAAAGTTACTCAGTAAAACAATGATTAAAGGTCCCAAGTTACAATATTATCATAATTTGAACAAGTAAAGTTTTGGTTACAATTAAGAAAGCTATGACCGATTGTAAAGTAGTGGTGCATTATTTGAAACCACGTTTTATAGTTAGACCACCCATAAATATATATGTTGTTCATTTTTTGGTCTACCATTGTACCCTACATTAATAATATTTTCTCTGTTATTAGAAGTAAGTTATCCCAGTACACATCTTTTTCAACTCACATTTAGTTCCAGTAATCTTTTAATCTTTTGCTCCACTAACCTGCCTTCAGTAGTTACAAACTCGTCTCCTTTAAGCCTACCTGACTTTAACCGTTCTTTTGTATTACCACAACATGTTCTTTTTTTAGAGGGCTTTCAAACTCAAATTCAGATATTTTCACAACCGGTGTTACAATTTAAACTGATTTCAAAGTAAATGAACACATACAAATCTATTTAAAAGAAACAAACGTTAAAACTGACCAATCACAAAGACTATAATATAAACAAAAGGAGCACGCTCTGAAGGAATATACAGTACACTAACTACACATTGAGAGTAAGAAGCAACATATTCCAGGAATGTTTTGCTTCTTGCTCTCACATTTTCATCCTGTTAATAACGACATATTAAAAATAAATAAATGTTTCCTTTATATACACTAATAGATGTATTTTTAGATTTTAAACAAAATGGCTATCTCAGTTAAATTTTTGGACAAAATGTGAAATCTTTTCCTTCTTCTTCTCACCGATTCAATTACACAAAGAAAACTGTCTCGTTACTCGTCAAAGAATAATATCTGACAACTGCATTAATCCTTCTGACAACTGCATTAATCCATCTGACAACTGCATTAATCCGTCTGACAACTGCATTAATCCGTCTGACAACTGCATTAATCCATCTGACAACTGCATTAATCCATCTGAGAACTGCATTAATCCATCTTAAAACTGCATTAATCCATATGACAACTGCATTAATCCATCTGACAACTGCATTAATCCATCTGACAACTGCATTAATCCATCTGAGAACTGCATTAATCCATATGACAACTGCATTAATCCATCTGACAACTGCATTAATCCATCTGACAACTGCATTAATCCATCTGACAACTGCATTAATCCAGTACACAATCAGTCACAGCTGGTGTGCTGACTCTTCATTAATAACTCACCTGTTTGCCAACAACTAGACCTCAACTTACACGTTTACCTTCGGTTGAACCATTTTGCTTTCAGCGTGTTGAATTTTTTGTATTTTTGTTTTGATTTTTGTGCGTGTTGAATTTTGTCCTGATGTTAACAGAAGCACATCAGCACCTTAACATTACCATATATAAAGAGCACAACAGACATAATAGTGTTACGTAATACGCGACGTTCTAAACGTTTATCGAATGTTCCAGTGGAATCCGGCCGTAATGTGTGTGCGTACGTGATTCTCAACGCGTTAGCTACATTGTGCCAGAAGCCGCGCGCACTGTGTCAAGGCCGCAATGAATTACGCTCTAATGTTTTCCTTTATTGCTGACGCGCAGTATAGAATATTCTGGTATTTCGGCGGGGTATAAATAAAATTACTCAGCGACGTTCAGTTTCAGTTTGAATTGCGAGTTATTGTCGGGCGATTACTCTGTGCGTTCAAGTTGTTATAAGTGCGGTTCGTAATAGTGTGGCGAAGTGTTATGTGTTTTATAATTGCGCTGGACAATTGTAATACAATTGTGTTTTATATTAGCAGACATTCTTATTGCGTGTGAACAATTTTTATTTGGTTTATTGTAAGAGACTATTTTGTTGATTACAAACTGTTTAATTGTGCTAATTAAAGCTGGTGATTAGTGACGTAATTGGTGTCTTGTATTTTGTTTTCCACTGTACCATACGACGATTAGTTAGACCGTCGTAACAATAGGAAGAATACTAAAAAAACATCACATCAGGACAAGCTTCAACACGCTCAAAAAAATCAACGCCTTTCTACAAAATCCGAAGGATCGCATACACTTAGAGGGACAAGGTGTACCTATATCAAATACCATGGAAACCCTGCGACCGATCTTTATCGCCCACTCTCTGGGAAAAATATCCGTCAACGCGTCCGCGAACACGAATTGGCAATAGCAAAACAAGAAGACAACACATCCCGAACGAAACGCGCCAAAGAAACAGGACATACTTTCGATTTCAAAAACACAAAAATCTTGGCACGAACTAACTATAAGAAAATCAGACAGTACAGAGAAGGCATAGAAATTTACCTGATGAGAGAGGGAGTGGTCAACGACAGATATGAATATACAAAATTAGCGACAATTTGGAAATTCCTAACTGACAGTTCACAAGTTAACAAACAGCATATGGCCACAACACACTCACCTCCATACTCTAACCCTCCCACGGCAAAAATCACAAGGGAAGCAAGATATAAAACGCCCGGCTTAGTTAAATCAACATCAGTACGCCTTGAAAATATTCCGGGATTTCGGAACGAAACGTCGGCAATGTAAACATCGCATACACGGATGTACCCAAGAACCTGCTACACCATATTTATGTAATCACAAAAAATATTAAAAATTTGTATATTTATTCTGCAAGTATAAACATTCTTATGTCTAAAGCACGGTTAATATATTTGGTTTATAAGATGAAACTGATAGTATTGACGAACTAATTTATGTTTATCGCTGTCTATGCGTATGTGCTGAGGAGTGAAGAATGTTGGAAGTCAGAGGACAATAATCTCTTATCAAAGATTACTGCATACCGAAACGGCTTTATCGTGGTGATGATATCGGTTACTTCCGGCGCGGAAGAAATTATAAATTCGGTGTTAATTAACCGGACAGTAGAATTATTTGTTGTTTTGCGTTGAAGTTTGACTACACGCGAATAAGCATACGGAATTCGGAACTACGAAATATTTTCGTGTATGAGATGTTTAAACATTCAGACAATTACTCTATACTTTCACGCATTAACTATGCTATAATACTGTTCTAGAAATTATATACTATAAAGAATATACCTTGCACACAGATAGACTATTAAGAAGAGAGATAGAATCTTATTTGTGTGTGCTTGCTTGTTATTAAGTTTTTATTTACAAGTCTAAAGATTTTTATGAAATTTGGTGAAGCTATCATATCTGTGTCGGAGAAAGCGATTTAGCTAGCTGCAACCCCTAAATTCTTACTTAAGTGTAACGTTCTGTTCAAAAGGTTCTTTTTATTTTTTTGTATTTTTTTTTTCTATCGGTAATCTAAGGAATACATGTCAATTTCAATTCTTTAATCTTTGTTCTTTTCTTTTTCTCCAATATTCTTTCATCTTTTCACTGTGTCTCTTCTTCCTGTCTTTAGTCCACTTTGAGCCTGCGTTGTTCTCTCTCCTACCCTGGACTCCTTCCATTCTTCACACTTTGCCTTAAAAACGTTTCTTTCAATTGATTCTCCTGCGTGTATATTATTTTTTTCTAAATCCTTTTGGACTTCTCTAATCCAACTTGATGTTGGCTTTTTCCCACACAGATATTTGAAGATTTGCTTTGTTAACCTACTGTCGTCCATTTTATATAAATGTCCAAAAAATAATAGTCTTTTTTTCTCATTGTTTTTGTTATATTTTCTATACTCGGATATGTTTCATCATTACTTCTTAATTTCCAATCTTCTGAAATTTTTCGTGGGCCTAATATTTTTCTAATAATTTGTCTTTCCAATATTTATAGTTTGTCTAAATTATAATTCAATGCTAGACATTCACTTGCATATTCTGGCTTTACTACTGGACTGTAATGCCTTATTTTCGCATTTTTAGTTTTGCACTTTTTATTGTAAATATCTTTAGTTATACCATATGACCTTTCCATCTTATGAATCCTTTCCTCTATAGCCGATTTTTCTAAACCATTCTCTTGAATTATTTCTCCTAGATACTTAAAATTTTCTAACCCTCTCTATTCGACGGAATTTTGGCGCATTTTTAGTGTTCGTGAGAAATTCGTTTTTTTCTGCAAAAATTCTTAAGCCTGTTCTACTGGCTATGTCCTCTAAAAAATTAACTTGTGTTATTGCAGATGTCAGATGTTCAGAAAGTATAGCAAAGTCGTCTGCGGATGCCAAACAGTTTATCTCAATAAGTTTGTTCCTTCTTCTCAGCTTGATTGGTGATATTTTGGATTACTTTAATTTTTCATTCAAAATTCTCACTACTCTCTCCAGGACACAGTTGGGGATAAACTATCACCCTGTCTTACATCTGTATCTTTTTGTTTTATTATTGAAGCTTTTATTTAGATTCATTTGTCACGATCCCCTGAAAGCAGAAAACTATCGTCCTGTATCGTTGACATGCTGGAAAGGACGGTAAACAGCCGGCTCGCTTGGTGTCTGAAAAACACGGCCTTTTGACCTCACTCCATTGTGGGTACCCGAGACACCTTTCTACTACTGATCATCTGGTTTATCTGGAAAACGCAGTTCAGAACAATTCCATCGAAGACAAACACAGAGTTGCAGTTATTCTTCGATTTGGAGAAAGCGTTTGACAAAACGTGGAGATTTAACATCACGCAACAACTATGTGATTGGCGATTCAAAGGTAACGTGCCTAAATTTATCTCCAGATTTCTCAGAGACATGGCTTTCAGTGTTCGCGTCGGACAATCACCGTCTGCCTCACATGAGCCGGTAAATGGAGTACCGCAGGGATCTCCGTTGAGCGGCACCCTTTTCACTCTCGCCATCAACGCGATCTTTGAGGGTCATAAACGTCAGTTTGAAAGTAATTGTACGTTGACGATCTTGCGCTGTTCTACTCAGCCAAAGCATCGGCGATGATCAAGCGTAAATTGCTGGGCGCTGTAGACACGTTGAGAGAAAATCCTAACAACATAGACTTTCCTTTCTCGGCAACAAAGGCGACCTGTGTCCACTTCTGTCGAAAGCGAGGAAGGCATTCCGACCCGACGTTAAGCATAAACGGTGTCCGGCTTCAATATAGGCCCGTAATCAAATTTCTTTTCTACAGAAAATTGACATGGAATACGCATGTGGAACGACCTGGCTGCGAGGTGCAAATCCTCGTTAAACGCAATCACATCTCCCATATGGCCTGGGGGCAGATAGAGAAGTTTCATTCCGCCTAATATTGTTCTAAGGCTTTAACGGCCGGTGTCTGTTATATTAGAAGTATGTACCGGGCTGTTTGGCCGTAGTCCAGGTTACTGTGGACTCTGGTGAGCCTTCACCACAGTACTGTGGGCCTGACTTTTACACCTCGCGTTCAGGTAGACTCTAATTCCACTGAAGATGGCAGTCAGTGGTGCTGCCGAAACGTTTGGTTTGTTTGTAAACCCTGGACCACGGCCAAACAGACCGGTACATACTTCTAATATTCATTGCGCCTGTACGCCGCGGTGGCGTTATCCAAAACGGATTACGGATGCGCGGTGTACTCTTCAGCCAGGAGGTCGTGCTTGAAAAAGGGGGTAGTTCATATACCTCTTACACATCTTCAGCTTTCCTTCAGCTTTTATAAGATTACATGTGTCACACTTCTTCTATCTCTTATATTTCTTATTATCCTGTTTATAACGCAGGGGTGCGCTACGTCACAGCGGCGTTCCACAGAGAGAAACAGTAATGACGTCCTTATATTTGTGACGTCAACTTCTGTTACTGAGACATGTGGCTAAAATGCTAGCATTACCGAGTCATATAAACCACGTGTTGCTGGCGAACAACGGACTTGCTATAGTAATTACGACCGCCGTTGTATGTTCACCAGACCAGCCGGCATTCGTGCGCTTGAAATAACCCTGCGCGACAACATCGAGGCGGCGCGGCGGTGGTCCCAGCATATGTTATTTTCGATACAGTTACGACCACTGACAAGGACGGAACATGGGCAGGACACGCGCAACGAATGCCAGAGGGGGGAGAGGTGAAAATAGAATTCCTAACCACGTGGAGAACAAGACGAAGACACAGAAGGCAGTTGATAGAAGAAGATAGAGGAGGATTTGAAGAAAATGGTGCCAGAATTTGGAGAAGAGAAGAACAGGACAAGATGGAAGCAGGCGTGTTGTGAGCTCCGTATAGGCTGTAGCTCCTTACAGTAGAGTAATTCAGTTTAATTATAAATACGCCGCATCTGTGACCGTCACTGAGGTATAATGACAGCATTTGCTGTACCTGCTCGCAGAAAATCCGTAGAATCGATTTTCTCAGTTAAAGGTTTTTGCAGTTGTTGTACTTTTCCTTAGCATGGCAGTGTACTGATTATCACATTATACAGAGTATTTTTTTTACATATATAAACACTTGGTACGTTTCACAGTTTTTATTCAACTCTGACAGCTGTTTCAGCTTCTCAAGCTATCGTCAAACAGATCAGTGAACAACTAAACAGAGGATGTTAGGGTGGTGAACATCTGTTTAGGGCGTATCCGGACATGTGTGGGGTGTTATAGGAGCTAAGGGAAGGTCAAGTGTCTGTAAAAACTAAATATAATTTAAATATAAAAATTAACTAAACTAAATAACGGGGATAAAGCTTTTAATTAAAGGGGATACACAGAATTCAGTTTGTTCATTTGTTAAATTTTTGTTACTTTTTATTGCTTCTCTAATTTCTAGAATGTCTAACAAATCAATTTTTTTACCTTTTTGTATGTTGTGCAGTAGTGTTATGTTTTTTGTATCTATGAAGTGATTGTGTTGTAAGCGATTATCTGCAAAACCTGTATTAGATGTATTGGTTAAAATCGCCTTCTTATGTTCAGAATGCGATGTTTCAGAGCACGGCCACATTGTCCGATATAACGCATTCTGCACAGTTTGTTTTATAAACTCTATTTTTCTCTAGTGTATTTGAGTCTATGATCGATACTTACCGTCATTAAATTTTGAGACACATTTCGATCACTACTATTCTACGATAGTCTTAGGGCGTATCAGTTATTCCGATACTGAATGTTTCTTAGTATTTCCAGTGCTCACCTATCGGCATCAGTGAACACTCTAAGATATCGATAACTAAGTGTTTCAATATTTGGCCTTTCATTCAACCAATGTAATGAACAGTATTGTTGTTTTTACACATTTACAGACAACAGTTATAAGATTGTAAGGTAATTGACGTTCAGCGGTACTGTTCGAGTGATAGGAAGAGGAAGGTTTGATGACACTAATCGTCGTGTAAAACACCGTCGCCCGAAGCTACTACTTACCAGTAATGAAGAAAACAAAACCGATTACAACGTCCTTGGAAAGAGAATCGAGAGGTACGTTGTCACTAAAGAATGCTGTTCTGGTCGGTAAAGAAAGTTAATTTCCGAAAACACTTTCTCTGTGCAGCCTAAACAATAATAGACAAACAAAATTATCAAAACATATCACTTTCTCCTTCGGTAGACGTAATAACCTATAATTTTGTTTTTAACCTTCTTCGTTGATAGTCCGTTAACGAAAAGAAACTATCGTTTAACTTAATCACCTAGCCTGTTGGCGAACAAAGATGACTAAAACTGTGTTTATAAACATTTCGTCTTCTAATATTCTCAACAATAACAATACACTTGAGGGTAAACAATGGTGACAATAAGAATTTGTCTTCTCAAAAAATAATAATAACAATCATAATCATCATTATTATCATCGTCGTCAATGTCAGGTTTTACGACAATATTTCATTTGATCCGCCTTTAGGTTTCTTGCTGAAACTACCTTTTGTAACCGGCCAAAATTTTTTTGTCACCAAGTGGTGTATCTTTTTCTTCAAGAGCCACTCCCTCTAAGAAGGATGGCAATCGACAAGACAATCCAAACTCTAAACGCATCAGCTCTAAATAAGTCGATAGAGCCGCAGTTGAACCAGTCTCTCAGCTTCCTTTACCAGTAAGTGAGCTTTCTTCTAGGATTTCTTGTCCGTTGAATCTAACTCTGTATAATAAATAAACGTTATGTCTTTATCAGTGTTGTGTGTCGCAGATAATACCAGTTTTCTAATTTTAACAGTATTAATCACTCATTTTAACATCAGGGATCCACAGCTGGTGGATACGGGTTTAGCACACCCGATGCACTCTAGCTGGAGTCTCACCTTGATTAAACCTGTCTTGGGTGGAATCCCTTCCATTAGCCTTTCCTGTCTGTCTGTCTCGACCAACTCTTAGCCTTGTCGACCCCGGCGCTGTTAGGGTTTCGACCCCGTCTCTGTTGTACTATGTTATACTTCAGCATTACTATGTAATTCTTGTTTTCTTGATTTCCTTTCGCACTAACCGGTGAGCAAACTATGGACAGTAGTGGCTAGGAAAGGGATCCCACAACATCTAATTAGAACAATACAGAGTCTGTATATGGAGAATAAAATCTTAATAGAAGCAGGGAGACCGAGAACAGCTCCTAGAGTTGGGCTGATCAATTATGGAGTACGACAAGGGTGTCCATTATCACCTTCCCTTTTTAATTTATATGTTGACGATGTCATACAAAACTGGCAGATGTGTCTTCCAAACCTTTTTATGGTTGGTCACTCTACAATTGACACTTTGTTTTTTGCGGACGATCAGGCTATTCTGTCGGACTCTGAAAACAGATTGGAGATGGGTATACATTTGTTAAATAGATACTGAAAAGACTCTGGATTTCAGATATCCACAATTAAAACCAAGGTGATGGCTTTTTGTGGAACTGATCCCGTACGGGCAAAAATTGTTGTAGATGGTGCTTTCCTGGAACAAGTTAGCAATTTTGAATACCTGGGCTATAGTGTGTCTTTTAATGCATGCAAAGACGTTGTGAATAAGTTCCATAAGTTCAACCTTATGTGCGGGGGACTATTAGGCGAACCCTTAAGTCAGCAAGTAAAGGAACACGCCTAAAATTCTACAAGGTGATGGCTCTTCCCACACTTCTTTGTGTGTCTGAGAATTGGACTTTAACGAAAGACCAGGGCAGTCGCATCCAATCGGCTGACATGAGATTTCTCAGGCACGTGGCGGGGTATACTCTCCATGATCATAGAAGAAACACAGATATACGGCAGGAACTGAACATTATGAGTATACTCGATAGGATCGCCCAGTATCGGCTGAATTGGTGGGAACATCTTTGCCGAATGAATGACTGCCGCATCCCCAAACAACTATGGAACTATAAGCCGATGGGACGGAGAGGTGTGGGACGTCCGAGGAAGGGCTAGAGTGACCAGCTATAATATTTGGGTATTTGAGACCGGAACAAACCACTCTTCGTTTAAACATTGAGGATGATGATGATGATGACTAATCGGTAAGGGCCCGGCCAGGCTTAAAGGTGTCAAATGCCAAAGGCCCTGTGGGAAAAGAGGAAGGTTTCCCAACGGTATTAGGGGTGGGAAAAACGAGGATGTGGGCGTCCGAATGAAAGTCAGAGCAAGACCAGAGGTTCAAAGATAGAACTCCTACCAGTGGTCTTACTTTCCAGTACGCTGGTAACGTCCTTAGAGGTCATTATTCCTACTCGAAAGTCGCAAATGAACAAATCGAATAGACAGACATTTTTAATATCCAAGATCATATTGCAGAGAACAAAGAGAGATAGATTGCTCATCTGAACAGGATGCCAGGAGGCAATACATGGCTGTTGGGCAGCGAAGTGTAGGAGGACCTAGGAAGCCTTGGTGAAGTGTACATATTCCTTTGGGACCGGCATAGTTGATTTGCCTTTTACGTGACAGAAGAAGAAGGAGGTAATTTTTTTCTTATTCTATATCCTTCTCATCACCTCAAGATAGAGACTTTATCTATCCATCTTATTCCTAAAATTCTTTGGTAAGTACACATTTCGATCGCCTCCAAACTATCAGCGATGTTCTTGTTCAGAGTCCACGCTTCCGTTCCAAACAGCAAAACTGAGAACACATATTATTATTGTTGTTGTTATTATTATTATTATTATCAGTGGTTGATTTCTAAAATTATAGGTGCCGGAACGCATTAATTTAAAAGTTGTACAGACAGAAATACACTTATATGTTATATTAGCGTGTACGTTTACATCAGGTTACTACGAAGGAGGTCTCATTTCTAAAGCCCTATAAAATATGTAACATAAAAACTAGTATCTAAAAAAAGTAATAAAGTTTACTGATATTTTTTAAGAGCTTCGTCGTCTGGTTAGCCGCACGACAATAAAAAAAAAAAGGCACTTATGATGGTGTCATCCCGAAGCCTCAATCAGTCTCTAAGTGATGGTTTCGGTGGTTCGGACATTTTAAAAAAGTTTCCATAGTTTCATAATTGTGTCGTCATATTGTTTGTATGTTGACCTTTGCTTACTCTTTGTGTCCTATGCTGTATGATGGCCAGAAATCACCTCTCTGACATTCACTTGAAGTTACTGCTATTGTTTCAATAGCATATTTCAAGGTAGAAAGACTCTACGGAAAAATTCTGGAATGCACATATTCTCAGAAGCTCTCAATCAGTTGGCTTTCACGTAGTTTTAATTTTAAAGCAAATTTTTGTTTGTTTTATTTTCTCCATAGTTTATTGGAACATTTTTTGAACGATAGTAGTTAAGATAAAGATTAGTGATGGTGTTTGATTTCGACAAATGTTTAGTTTTGTAATGAGGCTGATGAGGAGCACAATTAGAAAGTAGTAAAACGTTTTTGTAATGATTAGGTTTTTCTTTTCATATATTTTTCGGTAATTTATTTTTGGATCCAAGAGGTTTCCTCTGAAGTCAAGGCCTGATTATTATTATTATTACTGCTATTACATACTATAATACTGTGGACATTAGTCCTGGTTTGAGAAACAATTGTAAACACAACGTTTACACCTCTGAAAATCTGAGACAGTCTTAAATACATTTTTACAACATCGTATCTATCAACACTAAATAGATTTTACCACAATATAACAAAAAGGTTATTAAATAATAGAAAAAAAATTTCTACTTACAAGGAAGGCCACCTTACTGAGTAGGAGCGATTACATTCTGGCCACAAAAGAAATGAAAACGACAAGATACTTTTAGGACAAGAGCCTGCTCTTTGACACACTTCCCAAGAAAACTGTTAGTAAGTCTACCGCTATCTTTGATACCTACTGTCTCTGCTGCTAATGGTTCCTAGTTCTTCTGAATACGGATTCAAGAGCACAGGCGAATGCACATAACAACGACTAACCCTTCGTCTTGTTTCTATTTACTCAGAAGATTCGTTTCCCTTTTTTACTACTTCCTTTTGATTAAAGTAAAGGCGACAGATGATGCTAATGTCTGCCACAGCCAAGTTTAATTATTGCTGAGGAGTTGGATGAGTCGATTATGTCGAACACTATCGAAAGCCGTGTCGTACTCTACGAAACTTCCAATAATGTGGTAATGTGGACCACAATATAGTCTATATGTCAAATTATATATAAAATTTGTAAATTTATAATTTATAATTAATTTTACACACATAGTACACAAACGTGTCGAAAGAGAGAGAGAGAGAGAGAGAGAGAGAGAGAGAGAGAGAGAGAGAGAGAGAGAGAGAGAGAGAGAGAGAGAGAGAGAGAGAGAGAGAGAGAGAATACGTGTGTTTACAGATAAGTACTGTACGGAAAAATGAAGTCGAAGCAGAAGGCAAATACTGTTTTGCACATCCAACAGCACTAACCTTCCCCTTCACTTAGCGAAAGGGAAGGACTAGACAGAAGAAATAGGAGAAATCTAGGCAACTTACGTACAGTATAATTTTCCTAGAAACCCAATCAGTTACATAACAAGTTAGTGTAACTGGTTCGCAAGGAGTAATTGTGCGCATGAATTACAGCAATCTAATTAACCTACTCTGTTGCATGTCGGAGAGACAATCGAAACCTATAATTAAATGTACTTTGAATCAGCAGTCATTGTACGCTGGATGGCTGCTTCAAATAAGTCTTGAACTAAGAAAACAAATTATCTACATCTCTTCTTCTTCTGATAGTTCCTATCCGTTTCGGATGTTGGATATCATACAGGGTATTTTAACTTTCTGCACTGCTGCGCGGAATATGTCAGTATGCAAACCATGTCCTTAAATTTCTCAGCCATGATATTTTCGGTCGCCCAACCCCTCTCTTTCCAAGTACTTTTCCCTGTAGTATGGACTGCAATAAGTAAAATCTGTTAATTTCTCATGAAATGTCCCAGACAATGAAGCTTTCTTATTTTCACTGTGTTAATAATTTCCCTATTTTCCTTCATCTTTCTAAGAACTTCAACATTAGTTAAGTGTGCTGTCCATGAAGTGCTCAGTACGAGCCACTCGTATTCTACGGTAGAGCCACATTTCGAAAGATGCCAATTTCTTAGTTGTGACTTCAGTCTAAATCCAAGATTCTATACCGTAGAAGAGGACCGAGAATATATAGCAGCGTAGAAGTCTCATCTTTGTGTTTATTGTTAAATCGTGACTTTTGAATAAACTGCTCTTTCTAGTGTACACTGCTTTTGCCTTTTCAATTCTGCTCTTTATTTGTTGAGAATGGTCTCATTGTTCATTGACTATAGTACCAAGATATGTAGATTAGCTTACACGTTCAACTGGTCTTTGGTTTATATTAAGGGTGCAGTTTGTTAACTTGTTCTTACATACAATCATTAGTTTCGTTTTATTAACATTGGCTAGACCATATCTACTGCTGCTTTCTGTCACTCTATTCACTAGTTGTTGCAGCCCCTCTAACCTATCCGCATAACGTATGTTATTTATTCTTTCGCCGTTCAGAGAGATTCCCACGTCACATTCGTCTAAAGCTTCTCTAAAAACACCTTCCGAGTAGATGTAGAATAAAAGCGGAGATAGTATATACATCCTTGTCTTACTCCACGCAGAATCTGTATCTAAATCTGAATCTGTATCTACATCTCATTAATCTTTTTAGTCGTACTTTTACGATATCAATCTTCATTATCCTAAAACTGAAAAACAAAACAGACACGCGTCTACCATTAAACTAATGTAATACAACTTAACAAGTTTTGAATTGTTTAACAATGTGTCGTTTATAATGTTGTGCGATAGTCAAGGGGATGTACAGGCATCCATAGACGAGTGGATGTATATTTGGCCATAAGTAAGCCTTATCTCAAATAGTTCTAGCCTGTCAGGCCTAGATCACTCGACATGTGCCGCATTCTGCTAGTTACCTTAGGCCGGCCGCTCGCTGGAGCGACATTTTGTTTCGCGACAGTACCATATTGGCGCATTGTGACCAAGGGCCCTCGCGACCAAATACGAAGCTCCTTCAATTTGTCTCGCAACAAAACAATTTGCGACAGTTTTAACTGCGCATGCGCTGTATTCTAACAACACAAGGCAGGGAGTTTATACACTTAATTAGTCCTACGTGGCAAGTGCGTGATTTGTCCTTTCGTTTTGATTCTCGCATATTATTTTGTATTCATTATTATTATTAATTACTATTGAGTAGAAAATGGAAACAAGTGTAGGTATTGTTGAAACTGAAATAGATGCAAAGTAAAGCGTGTCACGAACCCACGAACCACACACTTTTGCAGTTCAAAAACAGCTGACGAGAAACAGTTTTGTCGTGAGCCAATGTCTCAGTCCTCTCTCCACCGAAGCGACGCTTTGCAACATGATGTGGCAAAACGGTCTTGTCGCGAAACAAAATGTTGCTCCAGTGTACAGTCGGCCTTAGTGTAAAACGGCGCATCCATTAACAAGTAAAACTGACAAGGAAATGTGTGAAGCCTTGAACAGGCCGCTACAGCCTTGACAACGCTCGACAAGTCTCGAACAGGGTCTGCACATTTCCCTGAAACTGCTCATCCATTTACAAGTAAACTTTTCAGTGATCCAGTTGTTGTTTCAGTATGCCTCCCGTTCAAAACCGTCAAATAGCCTGTTTTGCTCTAATTTTAGCAAAGTGTTTGAAAGCAAAAAGAAGACATAGGTTTTGGTCGCAAAGTTTGTTTTTGCAAAGGAACTTATACAGTCACGTAAATTTATTAGATGAACTCTGATTAAATGATGCAGACAGTTACCGAAATTACCTTCGTATGGATGAAGTCGGTTACATAATAAATAACAGTAAATAAATACACAATAA
The DNA here is from genome assembly GCA_034769895.1 of Magicicada septendecula. Lineage (NCBI taxonomy): Eukaryota > Metazoa > Arthropoda > Insecta > Hemiptera > Cicadidae > Magicicada > Magicicada septendecula. The sequence continues at coordinate 35,896,756 of CM068370.1, read as the reverse complement.
CGCAGAATAGAGAAACCAATACCTACAAAACAAACTGTACGAGTTGCAAATAGCGCAAGCGTATGTGACCTTGACGGATCGCCCGTAGTGTACAGCACAAGCGCAGGAAAAAAATAACGTAACTTGAGAGTGAAAACTTCCAAACGGTTTGAACGCCGCAACGATCCTTGTCGCAACAATTTTCTTGGCCTTGTCATGTCATGTTGCGCCCATCCACTATAAAAACTGACAAGGATGCTTGTCGAGGCTTGCGAAGAAATTGGTCGAGGCTTGACAAGGAAATTGCTCAAGATTTGCCAGTCAAGAAACTTGCAAGGAAAACTGTAAGTGGATGGGCCGCTTAAGGCTCATAGAATTTTTTGCACTCATGAACATAGACAAACGGTGCCTTCGGTACTTCAAGTTTGTCACGATACTGTTTGCCCCATGTTCATTAATCTTATCGATAAATGTAAATATTTAAAAATGTTTTTCTGATCTCGACGTTTCTCCAATTTTTATCCATTTGCAAACTGATCTCAGAAACATCACTTGTGTCGCCTTCATGTGGCTTTCGTCTTCTGTCCACTTTTTTAGGCATACTTCACTTCCATAAAGGAATACTGGTACTATCGTAACTTTGTAGAACACTGGCTTAGAGATGCGCAGTGTACAAACACCTCGTTGCGAGGCTAACAAAATTTTCATTTATTTCGCACATGCGCACAATAGTCTTGTGCAGTGTTTCATAGTGTGAACATCGGCTACAACAAGACTCGCGAGAACAATGGAAGCATTTGTATGACAGAGAGGGAGATAATATGGAAGTAGACAGTGAAATATTATTGCGTCGTCTCCCCTCTCTTTTCTCTCTAGATAACTTAGCTATACTTGTAAGCAGGGGTAATTCATGTGTGACGATTTTAAAAAAATAAAAAAGGAAATAAAAGAAATGTAAAATAATTTAAAATCTCACATAAAACAAAACATAAACCCCTAAAGAAAATGATAATGTAACACCGCAATAATACCCAAAATAAATAGTTTAAAACCAAAAAGAATTCGAGAATAAAATTGAGTTAACACCCCTTAATAATTAACCCGGCTTTAACCTGCCGAAACCGGCATCAACACGCATAATTACCCGTGAATAAGACTAATAATAGTATTAAATTGCAACTTGATAAAAAACATAACGATGTACAATAATAAAATAAAAAGTAAAGGATACCGTAGTATAATTAAATATGTCAAAGATTAAACCGGTAGATATTAATCGGAATGTGGAACTACTTTTATGGTGAAGCGTAAACGACGCGAAGTTACTTTACCTGCCCCAATAAACAAACCCCACTTGCAATGGAGCGCTCACGCCGTAAGCTGCGCACCGCGTTGATCGCGACGCAGAGATAAATATGTTGAAAGTTCGTAAAAGAATATCTAAATAACTAAATTGTGCGCCGATGACATCTCTACCAAATCTTAAATAAGAAAATGATGTAATTAATACAGTACTAGGACCATAAGGTGAAACTCAACTAATAAATAATCATGTAAAGTGAATACCAGTGAAACAAACTTTTGCATTAATTATTCTAACAACGAAATATTACTACCAGTCATCTAAGAGGAGAGTACCAGACCCAGAATGATCTAACACACGTCAGGAACTTCACCGTCACCGGATACTAAGGTAACGACAGACCTTCAGGAAACACACCGAGGACCGAAGAGCCAAATCTGCATCAACTACAGGAAACCACAGGTGACATGGAGGCTTGTCTGCCATGGTTATGCGATACTAAAATTATAACCAACAAAAGACAATTTAACTAACACTTTAAGACTTTTAAAAACAGACATTATATGTAAGATGTAGTCTGTAATCTGATAAAACTATTTGTAGTAAAAGACTAAAAGTTTAAACTGTAAAGCATTATTGTTTTAAAAGGTAAATAAAGTCCATTCTTCAAATGGCACAATTTCAAGATTGTATATGGGGAGGTGACCATTATTAACATACTATATTCAATCCCGGATCCGTGGAAAAATTAAACAGATGTACTTCTTTATTTTGAGGGACCTTCTGAAAGAATAAAATATATAATCATCTTGTAAACTGTAAGCTGTTGAACCATATATGTTGAGAACTTTAAGTAGAGCAACTAATGTTATTCTGTAATAAAGAGATGTCATCTTTAGTACATACTAAATTGAGTGCATAAATCAGCAGTCTCCCCTCCCCAGTTTCCTTTTATATTATTTGTTTTGGTGATTTGATTAATTTTCAGCTTGCTACAACGAAGGCAGCCTGTATAATTGGCCAGAGTCAATTAATACAGGTTCCCAGTGTTATAGCGTATATGTGACGCTCTATACATGCAATGAGTCAGCGCATCTTACTGTTAAGGAACGACTGTTGGGCCTATACAACTTCAACTGGATTTCGATTTTTTTTTTTATAGTTTGTAGTTTAAAAATTACTCAGTTTGTGTGGTAGCATTGTCGTGGTTGTAATCGGTAATCATCCGAAACAATGAAAAGTCAAATCTACACTACAGGCTGAATTGCGAATCATCTCAGACGGAGAATGCTACCAACAGGACTTTCAAAAGTGGTAACATTAATTGTTTATCTTCTCAAAATTATTAAATACAAGGCTGTTGGGTCGTGGTCAGTCGCCGTAAATTCTCGACATCGTCGGCAACGTTTCGTATCCCGCCCTCGGAGATCTTCCTCAGGCCGCAAAAACGATAGGCTGTTACTAAAACAGTTACGGCAGATCTTAGGGTTTCGGGTCGATTTTACCCAAAAAACTAGTCTCGGGTATCGTTCGGTTGAAAATTGCAGTGGATTTTAACAAAGTATAAAGAGAAGTTAAAATAAATATTTGTAGCACGCATGAAAATCTGATTTTTGAGATCATATCAATGCATCGAACTAAAAGAGTGGCTTATTTTTATGTAATTACTAATTAGGGCAGTGAACAATAGCACGTCTGTTTAAACTTAAACCCAATAGAGAAAAGAGCCACCTACGTTTCCTCTCACCAGCCGCATCGGTCACGAAGGTGTGTAAAATTTCATTACGAGGTAGGGTGTTTAATGTGGAGAAGATAAACACTGTTGCCACCCATCTGTGAACATTTCTGTTCCCACTAAATTTAATATTCTTCATTAGCACTACAGTCCAACGTGAGCCCTGGCTTCCAGCTCCAATCTTCTCCGATGTTTCATATCCGTAACTCCTCTCATCCATTCTTCTTACAGTTTCCAGGTCGGCCTGAAAAGGATAGGATAAGATTCTTCATCTTACCCTAGGTCTGCCACTCTTTCTGCTTTTCTAGACTTGGAAAAGCATAGGATTTTCTTTGGCAGACGCTGATCATCCACCCGCTCTAGGTGACCTAGCCATTTTATTTGGTGATCCTTTACAAATCTTACAGTGTCCTCATGCTTCAATAGCTCATCCATCTCCTGGTTATTTCTTATTCTGCATTCATCATCCTTTTTAAATCATTCTTTTAAAAACGTCTTATAATCATTCTTTCAAACTTTCTTAACGATTCTTGTTCATTTTCTGTCACTGTTTTTGTTCACCTTTTCTCTATATATTATTGTTAGCTATAATTATTACATAGTACTGTCTCAAAATAACCATAAAACGGTTTTTTTTGAGTGGAAAATTCAGGGCCGGTTGAATTCCCGAAATCCCCGTTTTTTACGCCCGTACTATTGATCATACACAAACCAAACCGTGTTGCTAAAGCTGATGAAGTCATATATATTAATGTGGTTTTGCACTAAAATTTAATGCTTTGAAACTATGACTCACTTTTTTTCATCTCTCGATCTGATTTTTGGACCTAACCCTCCCACATGTGTTTCAATTTAGTATTGTCTCTTGATCTCTTCCCCAGGTAAGCTCTCTGTTCTATGTTATTTCGGCCAACATCTTTTATCAGGGCCGCCGGTAGGGTGTTTGCCGGCGTGTGCAGTTATACCGTTGCCGCCCTCCTGAATATACTTTTATATCCCTACTTTACCACACTATTTAATATTATTTTAATTAAAAATTGATACAGACATAAAAAGAAAAATTTACAAAAATAAATGTATTTTTCAAAAACTTATTTAGCTGAGTATTTACATGATTATTATCTGAGTACTTACATGAGTGGAAGATGTGCTCGAAGAAGTGTTGAATACATTTTCAGAAATATAATAGTTTACTTGTGCGGTCGTCTTTTCAGAGTTTTTATAACACTATAGTTTATTAAAAGAGTGTTTTTCGCGCTTTGGTTTCAGACATTTTTGTTATAACATTGTTCAAATTGATTGTTTCACACATTTCTTGTTCTGCGGATAGAGTAGTCAGGGCTTCCTTTACTCATGGAAGGCCGTAAATTGTTTTTTTAAAAATAATTTTTAGAAAATGAACGTTCGCCTATTGCCACTGTAACCGGCAATGTGATAAATATTCGAATAACAATGGTTAGATCTATGTCATAACAATGGATAACGTTAATGTCATATACCTATACCTAGTCGGTATTAATTGTTTTAATTTATTTTGCAATATCTGCTGATAAATTTGGCAGCCTTTGGTATGGCCGCCCGTGTGCGGTGCACATTTCGCACATATGATAGCGGCGGCCCTGTCTTTTATCCCTGTTACTCGTGGATCCTATCGTTTCTCTTACGTTGTCACCGACATATGGTGCTCCGTCGCATTGTGTAACCTCAGCCTATCCATTGCTGCTGACTGCTTTTTTATTAATTGCGCAGTACCAAAAGAAACGCACCCATGGAGCTGTGTCCCTTATATTATCTAAAACATACTAAACATTGCCTGTCTTATATACTATTGACACGGTATTTTATAAAAATCGATCCACATAGGTATCAAAATTGACATTATTGGTTACGGTTGCTTTAAGGGGATGGGTCAAATCGGTCAAAAAATTTAATTTTTGGTTTATAAGCTTATTTTATTTTCCATATCTTTAAAATTTATTTGGTACAAATTTTGCATGAATCTTATTAGTATTTTTGAGGTTATAAAACATAAAATTGTGAGAGATGGACGACAATAGGTTAACAAAGCAGATCTTCAAATATCTGTGGGAGAAGAAGTCAACATCAAGTTGGATTAAAAAAGTCCAAAAGGATTTAGCAAAAAATAATATACGCGCAGAAGAAGCAATTGAAAGAGAAGTTTTTCGGGCAAACGTTTTAAAAATGGAAGGAGTGCACGGTAGGAGAGAAAAAAAACGCAGGTTCAAAGTAGACTGAAAACAGGAAGAAGAGACACAGTGAAAAGATGAAAGAATATTAGAGAAAAAGAAAAGAACAAAGAATAAACAACTGAAATTGGCAAATTGGCATGTGGTTCTTAGATGGCCGATACAAAAAAAAAAAAAAAAAAAAAAAAAACAAGTGTGAGAGCATGGTAGATTTGCGTTGGTTTGCCCTTCATCTGATGTTTCTTGGTACAATGATGTGAGAAAACATTTTATGTAGTACAGATTTGTTCTGGCAAAGTATTTGTTTTTTAGCTTGGCAACACTGTATTCACTTGGTCAGCTGTTGTCAAGTGTCAACACAATAATGTATTTGTGTATGTCACAAGTGTAGAAACAAAAGTGGCCAAAATAAAATCGGACGATGGCAGAACCACTGGAAGTCGTGGGAGCCTTACTAACTGTGCTGTTAATGAAATACAAAATTATTATGGCCTGTCCATCCGGCAAAACACATAAAACTTAGAGGAAATGAAGAAGGTTGTGTGAGCAGAATCTTCCAACTTTCCTCCTCCAATGAAGATCCGGCACATGGACTGTGCCCACCAGGACCCGAAAGTACAGGAAAGCTATAGGAAACAATGAACAATATGACCATAATGATGATGATGATGATCATCATCATCTTCAAGGATTAAACCAAGAATGGTTTGTTCCGGTGTCAAATAGGCAAAAATTAGAGCTGGTCACTCCAGCGCTTCCTCGGACGTCCCACACATCTCCGTCCCCTGGACTTATAGTTCCATAGTTGTTTGGGGATACGGCAGTCATCCATTCGGCAAAGATGTTCCCATCAATTCAGCTGATACTGGGCGATCCTGTCGAGTAGGCCTATACTCATAATATTCAATTCGTGCCGTATATCTGTGTTTCTTCTATGATCATGGAGAGTATACCCTGCCATTTGCCTGAGAAATCTCATTTCAGCCGCTACCTTAATGATCATACTCATTTACCCACAACCGTCATGGAAGAATTAAAACACATTTTTAAAGATTTAGCTAAGTCTGAACTACTGCGCAGATGTTTACATGGTGGCACGCAAAATGCAAGTGAGTCCGTAAATAGCGTCATATGACCAAGACTGTCAAAAACAACTTTCATTTTGAGAAGTACCTTTGAATCAGGAACAACTTTCATTTTGAGAAGTACCTTTGAATCAGGTATGTATGAAGCAATTGCTTCATACAATGAAGAAAACATTGTGAAATGTGAAATACTGAGTAAGTTAGAAATTTCACCTGGTAAGAATTGCAATGAAAGAATGAAAAGTGTCGATGAGCTAAGAAAACCGAAAAGGTAATTCAAGAAACTGAAAGAAAGTGTCTACAAAAACAGACATTAGCAAAAAAAAAACAAAGAAAAACTGAAAGACACGTATGAAGAACAAGAGGACCTAGACAACCCCTTTTATAAAGCTGGGATGTATTAAGATAGCACTACTTTCAAATTTACCTTGAGTTTATCTTTAAAGTGCTTTTAGCAAAAACTGTGTTTTTACTTCCATGTTCCATAAGGAAATGGAAGTATGGTGATGGAAAAAAATCGTGATCGAGAGAATTGCAGATTCTGATTGTACTACCCTCAAAACATGAAAAAAAGTAATTTTCCGAAAAGTGTCTGAGTGCGTGTCTGTCTGTCTATCTATAGATTTTTTTATGGCAAACGATAAGAGCCGCAAATTCAAACAGAATCAAATAATTTTTTGCATACACTCCTGAATTGTAGAGTTCTCAAGAACGGTTGTTTTTGGTGAAGATCGGTTAAGGGAAAGGGGTAGTTTACGTGCAACGTTTTATGTTTTAACAAGGGTAATGTTTTTCTATGGCAAACGATAACAGCCGCAAAATCAAACAGAATCAAATAATGTTTTGCATACAGCCCTGAATTGTAAAGTTCTCAAGACCTATTGTTTTTGGTGAAGATCGGGTAAGGTAAAGGGGTAGTTTACCAGCAACGTTGTATGTTTTAACAAGGGTAATTGTTTTCTATGACGATCGATAACTGCCGTAAATACAAACAGAATGAAATATTTTTTTGCATACGTTCCTAAATTGTTAAGTACTCAAGATTTGTTGATTTTGGTGAAGATCGGTTAAGGAAAAGGGGTAGTTTACCGCAACACTTATGTTTTAACAAGGGTAATTTTATTTTTATGACGAATGATAACTGCCGCATATTCAAAGAGAATAAAATAATTTTTTTCATACGTTCCTGAAGTTATATGTACTCAAGGTCTGTTGATTTTGGTGAAGATCGGTTAAGGGAAAGGGGTAGTTTACCAGCAACACTTTATGTTTTAACAAGGGTAATTGTTTCTATGACGAACGATAACTGCCGTAAATTCAAACATAATCAAATAAGTTTTTGCATACATCTCTAAATTGTAGAGGTCTCAAGGCCTGTTGATTTTGGTGAAGATCGGTTAAGGGAAAGGGGTAGTTTACCTGCTAAATTTTATGTTTTAACAAGAGTAATATTTTCATGACGAACGATAACTGCCGTAAATTCAAACAGAATCAAATAATTTTTTTCATATGTGCCTGAGTTGTAGAAGACTCAAGGCCTATTGATTTTGGTGAAGATCGGTTTTCTTAGAACATGGAAGTCATGTATGGTTCTCCATACCGATATTTTATATGTGTACTACGTTATCGGGAACAAAGAAGTAGTTTGTTGTTAAAATTCCTTCCCTGGATGTTTGGCCGTAGTCCAATATTTTCTGCAAAAACCAGACGTTTCGGCAGTGTCATTGACTGCCATCATCAGTGAAAATTGAGTGCAATAACGTGAGGTGGTATACGTTAGTGACCACAGTACTGTGGTTAAGGCTGAAGTAATAAGTAGAAAGAAGTAGTTTCTATGGAAATATTTCATTTCGAAAATGATTTTAAATATAAATCTTAGAACATGGAAGTTATGTATGGTTCTCCATACCGACATTTGTATACTTGGCTTTAATGTAAATGACGCACTTCCAATGCATAGTCTTAAAAAAAAAACTGTTTTAATTTAACTACTGAAAACCATTAACTACACAACCAGTAGTAAATACGCACATGAAAATCACAGAACTTCATTTGTTCCAGGCGATGGTGAACTGGCAACGCGCACCAATTTCCACAACGCTAATTGGACGAGTCCAAGCCGAACCTCCCGAGCTTCCGTCACGCAAAATCCCATTCAAATTTAAAATAAACTATAGTTTTACAATTCAGGAGCAGTTTGCGTTAATATTCAGTTTATAAACGACTCCCTATGGTCGCTTACAGCGAACATTTCCACCAACCAAGTCTGAACGAGCCAATCCAAGATGGTTCCCCGTAGACCGTGTTACTAAATGCCCACCTGTCACTCGGCTGAATTTGGTGGAAAGCCCTGTCACTGTCGTCAAAGTATCAGCCTCGACAAGGATCTCTTTTTCTGCAAAATGGGAGAGGCTTGAGATGGAGTGAGTGACATGGTCCCCACCTCAATGAAGAACCCATTGATTAGTATTTAAATTTTGAAAAGCATTTATTTTGCTATCTCTTCTGATTGCCAAATGTTGATATTTTATAGCCAAAACGAATTAAATAAAATAACAAACATTATAATAAGCTTGATGGTGGGTATCAAGCTCATTATAATTGGTAAACATTAAAACACATTAAATCAATATTATTACTAAAGTATTTAGAATAATACTAACTTAACTTAGATGCAGAGAACCATACTTCAATGAGAAGTTTCTCTGCTTAATACTTATATCTATTCCAGACAATTATGATTTCCAGTCGCAAAGAATAGTATAGAAATCTATGACGTAAGATTTACTTTTTGTTAAATAAATTTGACTCAGATAAAGGAAATGATAACGAGGCAAAAACATCGTCGACGAATTTATATGGCATCTTGCTTTCAAAGACAAGCGACATGTGCATGAATACAAAACCCAGCTAATTGACTACAAGGCCGTTCAATGCCTGAGGACATGTATAACCTTAAGGGAAGTCGGAGGTAAAGAGCTAACATAATATTAACAGTCTTCTTTTTTATGAAAAGACAAATAATTATAAAATTTTGTTAACAGCAACGGGATATTATAACCATCCAGCAACTTACAGCTATAGAAGTAAGAATTGGATTCAACCTACCTCATACAAATGTGCGTTGAAATATTCTTCTTTCTTCTTTCTTCTTTCTTCTTTCTTCTTTCTTCTTTCTTCTTTCTTCTTTCTTATTTCTTCTTTCCTCTTTCCTCTTTCCTCTTTCCTCTTTCCTCTTTCTTCTTTCTTCTTAAACAAACCAAACCAAACCAAACCAAATCCAAGTCGTTCTTCTTGTCCACAATAAATAAACTGTGTTTTTCAAAAAGTTGGGATGAGCGAAAAAAGTTAATAAAAAGAAAAAAAATCTATTGGCACAAAACCCAAATGTTAAATACGAATAACGAAAAATATTCCGTGGGCTCAAAACCCAAACGTTAAATACGAATAACGAAAAATATTCCGTGGGCTCAAAACCCAAACGTTAAATACGAATAACGAAAAATATTCCGTGGGCTCAAAACCCAAACGTTAAATACAAATAACGACAAATATTCCGTGGGCTCAAAACCCAAACGTTAGAAAACGAAAATACGCATCGATAAATAATATAGCAATATTTTCAAAAATACTATCCAATATTTATAATAACCATATAAGTATACAATGTTAAATTTCATTCAAAATATACAAAATACAAATAACGGAATCATATAAGTATAAATAAAGAGCCCCTGCACCTGAACAGGAAGCACACTTACATACTATGGGGGACCTAACCAAACTTTCAGCTGCATAACCAAAACAACATTTCCGCGTTTTGACACAACAAACGACAAAAAAAATGGTTTTGCCTCAGATATGTGTTTGAGGACTTGAAGGACTCCTCGACTCAGTGCAATGTCGAGGGGCTGTGTAAGGTGTGTACATGGTATTGTGTGGTGTGTGTGCCAGCGCGACAGTGCCAGGTGTGAACATTTCAACCGGGGGTGGACATTTTCATTGGCTCGATTAGTCTAAAAATGGACACGCTGCCCAGTTGCGGACACTCCTGGACAATGCCACGCTGATAAGTTCATAGGTGTACCTGAAAGAGAAATGATTAGTAAATACAACTGAAGACTCTTCGACGACGGGGACCAACCTGAAAAGATTCTAACCCGACCGGAAGTACATTCACCGTTTATTGAATTAAGTATCTTCATTTAAATACAAAATAATTAATTTTTTACCGGTTTTCAAGTTTTTAAAGTAGAAAATAACAATTTTTACAACAATCTGATTTAATTAATAGTTAAACAAAGTTACGTAAATAATGTTTAAATGGCAAATATGGCAAACATCGGTTATAAGAAAATAATATTTAATTTAATCTTCTGTTACTTTAATTGCGTTTATATACATTTTAATAATAAAACATGCATAATTTTTTGTAATATTTTTGACAAAAGTATCAATAAGTTTTTTTTAACGCGTTTAAAAGAAAACAATGAACAAGAAAAAACTACTTTCAAGAAAAACTGTTCCTTGGTTAGATTTTTATTTACAAGAACGCTGTTTTAAACTGACAATCACGCTTTGTTGAATCTATTTATTATTAGCACAATACGTTTTGCCTATTCTGTGTCACGTGACATGCTCAGTGGTAAAGCTGAGATTGGGGGGACTCTATTGAAGTCCTCTCAGCTTCATCGATTGAGAATGACACATTGTCTCATGGGCGAAACGTATTATGTTATCTGTGATAATAATAATATCGATAAACGTGGCTGACCATAATGCAAAAGCGTTGTTGTTATGAAGGAAAATAAGACGTGTTCAACCAATTACTTCGCGACTCTAAGGAAGAGGATTTCTGAAGACTCCGTGCTGCTGTCACTAACACTACTACACAGTGCCCACAACTATAAAATTCAATTTCACTTTCAACATTTTTATCCAAAATATGAGGGCTATTGTGAGCACCGAAACTTATACAGTGTCAAATAAATCTGTACACGTTTTCTTCCTAATTTCAAAAGTCTGACATGTTCACTTCCTTACAGACTACCTACACTTGATTTAGTGGGGATGAAACCTAAGAAATTTCCAAATAACTACGCATGCGGTGGGGTTCTCCTTGAAGATCTCTCTCCTGAAACAGAACAACCCTCCACCTGTTTTATCCCCCTACAAAAAAAAAGAGCTAAATGTGGCCAGTTTTCTTCAAGATCAACTCTGTTTTAAGGTTCAACACATTTTTAGTTTTCGTAACACAAAACGTTTCGTTTATACCACGAATTGTTAGTCACAGTCGGGCGTCGTTGAACTTCGAAAGGTTTGGTGAAACGTTTGGTGTTCAGAAAACAAAATGCGAGTTAAACAAAAAACCAGTATTGATCTTAATAATAAAAATCAAAATATTTTGGTAAAGAACCGAGACTAACGCGGCGCGAACCAACCCGAGCGCGACGCGAGCAGACGCGAACCGAACCGACCCGAAGTTGCACGAAGTCGGGGTGGGGTGGGATTAAGTGAACATGTCAGTGTCCCTAAAGATTTATTTGACACTGTTACTAAGAGTGGCTTGACTTACCGATTTCGAACAGATCTGAATCATACAACTCCTACCTTGACTCCTCTGTAACAAAGGAAAAACAAAATTTAGTCACAATCTTGTAATACAGGTAAATATAGAGTCCAGAAGACACGGCGGGAGAGGTAAGTGAAGACAACAGTTGAGCATATCTATGAATATGTGAAGACGATAACGAAAGAACATATACTGCACAATAAGGAGGTGATGACCAAAGAAGAGATTATAAGTATTTATGGGGAGGGACGAATGGGACCGGACTACCCCCAGACGGTCGACGAAAAAAGTTTACCAATCTTATTAATCTCTTAAAGTTTTTGGCTGTTTTATTATTTTTTCAGCTGTGCGCCCTTATATAGTAGTAACTCTTTTTTAAATATATAAACAGGTATACTCGTATTACCCAGCATTAGCGTATAGCCTACATTTAAAATATAAAATTTAGGAAAATCAATTCGGTCAATAAGTATCTTGTAAAAAGTGTTCCAATAACGTGTATTTTTATTGTGTTATTACCGTATACTTCAGTGGGACTGATTTAAGCCATTTTAAAGATGGTAATGTTGATTAGCCTTAACTTGTTTCTTCTTTTGTAGAAAACTGACCCAACTCCAGACCCCCCCCCCCAAGGCCAAATTCTAGATACGCCATTGATTGTAAGATGATCGTAACATAATCGTATACGAGTTTTTAATTTGCCTTTGGTATATAAACCTGAATCTCTCTTAATTTATAGATGTAAAATGTGGGTACAATTGAACCTACTACAAATAAATTATAAGCGATGTAGCCAAAGTACCTAAGAAAAGTCAAATGTATAACTAGAAAAGACAAAATAAGAAATGATGTAACAAGATAACAAATGATGAAGGCTCTAGATAGAAGAACAGAGAAACATAAATTCAATTCGTTCCGTCGTCTTGTTAAAATGTCCAATATTAGAAATCGGTACATCCCAGATCAAAATATTCAAAACATTCTTCAGTCTTCTTCTTCACGGCTCAGATTGTTTAGTCTGTTCCGGCTGTAAACTGGTCGAACCATCTCTTCTTGGGTCTTCCCAGGCTTCTGTTCCCTTTCGGCTGATACAATAAGGCTACCTTGGGAAATCTGTCACTGCCCATTCTGCTAATGTGTTATTTCCAGCTTTCTCTATACTTATTGACGATTCCGTTTACTTCTTCAACTTTCAGTTCCTCTCTTATCTGATTGTTTCTTTTCATATCTAATTTCGTGAACCCAGCTATGGAACGCAAGAATTTCATTTTAGTAGACTGACTTCTAGATATTTGTCTAGCAGACATTGTCCACGTTTCTGTGCCCATAAGTAAGGGTAGGAACTGGTTATTTTGGTTATGAATCAAAATATTTAAATCACAATATTACAATCCCTTTATAGTAAGGCCAAAATAACTGATACGGATATGGCAAAGAACCGACTCCGGAAATTGAAACTAATCAAGGCCTAAGGCAGGGATGTGCTTTACCTTCGACACTCTTCAGATCTATATGGGTGACCTTGTCAGAGAATGGAAGAAAGTTGCACCACCGGGTGTAAAAATTAGTCAGAACAAATTTTTAAATACTACGCTCCTTGCTGATGATCAGGTTATCAGGTTATAATCCAGACCAGTGAAGATATTTTGTGACAGTTTAAAAATATTATTACGAAAATGCAAGACCGCGGTGGCATTTCTAGGAAAAGATTCAGTACGAACAAAAATTATATGTGCCAATCTAGATCTCAAACGGGGAGCACATTTAAATTACTTGGTGTGCGATATGAATACATATGATGAGGGCAAAAATATTTTAAATAATATTGACAAATATGGAAGGATATGTAGCATTGTACGTCAAATTCTGAAGAGAAAAACAATAAGGGAAAGTTTATAAAGTCACTCAGGAAATGAGGAAAAGTTACTCAAAGTTTATAATGTGATGGCAGCCCTCTGTTTGTTGTATGGATCAGAATCTTGGGCCCCTAGAAAAGGAGACTTAAGATTGACGGAATCCTTAGAAAAGAGATTTTTTCGATCCCCTCGAAATTTATTACAAGTCTTGAGCGTATAAGAACTAATGACATGAGACATGTATAAGTTCTTACGTCATTATGATATAACATCATGTTATAAAGAAAGATGGAGGGACCAGTGGCGGATTATCCATAACGCTGGGGTATTCTGAAGTACCGGTCACCAGGGCCTCAGCTGTCAGAGGGGGCACCATCCAGCTGATTGACTAAGCGAGCAAAGCTTATAATCACATTATGCAATTGTTTGGTTTACTTACGTAGTTATTACTATGGAGAGTGTCAAGATCGAAAATCAAGCGAAAGCTCTTATAGAAGTTTATTCGAATTATTTGAATAACGATCTTGTAGTAGAATTGAAGCACTATGTGCCACGAGTAAAATTGCAAGAAAGAAGATTTTTTTTTTAAATGTTTCGAATAAAGGTGATAGATACCATGATACTAAAGTTTATCCGCTCAAAGTATTAAACTGGATTATTGACTGTAAAACGATTGATGTATTTCCGAATATGCACATTGCTTATCGTCTGCTTTTAAACTGAAAGATCATTTTCTGTATTAAAACGCATTAAAAAAATGTTGAGTGCAACTATGGGAGATGAGAGATTATCTTCGTTAGCAAGGTTGAATATTGAAAGCGAGACACTAGAATCGCTCGATTTAGAAGAAATTACACAAGATTTCGTACAGACAAAATCAGGAAAAAATGTATCGATTAGTATTTTATAAACTTAAGTTCTACTACTATGCTCACTGTAATCACTGTTTAGCTGAATATTTGTTGTAAGTTGAGAGTTTAATAAAATAATTGTTAACTTTCGAAATTGAGTATACCATTTATCAGTGTAAATAATGGGTAAAATGTTGAATTTTGAATCGGGGGGGGGGGCACCAGTCTGATGGCAACATAGGGCACCTCGCGCTTCTAATCCGCCCCCGGGAGGGACCATTTTAAGTATATGTACCTGGTAATACTAAGGCAGGCTATAACAAGCCTGTGACAAAACAAAGTGTGGGAGTGAAGCCGGAACAGACAAAAGTGACTGATCGAGGCAAGCAAGAGGAAAATACGATTATAAACCGGTGAAATGTATTTTGAAAGCAAGAGTAGAGGTCAAAAATGAGGAAAACCTAGAACAAGAACGAAGAAATGGCATCGATTGTACAAACAAGACACGTAACACAGAGACAATGGAACTGCCAAACACAGAGAGGAAGTGCGGAGGAAAATTCTTATATGTACCTGAATTATAATATTACCTTACGGTAAACAGACATAGAATTATCTATAAGGGAATTCAGGGTAATATGAGCAATGTGGGGAATATGAGCAGATTTAATACGTAACCATATTTGTCACAGCATAAGTTATTTCGCCGTAGTTTTGTGTTGGTGACGCTACTTGGATTGTTATTGTGCAGTGCTGAAAGTGGCGCTACGTTAGATCTCACCTCTGCTTAGTCAAACTTATTTTAAGCTAACTGGTCATTTAAACTTATTACGCACTTGTCTCCATAGTTATTCAAGCGTCTAAATAATTAAGATTTAATTACCAATATATTAGTGGTGTACTAAATAGTTAATATTCTGCCGTAAATACTATTTAAAAGAAAGTGGCCGACATATATTTGGCCGAGATCAGTGCAGGTTATATGCTTATGTCTAAGTTTTATTATGTCTCTACACTCGGGGGAATATGAGCATCTTAATTCACTTATGGAATATGGCTGATGAGTGGGATACTTTCCAAAACTGTGTAAAAAGTGTCTGTACAAGGCATTTATGTAATTTCTCTACTACCAATAGTTAAGTGAGCAACAACTTCACAGGTAAGAAAGCAAGGAACTTCTAAGGAACTCACATCAGCTGATTGTATTAAAGAACTTAAAATAAAACGACAAAAGAAGTGGGAATATTTTTAAACAATTCCACCAACAGACTTGTATCTTTGCGGAAAGTAATTAAAGAGGATAAGGATGCCACATGTCCCGTTTACAATTGTCAATATTCAATGAAGAAATGGGTACAGCGTGCAGAGTAAAAACATTGGTTCAACGAGCTGTGAGTTGATTATGTTTATGATGGTTTTGTATGTGTTTACTGTGGATAGTTTTATGTTTATCATCAATTAAAAAAATAGATTATGCTAGAGTCTTATTGTAATACAATTATTAAGTTTAACTTATTTTTACTTCTGAACGTTTCAAATTAATAATACTTTTTTAAAGACTGTTTTAGTGCTGTACGAACTCTTGTTAAATATTTTCACCTTTTTGTATTACACACGTTTTTGCTTTATGCTTAATTTTTAAATACAATAAGGTTTTTATATGTTTTTGGTAATTATTAGAGTATTTTACAACAAAACACATGTTTTTTAACAAATTTTTGTGTTTCATTAATTTATTTTGAGTTGCTCATATTCCCCACATACACGGGAAATATGACCAGATATTGTCATACTTATATTTTCCTAATTTTTTTTCATATTTGTTATTGAAACTTAAAGATATTTTATACATTGATAAAAACATATCAGCAGACGAATCCATTATATTACTTTCAAAAATTTGTGATTAAATAAATTTTTAATTAGCTTCAAAGACTAAGTTGTTCATATTCCACCGAATTTCATTATATGTGTGTTTCATCACGAACACGAATCACATCACGTACGTGTGTTTCTGTGATTCAACTCTCTGCTTTATAAAACAGTTTGGACAGTCGAAACATTTTATTTAAGGTTAGCTCCAAATTTACCCCGTCAGGGTTTAGGATCAGTATAGTCGGGTTACATTATTTTACACTCTACAGTTCACAAATAGGATACTGTGAATACCACCATACCTATAGTATTCCCAGCTGGTGTGATTAATACAAGGTTATTTCAACCCCATTATTGCAGAAAGGTAGCAATACCATATATGAATGGACCAAAAAATGGAAAACTAAACTTAACGAAGCCAAATCGGCACACATTAATTTCACCAATAAAAGATGAATAATCTTCCATCATTGGTCATAAATGGAACGGTACCTCCTTATGAAAACAAAGCCAAATACTTGGGTATGACATTGGATACCAAACTGAGATGGAAAGAACATGTAAAAAAGAAAAAAGAGGAACTTAACATAAAATTCCAACAATATAAATGGCTCACAGGAAAACATTCCAACCTGTCTTTATACAGTAAAACTCTGATCTATAATCAGATAATTAAACCCACCTGGCTGTATGGAATTCAACTCTTGGGGTGCGCGAAAGATAGTAACATCAGGATAATACAAACATTCCAAAACAAAGTTTTGCGGACCATGGTGGATGCACCATGGTATGTTAGAAACGCCGATATCCACAGAAATCTAGGTATTCCAACAATTAAAGAAGAGATTAAAATGTTTGCGAAGAAGCATGAAGAAAGGCTTCATCTCCACGAAAATGCAGAAGTTCTTCAGCTGCTGGACAATCAACACGTGTTCCAAAGACTGAAGAGAACAAAGCCATTTGAACTTGTGTAGTGTTTTGTGTTATAAAAGCAGAGCATTGTACGTGGGTGAGAATGTTTAGTTAAGAACACCAGAACTAACTAAAGGATGTCATTAGACTTAATTTGGCTGATATGTATTTAGTATTAAGACGTATTAGAGATAAGTTGATGGTTGGTCTTACAGACCAGTTTTAACATGTTAAATTCAATTTAAAAAAACCGTTGGGGTGAGTGAGTCCACAGTACGGTCGGACGACATGGAAATCTAACTACAATATGGCGACATTTCCACCCCAAATTAAATTAAATTATGTTTTCCCAAAATGAGACTCTACCATTCCTCCCCACACCAAGTGCATCACAACTCCATCGCATCCTTAATAAACATAACTTACGTCTACTGTACTGCAGGCTAGTGGAGGGCAAAGAGGGCGGACCGTCCTAGCTCCCTTCAACATGGGGGAACATATACGTTCTAACAAATCTATGTTTGAAGGCTTCCACGGTTGGTGTCAGTTGAACTTAAACTATCTGCCGGGCTGTTTGGCAGTGGTCCAAGGTTTTCAATTAAAACCAAGCGTTTCAGCAGCACCACTGGCTGCCTTCTTCAATGGAAGTATCGAGTCTACCTAACGGGGGTGTCGTACGTGAGGCCCACAGTACTGTGGTGAAGGCTAAAGATGTCCCGCGATGCTACCTGTTCTTATAAATAAATTAATTTATAACTTATATTAATGAATTCATAAATACAGGCAGCACCGCGGGACATCTTTAGCCTTCACCACAGTACTGTGGGCCTGACGTACGACACCCCCCGTTAAGTAGACTCGATACTTCCACTGAAGAAGGCAGCCAGTGGTGCTGCTGAAACGCTTGGTTTTAATAAAAAACGTGGACCACGGCCAAACATCCCGGCAGATGGTTTAGTTCAAGTTGTAACAAATTTTCACAATCATCTCTTATGTTCACATTACACCCTGTAGGCCTAACTGAAAATGTTTCGTTTGTACTCAGAAAATGGATTAATTGTGTAACGAGGAAACGATTCTGAATTGACTTAACATTCTTGATTTGATAGCATATTAACACTAAAATTCTATATGGAAGCCTCTGGCAATAATTCAGTATCGGCAGAGAAGTTCAACTGTGTATATGGTGACTCTGATTTTTCGTGTTATACTAGGTGTGATCAAAAAGTATCATGATTGATACTAGCAATGCCAAGTCAGCTGACTTGGCTCCAAAAAAGCGACACATGCCTTTACTTTACAGTATACTGATTACTCGGTATAAGTTTAATGATAACAGCGGATCTGGTTTGTTTACAAACGCTCATTGTTCTGATGTGTGTTAATCTCATTTGGCGCATTTACCATGTCAAAGGAAATTGATCAGAGAAATTGTATCAGATTTTGTCAAAAAGTTGGTGAAACATATAAAGATACATTTGAAAAGTTACAAAACGTTTGTGGGGAAGACTGAATAAGTCGTACACAGGTTTATGAGTGGTTCAAGCGTTTTAAAGATTGGCGTGAAAGTGCTGAGAGTGACGAGCGTTCAGGAAGGGCTGTAACCAGCAAGACTGACCACAACGTTGACCTGTGCGAGAAAACCGCCGAATCACCATTCGTGAGCTAGCAAATGATTTGAATATTAGTTTCGGATCAGTTCAGTTCATTCTTACTGATGAGTTGGGATTGAGATGTGTTTCTGCAAAGTTTGTACCAAACGTTTTCACAGCTGACCAAAAAGCTGCCCGGGTGTCAGTCGCTCAAGACCTGGTTGAATGTGCTAAAAACGATGAGAGTTTCATTAAATCGATCGTAACGGGTGATGAATCATGGATTTATTGATACGATCCAGAAACTAAGGCCCAGTCCTCAGTGTGGAAGACGCCAAATTCTCCAAGACCAAAAAGGCAAAACAGAACCGAAGCAAAGTCAAGACTATGCTCACAGTTTTCTTTGATCACAAGGGGATTGTTCATCATGAATTTGCTCAACCAGGCCAGACAGTAAACCAGTATTACTACTTTTCTGTTTTGAGGTGATTGTGGGATGTAATTCGACGAAAAAGATAACAGTTGCATCAGAATGATGAATGGTGGTTTCAACACGACAATGTACCCGCCCACACGTCACATGCTGTTGAGCATTTTCTTGCTAAACACAATATTCCACAGATTCACCATCCTCCATATTCGCCAAATATGGCTCCCTGTGACTTTTTTCTCTTTTCGAAGATAAAAAATCAATTGAAAGCGAGATAAATTCAAGACATAGAAGAGATAAAAGAAAATGCGACGAGAGAACTTAAGGCTCTTACTGAAGATGACTTTAACACATGCTTCAAACAGTTGGGAAAGCCTTGGAAGAAGTGTGTGGCTGCGGAAGGGGGCTATTTTGAAGGAGACAAGTTTACAAATCTGTAACTCTTGTATATTTATGTAAATAAAATCAATCCTGATACTTTTTTATCACGCCTCGTGCATATTCTTTTCCCTGTTTCGTTAAAATCTATAAATCAGATATACTAGAGCAGCAGATATTACTATAAATAATTAGTAAAATATTTAGTTGTTTATTGTACTAATAAACTAAACTATCCTAATACTAATAAACTATAAAATATTCACGTATATAAAAATAACCATATCTGAGGCTTCGAAAAAATCCCCCCGCCCCATCTATTCAAAAGAACCGCCTTCAAACTTCAACGACTGCAGTAGACAGCAAAATTAGAGAAACAAAAATACAGACAGTATGAAGTTGTTAAATTGACTTATTAAGGCTTACCTTGACTTACAAATCCTTATGCCGTCCACAGCGTGTAGATTGGCCGCAGCTCGCCCACCGAGTTGTCTTCTTCCTTCCGTAGCACTGCACAACACTTCACCAAAATGTACACTCGACACTGAACCGCACTGTACGCTGTCTACGGTATTCATTTACCAAAGTCACCTTACAGCTCTGTTGTCTTCATATCGTAAAAAAAAATTGGCTGTATCACAGATATACAGTAAAACTGGAAAACGTGTTATATGGATTAAGTGGATTACTATAATCAGCATAAGGTGAGACTAATGACTGTTATTTGGGCAGAAGAAGATAAGAGTAATAAGACAATAGGAAAGCTCGCATACTCGGTGTTACGTGATGTAATTTTTTGAAACAAAATAAAAAATTCGCCTTAGTACTAGATTACTACCTACCGACTTCCTAAGACCATCATAACCATTAGAAGAAAATATGAGGCATTGGAACTAACTAGATTAAGTTAAAGAAATAAGCAATCAAGATGACGACGCAAGAAATTGTTTATCCATCTTCTTGTAAGAATAAAAAATGCAATATTGGAACAGTCAAAGTGTCAGAGGGTGTCAGATTAGCATCACTGATAGTGTTGATAACCTTTGATGATTACCATGATGATGACAGACTTTAATAGAAAACGAAACGATAAGACAAGAGTACGTCTGAAGGAAGACCAGATTGAGCAGATTACAGTAGGATACCGGAATCCAGTGTTGGGAAGCAGTACCAGTCGGATTTAGATCAAGAACCCCATGGCTACCGTCAGCAGCGTACTCAACAGACCAGTCTCTGAAGAAGGAGGATGGGTGTAAAATCTGACAACTATTTAGGTTGTAGGAGGTACAAGAAATCTTACACTGTTGAAATTATACAAATGAAGCAATGGAGCACACTCCAAAATGACATTTATCGAGAGTAAAAATCTGTATTACTGGAAATATAAGAATTTTATAGAAGAAAGACAATTTTCAGTCTATTTAGGTTGACAACTGAATCGGGGGACTAACATTCGACAGCGCTTAACGACAGCCATTTGACGTAGTGGATATCAACGTTTTCTTTTGAATATCTTGTTATTTGAATTAGCAGTCTCAGAAATTCCAACTTTGTCGTGTTTACTTGCTAAACTCCTACTTCTCATGTTCCGGACAAGGTCTTTCAGTGTTTCCACCATTTTCAAGTCCTAAAATGGTGGAAACACTGAAAGGCCTCGTCCGAATCATGACAAGTAGCAGTTTAGCAAGTAAACACGACAAAGTTGGAATTTTCTTTCTTACATGAATGATATTTAGTTCCATTAGTTGTACGGCTAACGGCCTAAACAGAGAGATGTTACTAGGCAGGGGCGCCACGCGCTTTCTTTTTAGACTATATTGGAATGTTATATTGATAGTTTAACCGTATTGAAGTGTTTCTCAAATTTCACAAAAATAGTAACTTCTATGTTGTACGAAGGCTTACATGGTCGGTGTCATTTTGATTAAAAATTAATTCCCGGACTGTTTGACCGTGATCCAAAGTTTCTGACAAAACCAAACGTTTCGGCAGTACCACTGACTGCCATCTTCAGTTAAAACGAGTCAACGCTAAC
Organism: Magicicada septendecula; assembly: GCA_034769895.1. Lineage (NCBI taxonomy): Eukaryota > Metazoa > Arthropoda > Insecta > Hemiptera > Cicadidae > Magicicada > Magicicada septendecula. The sequence continues at coordinate 35,874,946 of CM068370.1, read as the reverse complement.
GTGGGATGTTGTACGTTAGGACCACAGTCGTACAACATCCCACGTTAGCGATTACTCGTTTTCACTGAAGATGGCAGTCCGTGGTACTGCCGAAACGTCTGGTTTTGTCAGAAACTTTGGAACACGGCCAAACAGCCCGGGAGTTAATTTTAATCAAAAGTAACTTTTATATTTATCATTTCAAAATCGGAAACAGGCAGAAGCGAATAAATTACAACTGACAACTGAAAAATGCAAAATATTCTTGTACAGAATATTCGTGCATTTAACGCACTGATATTTGTTTTTAAAAGTTCTTTACAACTCGAGTTAAAAAGTGTTTTTGTTGTTATAGACTAAACCGTCTTCTCTGAAAATGCTGAGCGACTTGAAAACGCTTTAACAACCGAAACGTACCAAAAAGATTGAACCAGAATATTAACAATTCTGTTCGGTAAAAAAATTTTGTCACAATAACGGTGTAATCAATTTTCTTATTTAGGATAATTAACGTTGTTTTCAGATGTAACTTCAAATCTGATTCGAACTAATCGAACAGGCAGTTGTGGAATACGGTTTTTAAATACTGTATTTATATATTTTTATTTGTGAAAACAGTGCCTGCAAAAGTTCATATATTTTTAAGTTTTGTAAAACTTGGTTTATCATTACTTCAGTCATTCACATGCAAATAGCATTCAACTCAATTAAAGATACAAGAAGAAGAAGAAAAGTCAAGACCAACACCACCCAAACCATACGACACAATACATAAACTACGACCGCAGAAACGATTCCCATTCACACTTTGTGTAGGCCTACACAGAACACAAACATTCCTTCCATATGACAAACCAAGCTGTTAACATAATTACGTATACAAATGGCCAGTATGTATACGTAACTGTTTTGGTTCATGGTGTATACTTATCTTGTGTACAATTTATAATATACTTTAGTCAGTATTTCTAAATCAACTGTTCTCACAATTAAAACAACTTACAATCATTACTAAAAAGAAAAATATTTACACATTCTATTGACTGTAATATCTTTAAATAAGTACACTGCAAGTAGGTTTATTTTCACCTGACTCACGTTTCACAGAAGTTATTCTGTATCTTCTGAGGTTTGTTTGAATTGTAATTGTAATTACAATAATCGTAAGCGAAACATTCAATTACAATTCAAACAAACCTCTGAAGATACAGAATAATTTCTGTGAAACGTGCGTCAGGTGAAAATAAACCTACTTGCAGTGTATTCATTTGAATATATTACATGGGAGACCTGCAGGAAACTCAACGAGTTAGCCTACTTACAAAGGAATAATTCTATTAACTATATAATTAATAATTATTTTATGTACTGGTATTGAAATGTTAGGAAATTGTTTTTAACGATTATCAAAAGTTTAAATTGGGACTCCACTTGATGTATTTAATTCTGATGATACGTTCCGGTTTTGAAACGATTTTTCAAATCACTTCCAAAGTTTTCATGAATTGGTTGTTTTCATAGTCATTTGAAAATAATTTCAAACTAGAAACAATTCTCATTACTGAAAACGTTGTTTTGATAAGTGTTATATTTATACGATCTAAAACCTAAATTTAGATTGTAAATAGGGCTAAGTAATTCTATTTTTTTTTAAGTTTGATTTTTCGTTTTACTATTTCGCGAAGAACTTACGCAATTTAGTTTTTGGTAGAAATAGGTTACTTTTTGTAACACCTGAAGAAAAAAAAGTAGAAAACTTGCTTATCAACAGAAGTGATGATACAATAAGAACATAGAAAGATACTGAAATTATGTCTTAATGAGTTCAGAGTTTAGTTTTAAATCGCGTGGTTAAAGAATCATAGCTTTGTTTGTAAGTTAAGCGTCGCATGCGTAACTACAAAATGCTGGTTGGATGACCACACGATGGCTCTGTCGGGAGCTTTAATGATATCAGTTTTGGGCGCGATATTGTTGCGAGAACAAAGTCGATTATCAGGGACACGAAGTCAACAAAACACAAGTTTTAACATTAAAGTTTTCACGGCCGGAGTCACTTCAGTAAGATTATTGTCCGGGTTGTTGGGCTGTGTGTGGTCCTATTGTTATAACTCCACACTTTTCGACTGCAGCTGCGGCAGTCATCTTCAGTGGTGGGTCGTCTTCCACTCTGACCAACAGCGGTCGCAGAGTCAGTCGCCGGAGGAGCAGAACGGAACACCCGCTGAATATGACTGCCGCAGCGGCAGTCGAAATGTCTGGATTTTACAACAATATGACCATGGCCCAACAACAGCCCAGAAAATAATTTTACTGAAACACATATTTTTTGGAAATTCGATTTTTATAAAAAAATAGATAACAATTAAAAGAAATGCAGACGTAAGGCAAGAGCTGAATATATACTCGATAAGCGATAAAATTTAACAAAATAAATAAAAAACTTGTATACAACACGCAAATAGAATGGATGACTCGAGAATACCAAATAAAACATAATCCAATATAAAAACATAATCCAATATAAACCTATTGGAGAACGAGATACAGGAGGCAGACTAAGAAAACGGTGGCTGTGAAGACGAAACAGGCTGCAAGGCTAATTTTTGAAGTGAAGAAGAAGAAGAAGAAGAAGAAGAAGAAGAAGAAGAAGAAGAAGAAGAAGAAGAAGAAGAAGAAGAAGAAGAAGAAGAAAAATTAAAGGCATTTGGTTTATTGATGAACAACAAAATGTGAACATTACATCATCTTCCAGATGACTGACATCTGTCGAGTATGCAGAAGAAGAAGAAGAAGAAGAAGAAAAATTAAAGGCATTTGGTTTATTGATGAACAACAAAATGTGAACATTACATCATCTTCCAGATGACTGACATCTGTCGAGTATGCAGACAGCGACCAACATCATCCAAGATCCCCGCTTCCGCTTACTTTTTCAGGCTCCCCCTTCACCCACTACAACCGGTCTCCTTGACAACATACACCCCTTGACTCTTATCTCTTTAGTCCTCTAATCGCAATACTGCAAAGCAGTCTAAATAAGATGAGTAGAATTTCACTTATAAAAAATGAAAGACGATCTAGAACTGACTATGATCTTTAAATCTGTTTGAGCTGATCGCAATTACAGAATTACTGGTGAAAGATTTGAGAACGTTACTGCAGAGATTCCAAATCAAAAAAGAAATTAGCATTTTCAGTTATTTTTAGATTTAAATAACTATGATTATAAGCCGAGGGGACGGAGAGGTGTGGGACGTCCGAGGAAGCGCTAGAGTGACCAGCTCTAAGCTTTGCTTATTTGAGACCGGAACAAACCACCCTTGGTTTAATCCTTGAAGATGATGAGACAACTATGATAGCATTATGATTATTATATTGGTCTTATCACCTCAGCTGGATGTGGTAGTAGTAACGCACTTTCCAGTTTTCTACTGTCATGCAATGTTACGCCATATTACAGATTAAATTAATGTATTATCAGATTACAAATAAGCTCATCGTAAATTAGAATTTTACAATAAAACATTATTTTAAAACGAAACTTTGGTTAAAATTTGTATTTAAAAAAAATACCAACTTTTATAAATTGATTTTTTTTAATTGAAAACAACTCTGAAGTTTATGTTTTAATGTGGAATAGAATTTAGTATTGTTGTTTGGATTGGATTTAAAAATAAAAATAATGAAGAATAGTAACTTACAACCCCTTACGGACAACAGAGTTGGTAGCTTTGGTAACTTATTCGGTGCGTAGAAGAATGTCCCGAGAACGTCTTGTCACCTGTAACAGAGTACAAAGATATTAGAAATTAATTTTTACATTACACAATCGACAATAACTTAATTACTTTTGTAAAAATAAATATTGCCTTACTAATCAATCTGCTCTGTACATTTGTGTGTGTCGTGCGTGTGCGCGCGCGCCGCGCCTATGTTTAGTTACTGCTTAGAAGATGGGACGGATTCTTCCGGGGTATAATATACAAACAACCGTTGGAAACGACCTATTGGTTCATAAATTGTGATAGGGAAAATGTTAATATGTAATAATATAGGCCTATATGCAAAATTGGTTTAAGCGTGTCTCTCATCTTTGTAATGGATTCTTAACATATCGTTCTTAACTAAAAGTGTTAATGTCAATGAGTAAAACCTTATCTTGGAATCAGTATATCTGTATTAAATTATACTAATTATATAATTTGGTGTTTTCGTCTATTATTCCTTTGTATGTAACTCGTTGAGTTTCCTGCAGGTCTCCCATGTAATATCTTCAAATAAATACACTGCAAGGAGGTTTATTTTCACCTGACGCACGTTTCACAGAAATTATTCTGTATCTTCAGAGGCTTGTTTCGTGCGTCAGGTGAAAATAATCATACTTGCAGTGTATTTATTTGAAGATAATAAATTATATAATTTTATAAATATGTAATTATACTAATTAATGGTTAACTGATGATACTATCATTCTGAAAATTCTGGCATTGCATACCATACAAATATAATGAAATAAAATATTAATATACATTAAACTAGGCCTACGACTATTTCTTAAATCGCAATTTAATTTAGTACTTAGTAATGCAAGTACAATAATACATATCCAAATTACAGAATTATAATAAAATAATTAATTTTTCTGCTACATACTTTTAAAAACGTGTAGCAACAACAAATGTTTTCTATTAGTAAAAACACACAAGCACAAAAAACGACGCTTTCGTTTTCGAAAAAAAAAATGGCGTTACTAAGACAAATGCGACGGCTTCAGTGTTTAAGATCAGCTGATTTAAATGTGAGTTGCTTGGTACGCGTGTATATAGACTTTTTTTAAATTTCGTGAAGGTAAGAAATTTTTTTTGCTCAGACTTGGAATTTTCTTACAAAAAAATAAGTTTCATATTTTTGAAATGATATGCACGTTATTTGAAAATATTTTATAAACTTACAATTGTATGTAGACAAAAATCAAGTAGTTGAATGAAGAAATATCAGTTAATTTACTTTAAAATTAATTGTAAATATAATTGTTAACAAATAACTCTTTAAAGTATTGACATTTGCAGTAATTTCTTCTTTCCTTGCGCTAATATAGAATCGTTAGAAAATGTAACAATTCTTAAACAAAGAGTATGGCCGACAACAATAACAATGTTGATTAGCTCTGTGTTAGAAGGTACGTAGTTGACAACACGAGATCGGGATGGCAGTGCTAACAAATTAACTTTGTCGACAGCTGACTGAATTCTTGATGCATCAACACTTTATTGTTTGTAGCGGGTGTAGGTGTAGTCAAGACAAATGCTTTGCTTCATAAACACACACAACTTTTAAGTAGTGCCATAGGTGTTAAATAATTGTTTTAGCTACAAGCTGAATTGACCGTAATCTAACGTTTACGAACTTGATGAGAGATTTCAGACTTTTACTAAAAATCTCGATTAAATAAAACAAACTTTTTTGTAATATAATGACAGTGAATGTACAGTGTTCAATGTTTGTGCTGTTTTAGTGATTGGATTTGTATATTTTCAATGAAATTTGAATGACACTGCTGCCATGAAATCAATCTGCGACAACTTTATATTTATTTTTGCAAGTACTCAATACTGTTATTATCTTTTCGATTAACCAACACACTTATCCACAAAGTTGCCCCTTTAACGACATAAAATAAAATTGTTTTCTTTTTTTCAATAACCCTATTTAAGATTTTTAACATTAATTACTTAATTACAATATTTTAAATACATCTCAGTATGAGATTACTTACAAAATTAATGGTTTTTTCTTCAGTTACCATTCGGTACATTACAAAATTAATAACAAACTTTTGGAACTTATTTATTTATCAACTTTATAGTATTTGATCAATTAAGACTTTACGTTTGCTAAAAATTTTGTATTAGTAATATTTAATGAAATATTTGTTACATAAATATTATCTGCAACTTAATTTTATTGTATATCTTTAAATAGGTTGATTTTATTGTTAATTATTGTGGTCCTAAAAACAAGATATTTGATACACATTGCGTGCAAATACAAACAAGCAACAAAGCAAGCGAGCTCACACACACACACACACACACACACACACACACACACACACACACACACACACACACACACACACACACACACACACACACACACACACACACACGTACAGGTGAAGAACCATCACTATTTTAAGAATATTTACGCTGTCTTATAAATTTTGATGAGTACATAAATTTTAAATACAATTAATTTAAAATTACGTTAGACGATTTATAAAAAGGCCTTTGTAAAGTAATCGGAATAAACAAACTCTAACACTGCATCCTGACACAGAACAGGAGAGCAGCAATATTATCAAAAATCTCTCTCTCTCTCTCTCTCTCTCTCTCTACATCTAGATAAAACGTATAGTCTTATTTCGGTAAAGACAAGTTCTACACAATAGCAGGCATGATGTAATTTTAATTAAATTAATGCAGATATATTTCATATTTTTGAAATAATATGCACATTATTTGGAAATATTTTATATTCTTACAACTGTATGTAGACAAAAATCAAATAGTAAACTGAAGAAAGTTTAGTTAATTTACTTTAAAATTAATAGTAAATATAACTGTTATACTTGTTTGAATATTTTATAAATCAATCAACATAAAACTAATGTTGTTCGTTTAGTATAGTGTAAAACAATCTTCATCAAAGTTAGAAAACTTAAAAGTTTTAGAACAGACTTTCGCCCCTCATTATTTACTAACTTTGTACTATCTTATCATTAAAATTTTATCTTTTCCATAAATTCTGTCTGTTTTTAATTTAATGAAATATTTCCACGTTGAATGTTATTTCTCGACCGTATTTTCTATACAAATATGAGCTACAAATTTATAGTTAATTAATTTCGGCAAAAAATGTAATATTCTGTGCATTATAAAATGATACGTAGGCCTAACATAGGGCTGTAAGCTTCAATATAACTTGCATTAAAGTCCTAATAAGCTTCGATGACAACAAAATCTAAGATTAATTTAAATTCTAAGATCTATTTTAAGTTCAGAAAGTGTCTACGAATTTCTTCATTCAATTTTTGGACTCAAGTGATGAATAAAATATGGATAATTGTCAAAATTAGCTAACACTGTAGACATAAAAATTCCTAGACTTAATAATGTATAGAATGGACATTTCTCGTAATCAAAGGTAAACGTATAAGGTTAAATAACTATATTAAAGTTAATTATGTATTTTCACGCTTACGCATAGCAAATATAATTATTAAACCATAACAAAATTGCTCATTAACACATGCATTCCTATGATTCATTCAGCAAGTCTGTTAAGTACCAAATTCTAAAATGACAGGATAGAATTTCTTTTCTGTTTCGACACATATTTAGTACAAGATCTCTTTTAAAAATAATTTGATCCACAAATAAATTTTGAATGCTAGTTACGGCTGTGACAGAAATTAGTTAAATTATTCAATTTAAAATAGTTTAAACATTTTCAATTTCAATTTGTTTTCTTCAACGTCTAAAAACATAACTAAAGTTAAAAACGCATTTCCTTTAGTTTCAGAATGGTTAGAACAAAGGGTGACTTTAAGAAATAAGAATTCTTTTTCCTTTTGTATAGCAAATTTTTTTGTTAGACACATGGCTACTTTATGCTTAATGATACCCAGAAAAATTGTTACTGAAGTTAAAGTAATAATGTAAATCTGTTCTATCATTAACTAAAATTAATTTAAATGTCTTTCAACTGAATGATTATTTTTGTCTCAAAAATTCCGTCTAAGGGTTTCATATTTAATTAAATGACATAGAAAGTTATTTTATTACAAAAACGTTGAATAGAAATTTTTGTTATGAAGATATGCTTTAAGCTTACTTGAAATTACGTATTGTCAGCTGATTTGAATATTGGTATTTTTTTATAAAGTTAATGAATTTTTGACAAAATTTTATGATTTTAATTATATTTCTTTCTGTTGATTACAACCGCCGTCGCACAAATGCAAAATTCGAAAACAAAATTAAGATTTCTTTCGGGTTTAGTCAAATTATTCTGTACCTCTTTAATACTCGAACACGATTACTACTACGTAAGAAACTTTAATGCTTAGACGATTGTGTTGCGTAGTGCAGCAGATTCGATGCCCTCCAATTCGGAGAACTGGCCTTCCCTTTCTCGTACAAAGTACACACACTACTTGGACTGGCTGACGTAATCCTGCACCCTATTAATACGAAATCCAATTATTTTGTGTAAGTTAATGTAATACAAGAAAATTTTTCAAAGCATTGAATACTTAGGCCCATTTTATAAAATTCAAACCGTTCTCGGATTATATTTATTCTTATTTAGAAATATTTTGCAGTGAAAAAGCAATTTAGTCTCTTGAAAACTTTAAGTTTTCTAGAACCTTCCATTTGACTTCCAATTGACAAACAGAAGATTCGGCTTTCGGTTTTTGTTCTATTTATTGCGAACCGTTTCAAACAAACAAATTAATCAATTGTTAACTATTAAAATCACCGTTTACAGGTTAATCCTTTTGGCGAGGGGACCAAGTCTATTTTCAGATGACTTTATACGTTAAAAAAATGTAATTTTTATAACAAGAAAATGTAAAGTTACTTTAAGTTTTAGCTTTCTTTTTTAAAGTCAAAAAACTATTTCTTTAATACAATTTTTGTACCTAATTAATTAAGGGGCTTGAATAACTGTTAATACTGGCTAACATTACGTGCTCAGAAATTTCTAGATTTAATAAAGATTAATAAATTTCGGAACGAAACGTTAATTATTTTGTAATAAGAGTTGAAAAGTCAAAAAGTTAATGTACTTTAAGATTTTCTTTTGTTCTTATGTTGTAATCAATTGTATAATATAATAACAATATAATGTTTAATCTTAATTGTTGACGTCTTGACATATTTCGGCTTAGGACAATTGACCTGTTTCGAAGTTTCATTGTTTAATATTAATTTAATTATAAGATAGTGTAAAAACCTAATGTAAAGAATTTCTCAAATAATTTATATTCCGATGAACTATGTTCTCAGATAAAGCTGTTTAAATAGAAAAACAGTTGCTTAAATTATAATTTTTTGTGTTAAATTATATTTTATAGAATAGTATAGCTTCCCTTACTTTTCAAATTTAATTGAAAATTTTTCTTTGGAAAAAATATTTTTTATACCATTAGTATTTGAAAATGAAACGTTTCTGATTTATTTCATTGTCATTTTTAAAATTGGAATAGGGTTAGAAAGAGATTCAATAATTTTTTTGTTAAGAAATACCTGAAATTTAATGACGACCTTACTGTTGTCTGTAGCGACCACCGAACTGCGCAGCGACGAACGCGGAAATGAGGACGAGACCAGGGTTGTTCCCATGGACATCGCCCTTGTCTTGGTCGCTGCAGAAGGCAGTGGATGACGTCGGTGACTGCAGATGTCAATAGAGTTACCCGAAAATCGAGACATTTATTTACAAAAATATTTTTGAAATTTTTGTGAATGAGCAAATATCTGTGATCGGGTGTAAAAAAAAAATGTTTATTTCTAAAGTCGAGTACTATTAACTTTAGTCAACGTAGAAATAGTTTTTAGTATTAATTAATTGAACCGATGACGTCAAAGACAAAAGAATGTAACCTTTATATGTCCGCGTGTAAACGACGCTATAGAGTTGTATGGGATACAAAGGGCTATTGCTGATGTTTCCAACCCTTACATTTTTACTTCCATCATTACTTACATTTTCCGTAAGGGACATGATGATCGCGAAAAAAATCGTGTTCGAGACAAGAGCTGATTCTGATTGTGCTACCCTCAAAACATGAAGAAAAGTCATTTTCCGAAAAGTGTCTGTGTGTTATATGGGTGTAGAATTTTTTCTATGGCAAACGATAAAAGAATCAAATACTTTCTTTTTTGAACATGTGCCCGAGTTGTAGAGTACTCAAGACCTGTTGATTTTGGTGAAGATCGGTTAAGGGAAAGGGGTAGTTTACCTTCAACATTTTACGTTTTAACAAGAATAAAGTACTTAATTTTGATAAATAAAGTATCCTGAAAAGAGGTCATAATAATCCATTGTAGAAAGGTAGATGAAATACCTGTAAATGACAAGGGTAGTTGAAGGGGAGGGGCAATTTTTTGTATTGATGTTATAAATTTATTCGACCGAAAACTTAAAAAAATTTCAATAAAATATTAACAATTGATATCGTTCCATGTAAACAAAACATCGTAACCACGGATACGTAAACATAATAATTTTCGTTTTCAGAAATTCGCAGATTACAAACGCTGGGCGGTATTCGCTTTCTTTCGCGTTGTTTAAATAAAAGATAACTTAATCAAATTAATTCTTTATTTTTAAAATACTATGTACAATTCGTTTTTGATTATCTTTCTCAGCGTTTTTACCCAAAGCATGCTGATATTTTCAGTTTCGTTCTGAGTGTACATATTACAAATAATTTTATAATTAATTAGAACATGGAAGCCATGTATAGTCCATACCGATTTTACTTCTATGTTCCATAAGGAAATGTAAGTATTGTGATGGCAAAAAAATCATGTTCGAGATAATTGCAGATTCTGATTGTACTACTCTCAAAACATGAAAAAAAGTCATTTTTCGAAAAGTGTCTGTGTGTCTATGTCTGTGTATCTGTCTGTGTGTAGATTTGTTTTCTATGGCAAACGATAAGAGCCGCAAATTCAAACAGAATAAAATAATGTTTTGCATACAGCTCTGAATTGTAGAGTACTCAAGACCAATTGTTTTTGGTGAAGATCGGTTAAGGGAAAGGGGTAGTTTACCTGCAACGTTTTATGTTTTAACAAGGGTAATTTTTCTTATGACGAATGATAACTGCCGCACATTCAAACAGAATCAAATACTTTTTTGTGTACTTTCCTAAATTGTAAAGGAATGAAGGCCTATTGATTTAGGTGAAGATCGGTTAAGGGAAAGGGGTAGTTTACCGGCCACGTTTTATGTTTTAACAAGAGTAATTGAGTCTATGACGAACGATAACTGCCGCACATTCAAACAGAATCAAATAATGTTTTGCATACACCCGTGAATTGTAGAGTACTCCAGGCCTGTTGATTTTGGTGAAGATCAGTTAAGAGAAAAGGGTTGTTTACCAGCAACGTTTTATGTGATAACAAGGGTAATTTTTTCTATGACGAACGATAACTACCGTAAATTCAAACATAGTCATATAAGTTTTTGCATACATGCCTAAATTGTAGAGAGCTCAAGGCCTGTTGATTTTAGTGAAGATCGGTTAGGGGAAGGGGTAGTTTACCAGCAACGTTTAATGTTTTAACAAGGGTAATTTTTTCTATGACGAACGATAACTGCCGTAAATTCAAAGAGAATCAAATAATTATTTGCATACGTTCCTGAATTGGAAAGGAATGAAGGCTTGTTGATTTTGGTGAAGATAGGTTAAGGAAAAGGGGTAGTTTACCTGCCACCTTTAATGACAAATAATAAATATATTTACCTTATTTCCTGTCTCGTGACCACAATATAACGCAATGAATTATAATTGACGCGTTTCGAGACTATGTCTCGTCATCAGAATATTAAAATTTTATCACTCAATGAGATCGTTAAAAGATTAAAAACATTAAAATTACAAAATCGAAACCAAATCATATAAGCATTTATGTGTAGCGAGTGCGCACTCGATGAAAGCCGGCCGGACACCTCCTTAGGCTTTCATCGAGTGCGCACTGGCTACACATAAATGCTTATATGATTTGGTTTCGATTTTGTAATTTTAATGTTTTTAATCTTTTAACGATCTCATTGAGTGATAAAATTTTAATATTCTGATGACGAGACATAGTCTCGAAACGCGTCAATTATAATTCATTGCGTTATATTGTGGTCACGAGACAGGAAATAAGGTAAATATATTTATTATTTGTCATTACAAGTGGCGTGGATACCGACAGACATGTTATTCACCTTTAATGTTTTAACAAGAGTAATTGTTTCTATGACGAACGATAACTGCCGTAAATTCAAATATAATTAAATAATTTTTTGCATACATCCCTAAATTGTAGATAACTCAAGGTCTGTTGATTTTGGTGAAGATCGGTTATGGGAAAGGGGTAGTTTACCTTCAACATTTTATGTTGTAACAAGAGAACTTTTTTCATGACGAACGATAACTGCCGTAAATTCAAACAGAATCTAATAATTTTTTACATATGTGCCTGAGTTGTAGAAGACTCAAGGCCTATTGGTTTTGGTGAAGACCGGTTACGGGGAAATGGTAGTTTACCTGAAACATTTTTTGTTGTAACAAGTGTAAAGTACTTAATTTTGAAAAATAAAGTATCCTGATAAGAAGATATTAATAATCCACTGTAGAAACGTAGATGAAATATCTATAAATGAAAAGGCTAGTTGAACGGGGTGAGGGTAATTTTCTATAAATGAAAATTATAGCTGCAGGGGGAGGGGATAATTTTTATATATGTACTACGTTATCGGCAACAAAGAAGTAGTGTGTTGTTAAAATTCCTTCCCGTCCTGTTTGGCCGTAGACCAATGTTTTCTGCAAAACCAGACGTTTCGACAGTGCCATCAACTTCCATCATCAGTGAAAATCGAGTGCGATAACGTGAGGTGGTATACGTTAGTGACCACAGTACTGTTGGTTCGGTCTCTGTCAGTTGTTTCGAAACAACTTTTTTACCTGTCCTTACGCGGTCAGTTGGGCTCCGTACTTTCATTTACTGTCCGAATCTCTCATTTACAAATCTTCCTATTCTGAATTTCAATGAAATTTCAATTCTGCAACTTTTTATTTGTGCGAGTAACCTCTTTATTCCAATATTCTTGTTACGTTGGGTTAGGTTAGATTAGGTTAAGTCAGGTCAGATTAGGTTAGGTTAGGCTAGGAATGAATAGAATTATAAAGGTAATTTCTGTATTATTGTAATAATAACATGAAAATGAAATTGATCGCAATTGACCGGGTTCAAACTTCTATCTCGGTCGCATCTGACCGGGATTTATACGGTTAAGTCGCAACTGACCATGGTCCCTTCTTTCTACTTACTGCTTCAGCCTTAACCACAGGGAAGGCTGAAGCAGTAAGTAGAAAGAAGTAGTGGGTCTTTTGCGTTATACGACCACAAAGCATTGGCATTGGCATTTTGTTCATCTTTCATTAAACTGAGTATAGTTATCAGAATTTGCTATCTCTGTTTACTAATTAGTTAAAATGATATTCTCTCATTTACAGACTGTCGTACACTATACAAGAATAATTATAAGTTATCTTATCGCTACACCGTCTGTAGTCGTAGGTCATTCCTGTCTTGTCGGTGCGTTCAGCAACATGTCTTTATTTCATTTAGTGCGGGAAATAAGTAGTAATGAGAAGGGGGTGCAGTTTTTGAAGGACAAAGGTGTTTTACACAAAAGACGATTACTGTGCCAATGGTCATGAAATGACTCTTCAGCTGTCTGAAAAAAATTGGTAGGTGGAGATGTGGTAAAACACAGTGTAGGACGATTTGTGTTTTTGATGAATAAAATATAAAACTACTTCAAAGTCTTCTATGCAGATCTACATCATTATTTTGGTAAGTTTTCACTATTATGATATTGTTACAAAACAGAAAAGACCCGCTGACTGCCTTTACCATTACTCGCTTTTGTTTCTATAATCAACTCGTATAAATCGCACACACACACAGAGAGAGGCGAGACTGGACGCAGCTTTTAACTAATCAGTAAACAGAGATAGCAAATTCTGAGAACTATACTCAGTTTAATGAAAGGTGAACAAAATGCCAATGCCAATGCTTTGTGGTCGTATAACGCAAAAGACCCGAAGTAGTTTCTATGGAAATATTTCATTTTGAAAATGATTTTAAATATAAATCTTAGAACATGGAACTCATGTATGGTTCTCCATACCGATATTTTAAGGTACATTTTCTCAAATACCGCTAAAGATATTTAGATAATTTTTTTTTGTCTCGTTCGTTACAATTTTTAAGAAGAGGGTTTTTCAATATTCAGCATAGTTAAAATAATAATCTACTCTAAAGTCAGAATTTAAGAGTTAAAAATTATATATATTTTTTTAAATATATAATTTTTTTCTTTCGGCATAATAAAAAACCTTCTGCTAACGTTTTAAAGAAGGGTTCGATCTAAAAAATAAAATAAAATGAAATCAAGCTGATACCTTTTCTAGTTTTTGAGAAAATGTACCTTAAAACCAATTATAATTAACATTGCGAAGACAGGGACATCCGACTCCCTTTAAGAATGTGTATTGATGTATTGATAGATAATTCTTGTCACATGTCCAGTATTTGAATTTAACTATAATTCTGATACACACAAAACTACTCGAAATAAATATTTAAGAAAACAGAAACTGGATCGTTTCTATAAAGAAAGTGGGGGTTTTTACTTTAAAAAAATAAGGATTGTCCTGACTAAATAGAGATAGCTAACAGCTAGGAAGGCAAAATTTGGAAATTTCTGTTGCGGGGCCAAATTATTGAAATAGTCTTTCTCTTGATGTCGTAGCGTTCCATTTAACAATTGGATCGCTACCTGTTGATAAACGGAAGAACCAACCACTGTTTGTTATGCTAAAGAAACTCAACGAATCCTACTGCCGTGCTATCTGGTTGTAAAGCATGTAGTTACAAATGGACTTTCAACAGTTTTATTTTGCTAATATTACAGGTAACATTGTTATCTGTTAATGTTATATATTAATTGTACTTAATACAATTTTTAAATGAATGATAAAATGACATCCGGAGAATTTATAACATACTTCTTTATCTTCGGTGCACAAATATATATTTATGAAAATGTGTCTTTATAAAATACAGACCTATGTTTAAATCCCTACACACAATTAATAATATATATACATATTTTTAGAGGGTGCTTTATGCATCGTTAGAGGAGGCCGTACTTCATCTGGTGTGTGGGTCTCTCACCCACTAAAAAACCCACCTCTAATTCAGGCGTTCATATCCATCCTGGAACCACTTAGCGTATTACTTCACGATGGAGCCTATTGCGTCCTTACCGGCCTCCTTCTCGTTGTTCCTTACCTTCTACTGACCGTTGGGTGTAAGCTGGGCCTGTCTTTTTTTCTAGTAGGACCCACTGAATAAAAAAAAATAATAATAAATAAGATTAGTGAAAATATAATGAAAATTATTATAACGATATTAGTATTACTATATCGTTATTGCCATACATTATTCGTCTGCGACAGATGGGACCAACATACAAGATCGTTGGAAAATGATATTAGACTGGAGATCACCCGGGATAACATCGTTGAAGCGATGCTTCAAGGGGAGGACACCTGGAGGAGCTGTGTGGCACGCTTCGCAGAAGAGATTCTTCGGGCGAAGAAGATATATTTTGATAATACAATATACAAGGCTAACAAGTCAGATGTGAGCCCTAGGGCTGAAGCTAGGCCTGGGCCGAAGTAGCGTGTCAAACACTTCCAGGTTAGTGTTCTAGAAGAGGAAAGGGTTTAGTGGGTAGGATATAACACTCGAACCCACAGACCCCGGAAGTGTGCACTCTTCCGGACATTTTTAGAGCACATTTTTCCACCTAACCTCGTTAAAATAATAAAAAACTATATCGTTATTAAATTTTGAATATAATACAAACAATTATAGAATTGATTACTAAATACTTTCCTCTTTTAGCAAAGTAAACAATTTTTTTTAAAGTAAACCTTCAAGTGACACTAAGTAGAGTTTTCTAGACAACCAAAAGACAATCAGCACTAACTGATCGATCGAAGAATTTTAATTCGTTCGAATGGAAACAGATTGCAGCTGGGTACCGGTATACATTTGTTAAATGGACTCTGCAAAGACTCTGGATTTCAGATATCCACAATTAAAACCAAGGTGATGGCTTTTTGTGGAACTGATACCGTACGGGCAAAAATTGTTGTAGATGGTACTTTCCTGGAACAAGTTAGCAATTTTGAATACCTGGGCTATAGTGTGTCTTTTAATGCATGCAAAGACGTTGTGAATAAGTTCCATAAGTTCAACCTTATGTGCGGGGGACTATTAGGCGAACCCTTAAGTCAGCAAGTAAAGGAACACGCCTAAAATTCTACAAGGTGATGGCTCTTCCCACACTTCTTTGTGTGTCTGAGAATTGGACTTTAACGAAAGGCCAGGCCAGTCGCATCCAAGCGGCTGAAATGAGATTTCTCAGGCACGTGGCAAGGTACACTCACCCTTCATAGTAGAAACACAGATATACGGCAGGAACTGAATATTATGAGTATACTCGACAGAATCGCCGAGTATCGGCTGAATTGGTGGGATCATCTTTGCTGAATGGATGACTGCTGCATTCCCAAACAACTTGGAACTATAAGGCGATGGGACGAGAGGTGTAGGACGTCCGAGAAAGCGCTGGAGTGACCAGCTGTAATCTTTGCCTATTTGAGACCGGAACAAACCATCCTTGGTTTAATCCGTGAACATGATGATAATGATGATGATAATGGTTTAACCCACGTCTAAGATCGTTACAATAGTATCTCTTATTCTCATTTACAAATATTAAATACAGTTTTGACTCGAACTAAACGCGGTTCCGTTTTCGAACAGACGACAGCTAAAACCTTACACGATTAAATAGAACGGAAGGTCGTTTTGTCGTTAAAATGCCGCCGCTAACACGACGTTGTCGAACCATCGCATCGTCCTCCACAAAACGTGACTCCTTTGTCTCGAGTAAACACGACACTTAAAAATGTTATATAGTTAACTCCTATTCTGTTTCCAAATACGTTTTTTGAATTCGTTTTTATTTGCACTAAATTTTTGTTACATTCATTATATATTGTAGTGTATACTTTGTTTTTGTTTTGTGTTTTCCACACGTATGTGTTCAGGAGGTAATAAGATGAAGTACTTATTGTAGGCTTATAATTTTTTTTTTTTTTGCATATGAGCCACTGTGGACTACGTTTGGTTCACTGGTTCCTCCCTTCTTCTGTTCTCTCTTCTTCCTCTCAAACATCTCCTTCTATCTTGATCGATGTCTCTCCCTCCTTTCGTCAGTCCAGATGGCACCTGTCCTCTTCTTGGGGTTTTCCTTAATACCTTGGGCACTTTTTAATTTCTTTTTGAGTGGCAAGCATTCTTCAGTGTCTTCTTGAGTAATCTGGAATTCTTCTATGTCTTTTTCTGTTTCTTTGAACCTCGTATTTGACATTTTGATCTTTCTGAAATAGTTCAAAATTTTCCCTGTTAGTCTGTCAGGATTAATTCTTTGAACACGTCCGTAGAAAGTAATTCTTCTTTTTCTAATTACGTATGTGATTTTCTCAACACGTGTCTACAGCTCATTATTGTGGCGTCTTCTACGCTGTTCTCCATCTTTTATCGATCCCAAAATTTTTCTTAATATTTTCCTTTCTGTGACTTCCACCATAATTTTTTTGTTCAGTCAGACACTCAGCTGCATAAAGTGCTTCCGGGCGAATTATTGAATGCCTAATTTTGACATTAATGGATATTGATTTCCTGTTATATGTGTCCTTGGTTAAATGGTAAGCAACTTTCATCTTATTAACTTGTGCTTTAATGGCTTCTTTCTCTGAGACACTGTGTTCAATAACATCTACAAGATACTTGAATTTGTCAATTCCATATATTTGCCCGTATCGAGTTTTCATTTTCTTGAATATTGTCTTGCTGTTTGTCATGAACTTGATTTTTTCAAAAGAAATTTGTAAACCCATTTTTTCGGCTTGTTCTATCAGCAATTCCACATGACTAATGGCTGTTTCTACTGAATCTGACAGGATTGCTAGATCATCTGCAAACGCTAGACAATCTATTGGCAGGTTATCTTATACTTTATTGTATTGAATACAATTTTTTTATAATAGAACGTGGTCCTTTGTTCACAGAAGTGGTGGCTTATTCAAAGACAAGAACAAACCTTATTGCTTTCGTGTTGTCTGTGCCTGAATATTACTATACTTAACAAATATCTTGCCTACAGCATTACAATAATGTTACGAATGCAACCACCTAGAATAGCCGAGAGAGTTCCCGCCCCGTCCTCCCACCTAGTGTGGCAGGTGTTGCCTCAGTCAAGGCCGCGTTCAAGTTTGTTGTAGACTCTTCAAGACGCCTCTTGAGATACACATTAGCGTCAGCAGTAAGGCGTGCAAATTGAGGACAAAAACTTTTTCTAGAAGGCGTGCGCTACCTATAAAAAGCCATAGTACCCGGCTTTAGAGTTCAGTTGCGTGAGCGATTTTCCTTAGCGCGGATCGAGTGTTTGTACCGAATTGTTGTTTTGTTCTGATTAGTGCGGAATTCTTTGTAGTTGACATTATTATCGCGTGGGGACAAATTTTACTTGAATTGTTGTAACAGACTATCTTGTTGATTACAAATTATTAATGGTGTAATTAAATCTGGTTTTTAGCGACTTCAGCAGTGTCTTGTTTTCCACTGTACCATGCGACGATCAGTGAGACCGTCGTGACAGCATGTTCGAGGCCAAACCTAAGTAGTGTCAAACGCATTCTAGTGTTGACGTACATACTACGTACCTTCATCATGTCTACGTTCTAAACTAATACTTTGATTAGAAGAAAGCAACATTTTAAACTTACTGATTTATATGGATCGTAAATTGAGCATGTTGTTTGTATAAGAACCAACGTCAGAAAATGAGTACTGTCGGAACACTTTACGATGTTTGAACATCATGAAACTACAGAATGTATAACAAAGAACACAAAACGAAATAACTTAGCAAACTTCACGCAAACAATTCTGCCCTTGGAATTGTTTCACTTCACACATAAATACAGCGAGTGCGTGTGAGTGAGGAAAATGTAGCGTTTCCTTTAATAGAGTATTTTCGTGCAACTGCACAGTATTTATGGCTTGTGTATTGTTTGCGAATGCAAATCGCCTCATTACAATTACTTCAGAGCTTCCAAGCTGAAATCCAATGAAAATATTAACAACAGTTACAGATTCAGTAATCTTGTAATGTTCTTTAGAGAGCTTTGCGTAGCGTGAGGGAAGCTGGACAAGTGCATCGCGTGTACACTCATCGCGTCGTTCTCAAACACTGGCTGCGTCTGATCAGTCTGTAGTACTGAATGGCGTTTTTCGTTAATACGCAAATGAGTAGCTTTGGATGGGCTTATAATAACACATACAATATAGTTTCTGGTCCTAACACTAATATTAAGAGTTTTGAAGGGAAAGGACACATAAAACGCACACTCGCGAGCGAGCGAGAGCACCCACTCGCGCGCGCGCGCACACACACATGCACTGCGATGTACAAGGGTCGCATAGAATAAGTAGTCGGTAAACAAATATTGGAATGCTTCGGATATATTAAAGATTTTCTTTTTAAATTGCAATAATAATTTACTATTGTTTCTCATAATAAATAAAAAATTAATTAACTGTTTCTGTTGACCTACTGTTTTACAGACTTAAAATAATTTTCTCCTATATTCTAATTACATAATATTTTACTTTATACAAGTTCTTTTTGTCTTTAAGTTTATGACCGTTTTCAATAAGAGTCTATTTTGTTGATTACAAACTATTAATTGTGATGATTAAAACTGTATATTAATGACTTAATTGGTGTCTTGTGCTTTGTTTTCCACTGTACCATACGACGATCAGTGAGACCGTCGCGACAGCATGCTTTCACCGCCGGTGTCAACATTATTAAGTTGAAATAAAATCGGGCTCTAGGAGTGCTTAAAAACGACCCGGTTGTTTATGCCCGGTAAAAGTAGCCTACTCGGGTATTGTTCGTCTAACATCTGCTGTATGTGTGTTCTCTGTCGCCTGAAGAAGATCGCCGGTTGCTGGGATTGAAACGTAAGCCGGTTGTGTTGTTAGTTATCAGCAACCGACCACCGCCTAACAGACCGGTTTCAGCTTATTAAAAGAGTTTTTTATCCGAGCTGTTTGGCCGTGGTCAATTGCTTCTTCTGTCACTGTCTGAAGGTTTCGGCCGCCCACCGGACGCCTACTTAATTAAAAAAAATTTGTAAAGTGTTTGACAAAAGGATTGAGAGCCAAACACACCCCTAACCAAGGTTACTTTTACTTCGAATTTTATTTTGAATATTTCAGGAATGTAAATAGACATGACGATAGCCAGACATTGCTTCATGTTCATGTTTTTGATTTACTTAATGATCCAAAATTTACATAAGTATGCACCCGATATTTTTTAGAAACTGTGGACGGGAATTAATTTTCTTCACTGAGGACAAAATCAAGTGTCAACACTTAGAAGTGTAAAAGAATTTTTCAAAATTCGTCTGATTTTACTATCACTACTAGAGTCAAAACATTCAATAAGTTACATCCAATCAAAACAAATAAATTACAGTTTAATTATGATCGACACAACAATTTTACAATGCAAATGAGATCAGGTTCTTGTTGCAGTGACTGTTTAAAATATTAGTTGAATGTTTTTTTTTCTTCAAGTAATCTGTTGATTAACGACTTAAAATCGTAAAATAATTACAACTATGAGGTAACTGTGTGTACAAACTGGTCACAAGTGTATGCTATAAAAATTTACAAGCCTACATAAATCAGATTGTCGGCAGTAAACTCTCCAGCAGTAGCAATTAATTTCCTCAGTTATACGGTCTGCAAATGCTAAATGGTAAGTAGCCGAAACAAGTTGATTCAGAATGAGGTGTTAATGGCTATTATTGTTACGGGGTGTGAATGATGACGATGCTGCCGCCTGACTGGTTGTTATGGACTGTGCTTTATAAAATAAATACCTTTACCTTTATGTCATGTTACAGAAAATAGGCTTACTTTTCCTATTCTACATCGTCTTCCTCGTGGTTTCTTGTCGATTTCCTTCTTGTTTTGCTTCTTCCACAAAACGGACAATAGCGATTCCTTAGTTTTCCAAGTATAATAGTTCCAAGTGTAATAGTGACTCCCACCTCTACCTTCTTCTTCCAACACTTCTTCTACAGCTATAATTAAGTATAATTTTAAGATACAATTCTGAAACAGCCGTCGCATCCTATCATCCCGCATCCCATTCAGATGGTCTAAACATTTAGAGATTTTATTGGGAATAGAAAATATATCTGGACAATAGAGATTATGCAGAGCATAAGACACTGTCTTAGAATTGAAAGCACACCAGCCTCTGGGTTGAGAGGAAGAAAAAAGAAAATATTGTTACGACGGTCTACTTGATCGTCGTATGGTACAGTGGAAACAAAATACAAGACACCAATTAAGTCACTAATCACCAGCTTTAATTTTCACAGTTAACAGTTCGTAATCAACACCAGAGTCTCTAATAACAAATCAAATAAAAATTGTTCACACGCAAATAAATGTCAACTATTATTAAAATATTGTTTTGTATTGGAGTGTTAATGGCCTCAAATATTTCTACTAGTAATTTTGTACAAACCACTATGTTATATTTCGTGCTGACGAGCGCTTTCGGCAGTCAAGCCATCTTCAGGCCAAAGGTTGGTAAATGACCTGAAGATGGCTTGACTGCCGAAGGCGCTCGTCAATACCAAAGATAACGTAGTGGTTTGTACAAAATTTCTAGTAGTAATATTAAAACACAATTCTATTACAATATACCGTCCGATTATGAAACGCAACACTTAACTAATAACCACTTGAAGGCGCACAGTAATATCGCCCGATAATAACTCGAACCGCACTGTAAATATATCGCAGCTATACTGAAACTTAAGGCCACTGCCGCCATGTATTTATACCTCCGCTCACAGACCAGAACGTTCCAAATTGCGTCTTAGCGCCAGTGTGAACTACGTAATTAATTGCGGCCTTGACACAGTCCGCGCGGCTGGCGGCTTCGAGAAAAGTCTCGCGAATGCGTCTAGAGTCACGTATGCCACACACATTAGAGCGAGATTCTTCTGGCACATTCGACAAACACGTAGATTGTTCTGTGATGTCGTACCAATATCCTAAACTCCAATGTAACGTTTTCTTATTTCGGTGTCTAGTATGTACGAGGTGTGATCAAAAGTATCAGGATTGATACTGGCAATGCCAAGTCAACTGACTTGGCTCCAAAAAAGCGACACATACTTTTACTTTACAGTATACTAATTACTTGGTATCAGTTATATAATAATAGCTGATCTGGTTTGTTTACAAACGCCTATTGTTGTGTTGTATGTTAATCTCATTTGACGCATTTACCCTGTCAGAAAAAAATTGATCAGAGAATTTGTACCAGATTTTGTTAAAAAGTTGGTGAACCATGTAAAGATACATTTGAAAAGTTACAAAGGTTTATGGGGAAGATTTTATGAGTCGTACACAGGTTTATGAGTGGTTTAAGCGTTTTAAAGTTGGGCGTGAAAGTGTTGAGAGTGACGAGCGTTCAGGAAGGCCTTTAACCAGCCAGACTGACCACACCGTTGAGCTTGTGCGTGCTGCTGTGCGAGAAAACCGGCACCATTCGTGAGCTAGCAAATGATTTAAATATTAGGTTTGGATTAGTTCAGTCTATTCTTACTGATAAGTTGGAAATGAGACGTGTTTCTGCAAAGTTTGTACCAAAAGTGCTCACAGCTGACCAAAAAGATGCCCGGGTGTCAGTCGTTCAAGACCTGCTTGAATGTGCTCAAAACTATGAGAACTTCATTAAATCGATCGTAACGGATGATAAATCATGGGTTTATGGATACGATCCAGAATCTGAGGCCCAGTCTTCAGTGCAGAAGACACCAAATTCTCCAGGAACAAAAAAGGTAAAACAGAGCCGAAGCAAAGTCAAGACTGTGCTCACAGTTTTCTTTGATCACAAGACGATTTTTCATCACGAATTTGCTCCACCAGGCCAAACAGTAAACCAGGATTACTACATTTCTATTTTGAGGGATGCGATTCGACGAAGAAGGTCACAGTTGCATCAGAATGGTGAATGGCGGCTTCAACACGACAATGTATCCGCCCACACGTCACACGCTGTTCAGCATTTTCTTGCTAAACACAATATTCCCCAGCTTCAGCATCCTCCATATTCGCCAGATATGGCTCCCTGTGACTATTTTCTCTTTCCAAAGATAAAAAATCAATTGAAAGCGAGATCATTTCAAGACATAGAAGAGATAAAAGAAAATGCGACGAGAGAACTTAAGGCTCTTACAGAAAATGATTTTTAGACATGCTTCGAAAAGTTGGGAAAGTGCTGGAAGAAGTGTGTGGCTGCGGAAGGAGACTATTTTGAAGGAGACAAGTTTGCAAATCTGTAATTCTTGTATATTTTTGTAAATAAAATCAATCCTGATACTTTTTTATCACGCCTCGTACCTACGTTTGTGCAGTCTTTGACAGCTCACACGATCTTCATTCTGCTGGTTAGATCGAATTTGTCTCTCTTCGTTAGAATCCAATATTTATCACCACATATTATCCGTAATTTCTGTAAACTTGTTAAATTTTGAAGTAAAAACTTAATAATCAACCAAACTAAAGAGTGTTACATATGTACTTAAGAGAAATTACATGTTGCACGAATACACTCCGTCTGTTGTTACTGGTATTTTAAAGATGAAAAATCTTCTTAAGTATATCATTTATTTATGTACTTTATAAAAATAATACGCACGTCTAATCCGTGTTGACTTTATTGATTAAGATTGCTTTAAGAGTTAGACTGACAGATGAGTTTTAGCACTAATCCGTGAGCAGTTCACGATTGTAATATCCACGATCGCTGGCTCACGTCAACGATTCCTCCTCGAAATAAACATTTACAACAGTTTTAATGTTGGTCCCCGATTTTTGCGCCCCGATCGTCATCCAAAAAATAGGACGTAGTTGTTCAAAGTTGCGTTAGCCGCACTGATAGGCCGTGGCCTAAAGACGTTAACACAAGACGTTTCTGTCTCGCGATCGGAGGCCATCTTCAGTGTAGTGTATACATGGTTCAACGAGTGTTTGCAGAAAATGTTGGCCTATTACGACACTGGCGAATGGTAGAGGCCGGTTCACAGGCGGACGTGCGGGGGGCGCACGGGCTACCGGGCATCTAATAAATTGATGTTTTGTGATCGGTGGACGTTAGTATTAATAAGCCTCCGAGGGAAACGTCAACCCCTCCATCTTGTCGGAGGTCACTCTTTTTATGCTAGGGGAAAGAGGCTTCCACAGGCCTAGATCACATAAACCTGTGGTACGGAGAACCCCGGACTAAAATTATAACATAGGCAGGCCCATTTGCTATCACAATACTAAAATCTACAATGAAATTAATTATAAAATAAGCCTATTTGCTATGATAATACTAACATGCCATTTACTACAATATTTACATCAGCCTATCTACTACAGTATGTACGTACATTGGGCTATTTACAACAATGGAAAGTACGTTTATTCCAATTCCGTAGCTAAGTCGGAGTCACGACTAATTTTGCGTAGGTAATTCCGTCGCCATACAACTATATCATCCCTGTCACAGATAAACATGTTACGTCTTCTTTCATGAAATTTAAAATTCAATGATTTTAACAGTTTATATAGCGTAGACCGTTTGATATCCGGTAAGTCTTTATCGTTGTTAACTGCACTCAAAATTTTATTTATTGTCGGTTGTTCATTTTTGAAAAAAAATTCGTGAACTTTTCTCCTAATAGCACATTTTGTAAATTCGTCCAATTTATCTACTGCCGTTACTCTAGATTTTTTATTTCTTGGCGAACTCAAGCGTAACGTTTTGTTTTTCAAATATACATTAATAACACTATAAACACTCCGCTTGCTAACACCGGTCATTTCAGCAACTTTTTCCATGGCCTTGTCCTTTTTTATGGTAGGATTCTCTGTACTTAAATGTTTAAAATTATTTACTATACACAATCTCTTAGCACTATGTATAACTTTGCCGCGTTTGTTCCTTGCTATTGGGGAAAGAGCTCCCATATTGTACAGTTTTAGTCCAAGCTATTAATAATAACTAAACAGCAAAAACAGACCCAAATGACACGTTATTCAACGGTGAAAACAAGGAAGGAACTGAACTCAGTAGATTACGCACAGTACCTACAGAACGTGACGAACAGGAAATATGAGTTGGCGGACTGCTGTGAAACGGGCGTTGGAATGTTACCGATAACAATAGAATCCGACCCTCGTCAATGTCATTCGCTTGAAATATTTTCTGCAAACAGTCGGTGAACAAATTGTAGTATAGACTACCTCAGTACTCAGGTTATTTGGCGAACAACTGCAAAAACAATTTTACACTGAAGACGGTGTCCGATGGCGAAGCCGAAACGTCTGTAGTTAATATGTTTATACCACGGCGTAACAGCCAGGCAATGTTGACGCCGGCCATGAGAGCCTCAAGGAAGGATTGTCCTGACTAAATATGAGAATCATCTCAAAAGTAAGTTTCCCTGTTTTTTCTTTCAAAAGAAAATGACGCAAGCAGGCTGACGAAGGTTGGAGAACTTTTATTTTTGTGTAGTGGCAGCAGTGTCAAAACCTCATCCGTTCCATAGCAACGTAACAACAATACGAACTTTAAAATCATGGACGTTCCATTTACCAGGGTGTCCGATTTGCTTTTTTGCTACAAAAAAATGAATCAGCGGCTGAATTCATCGTCAATTAATTTCTGTGTACGGAGCTGAGTACATGGGCATTCAAACGGTCCGCTGGTGGCATGCATCGTTCTTGAAAGGGAAAGGTTTGTTGAACACGAAAGTTCTTCTCCACGACAACGCACGTCCTCATTCCTTGCGAGTCACGCAGAATTTGTTGAAGTCCTTTCGAAGGGAGATTTTCGACCATCCGTCATATTCATCCGATTTGGCTCCGAGTGATTTCCATCTGTTCCCCATCTCAAAGAACACATGAGATGACAACGTTTCAAAACGGATACGGATGTGAAACAGGCGGTTGACGCCTGACTCCGAAATCTGGGCACGCAGTGGTTCAGAGAAGGAATTGTAAAACTGTTTTTACGCTATAGAAAGTGTATTGACAAGGCTGGAGAATATATTGAAAAATAAATTCATGTTTTTGAATAAAAGTATAGTTTTTTTTAATTTTTACATGAGTTTATTTTTCCTAAAACAGGGAAACTTACTTTTGAGATGACCCTTGTAGTTTGGCAAGCTAACATTTAACTCTACATTAAATGGCTCATTACGAGATTCCGCGTACTCGGGTATAGTCTGTCTCAAATAAGTTGATATCAAGAAACGGTTAGACTAAAAAAAAGGGAAAAGTAAGTACTTGGAAAGAGAGGAGTTGGGCGACCGCGAATCTCATGGCTGAGAAATTTAAGGACCTGGTTTGGCATGAATACAGCTGACGTATTCCGGGCAGCAGTAGAAAGTTTAAATAGTCTGTATGATATTAAACATCCGAAACGGATACGAACTATCAGAAGAAGATTTTACATGAAAATAACGTAATTTAACACAAACAAAATTTCTTAAATCATTCTTGGGATAACATCCTTCAATTGACGTGCGAAGGGGGTAATAAGACAGAGTTTTTAGAATACAGTAAACTCCCGATTATTATCCACGGAATTGGGTGACGCGTCGCCAAGGATAACCGAAATCCGCGGATAATCATCAATATGTACAATAAAGGACAGAAACATTACACGCAAGCTAAGATTTAACACTACGCAATAACTTCTTGTTCATCGAGTATTATCTACTGTCCTATAAAGAAATATGACCAGACATTTACAATCAACAAGTGACATGTATTGTTATCAATATTGTAACATAACAAGATTATGTCCTAGATTAAATATAATTTAATCATCAAAATTCGTTGTGAATTATGCCTAAACGCAATCTTTCTTATAATTAAAATACAAAGAAGTATAAAATCAAGTTAACAAATAAAGAAATGAAAATAAAATGTAACTATTTAAAAATAAATAATAATGTCAAGGAGTAAAAGGTAATAAAAAACAAAAGGGAATTATAATAATAAGGACATACAATGGAAATAGGAAATGAAAACTTATTAATTACTATGACTACTACACCCAGGAGGGAAGGTCGAATGATAATAAAAATGTAAATAGTTGTTAATAAATAGATATATAGTGTATAAATGTTAACAAGCTAGGAATTAAGTAAAAACACATTTGTTATTGTATAAGCCTATTAAACTATAGAGAGGTCTGCGAACCTCAAGCAGTTATTTTGTGTAAGTGCACTACGAACGGTAAGTGATATTAAAAAACCATTAAAATAATATTAAACAATAATCACAAACTACCTAACGTAAGAAAGTGCATCAGGGACGAGTAAAAATAAGATTCAAATGAATCATGTTAATTATAAGGTATAAAAACAAACCTGTGAGCCATAAACATATAGTGGAGCCAAGAGCTTTACTAAGTGAATCTAGAGATTAAAAGGAATCTTATTGTTGTTGAATTTGGAAAATAAGCCAGAACAGATATGATTTGAAGCTGAACATTTTATACTAAAATATAATGTCACACAGTAAATTAATGAAGGAAAACTCCGGAAATAATGAGAAGTATAAGGGCTTAATATAATACACGGAAAACTGAAGGCCAGAAGAATTCTAACAAGAAAATAATCTGTAAACTAAACTACAATTTGGTGAGATTGTTCTACGCGTATTATGTTAAGACATATATTTGTTCAATCATTATTCAATATAAAGCACAAGAACAGTGAAATGATATAACAAAAACACTATAACATTATGACTAATAATTTTATTTCTTCATTGTAATTTTTGTATTAGTTGTTCAGATTTGAGTAAGTTGTTTCTTTTGTATAATCCAAAGAACCCATGACGCAACACACATACACAACATCACATTACTGAAACCGATTTATAATTATTATGTTTTCTATCATATGTATGAGTTTGACTGTACATCGACTTTAATTTTTTTAGTAACCCTGAGGAAGAGTTTTTATGTTATCAAACCTAAGGAGCTACTAATTGAAGAGAAGGGCATTGCATGTTAATAAATGTCAATATATTTTAAAAAGAAAAGAACAATATAATTTATTGAAAACAAGACAAGTCTGAATACGAGTTAAATTTTTTATTTCACGTTACATAAAAATTGGCACCAACAACTTGGAGCTACAGGATATAATTACATTGAAAGGTAAGATTTATATTATATTATACTAGACAAGAAAAATACCACGTTACAATATTCATGTAAAAACGAGGTCCACTGGTCGTACGTTAGTGCCGGTCAATTAAACAATAATGTATACACTCGCACAGTGTGTGTAAAGCATAGGCGAGCGAGTAGTGCCTGCCGACATCACGTCTTAATAAATGCATCCGAGGCCATAATTTATAAATCTTTACGATCAAGGTTTTCTAGTTTTTAATGATGAGTTTACGTGTACACGTACCATATCCGCGTAATCTCTACAACATGTATTATAAATGGCTGCATTACTAGATTCCGCGTACTCAGCTATAGTCTTTCTCAAATAAGTTGATATCAAGGAACGGTTAGACTAAACTGGCTAAACATAACCTTGCAGTAATACCCCGCTTAGCGCTAAAGATATGTTCTGCGATCACAAAGCGCTCGTTATACGAAACAGCGCTGTACGCGGGCGATTTTTTCAATGTTTATTGTCTACCACTTGTTTTACTCTTTATTTTTTTACTTATACTTATTTATAATTTAATTCATTTGCATTTTCTAGGTACTCAATATTTGCTTTATTGCATACGTTATACATCAGTCATAGGCAACCTTTGAATTAATGGGGGCGCATATATACAACTGAGGACCAGTTCGATGGGCGCACCCCTTCCCACCACATCAATGAAAAATAGAAAGGTGCGGAGTTCAATAGCCGGACGTTACAAACATTAACTGTCGCTTTATATTATCCTTGCGCTTATAGTTAACGCGACGTGGAACGAGGAATCAAAAAAGCTTTGCAGTATTTTTCATATAAATTTGTGAAAATTTTTCACATTAAGAGTAGGTCATCAACTATCGGTCATCATGCATACGCACGTTAAAACTAACAAAACTTTCAACAAAAAAGTAATTAAACAGGAACACATTTTAATAAAAATAAATTTAAAAACTTACCACAATAACATTATTTTAAGTGCACAGAAATGTAAAACTTGAAAAAAATCACACTTAAAACATAAATGAAGGTTTCAGTTACTTGTCTTGAAAAAATTATCTTACAGTAGGCCTACCGGTAATTATTGTATTAGAAAAAGTAAAATTTGAAACGGCTTGTACTATTTTATAATTCAGTACTTCGAATCAGGTACAATGCGTGTGCGTTCCTTCGTTCAAAAAGAAAAAAAATTAAATTAAATTACAAATTGGTTCCCGGGCGCGTCAAACCTTATCGACGGGCGCAGGGTTGCCGACTGCTGTTATACATTAATAATAGGAGAATCATGGCTGGCAATACAACATCTTATTATGCTAATCTTAATCTTTTCAAGTGTACGCTTCTGTCTCGTAAAACCAAAATGAAAATCTACAAAAGCTTGATCAGACCAGTCGTGACTTACGGAGATGAAGCATGGCCACTCACGGCTGTATCACTACATTCGTTGAGACTGTTTGAAAGGAACATAGTGAGGAATATATACGGTCCGATAATGGAAGCAGGAGAGTGGAGATGCCTTCGAAATGCTGAAATTGATGAAATATTACAGCGGGAAGGTATAGTGCGCTTCATAAAAGCAAGGCGGATAAGCTGGCTGGCTGGGACATGTGGAGAGAATGCCACAGGGGAGACTGTCCAGGCAAGTGCTAAATGGAAACATGGAAGGAACAAGAAGAAGGTTCAGACCCAGAAGGCGATGGTTACATGAGGTGGAGGAAGACTTAAGAAGAATGAACTTACAAAACTGGAAGAACGTTGCAACAGAGAGAGAGAGAGAACTGGAGGCGAGTGGTGGCGGAAGACAGTGGTCATCCCGGCCTGTAGAGCTCAGAAAGAAGAAGAAGAAGAAGAAGAAGAAGAAGAAAAAGAAGAAGAAGAAGAAGAAGAAGAAGAAGAAGAAGAAGAAGGAGGAGGAGGAGGAGGAGGAGGAGGAGGAGGAGAAGGAGGAGGAGGAGGTGGAGGAGGAGGAGGAGGAGGAGGAGGAGCAGAAGAAGAAGAAGAAGAAGAAGAAGAAGAAGAAGAAGAAGAAGAAGAAGAGAAGGAGGAGGAGGAGGAGGAGGAGGAGGAGGAGGAGGAGAAGGAGGAGGAGGAGGTGGAGGAGGAGGAGGAGGAGGAGGAGGAGGAGGAGGAGGAGCAGAAGAAGAAGAAGAAGAAGAAGAAGAAGAAGAAGAAGAAGAAGAAGAAGAAGAAGAAGAAGAAGGCTTAAACAATACAGAACACGTAGATTACGAAAAAACGTAGGAAATTCCAATGCAGCCTGATAGTCCGCGCCAGCTGTTTCACCGGTTAATTAAATATGTGAAAATTTGAACGTTTCTTTAACTTATCAAACCATCCTTTACTAGGTCTAAATGTTTCTGGTTTGTCTCCTTTTTCGTTTTGAATGTAAAAAAAAAATGCTTCCCGCTTTCTCAATGATGGTAAGGCGCCTTAACGGCATGTTACGCTGCGTTTGATCGTCAACCGTAATGTTTAATCTTTTTTCCATTTCTTCAAGCAACTGCTCCTCGACCGAGTTATTTTAGCAATAAACAATCTAGAATTCCAATTAATTGTACGAATAAATTTTTAATATTATTGTGTAGACATGTTATCTTGGTAATGTTATTATTTAGCTCCAACCTTTCCTATTATTAACTCAACTCTTACACAGCTGTGTATGTTTTATGCTACTAATTAACACGATATAAAGTAGAGTATGACTTGTACTGTGCATACTTCTACTTAGTATTTTTTTAAACGACATTACCTTCGCATTACATATCCGAAGGTACATATCTGAAAGACGCTCATACTTCTTGGTAAAACGTTCTTGACACCTACATAAAGTTGGCAAAGTGTCGGTTATAATTGTATTACTTATGGAACGAATCCGACACTATTCACAGAGCTGTGGTTATATGTCGTACTATTGTAAAAGTACATCACTTACAGGCGCGAATGCTGAGTACCATTGGACTGAGCTCTCTACCTTTGAAGGGGGAGGAGCAAAAACAAAATTGTCGGTACCACCCAGCAGAGTAACTAAGGGGGAGGGGGACAACCTCCAAATCTGTTAAAATTGTCGGTGCCACCCAGCAGCGTAACTAAGGGGGAGGGGGACAACCTCCAAATCTGTTAAAATTGTCGGTGCCACCCAGCAGCGTAACTAAGGGGGAGGGGGACAACCTCCAAATCTGTTAAAATTGTCGGTGCCACCCAGCAGCGTAACTAAGGGGGAGGGGGACAACCTCCAAATCTGTTAAAATTGTCGGTGCCACCCAGCAGCGTAACTAAGGGGGAGGGGGACAACCTCCAAATCTGTTAAAATTGTCGGTGCCACCCAGCAGCGTAACTAAGGGGGAGGGGGACAACCTCCAAATCTGTTAAAATTGTCGGTGCCACCCAGCAGCGTAACTAAGGGGGAGGGGGACAACCTCCAAATCTGTTAAAATTGTCGGTGCCACCCAGCAGCGTAACTAAGGGTGAGGGGGACAACCTCCAAATCTGTTAAAATTGTCGGTGCCACCCAGCAGCGTAACTAAGGGGGAGGGGGACAACCTCCAAATCTGTTAAAATTGTCGGTGCCACCCAGCAGCGTAACTAAGGGGGAGGGGGACAACCTCCAAATCTGTTAAAATTTGCAGAAAATTTCCGTAATCACTTGATGTAGGCTTATTTTAAAACCAGTGGCTTGTGCTAAAATAAGGCTCATAAATAACTGTAGAAATAAATAAAAAGAATCACAGTATTTGTAAATTAATAAAATATTGTTAAACGTTCTCTTAATTGGACCAGGTTGTGAAAAAGTTCAAGAAAATAAATTTTTAATTTTTAGCATAAAAAAAATCTGCTTTTCTTTCTGTTTAAAATGATATATATATATATATATATTGTTATACCAAAATTTTTTTTTCATATCATCTTACGTGTTTATTTCGTGTGAAGTCACCCAGCGCGATGCCATTGGCCTCTTTGAAACAAACGTTTCAATATTTTATAATAATTTATTAGCTGTAAAATGAGGATTCTGGAAGCAAATAAGAGTGTTCTGGAAAGAAGTAAGGAGAACAGAGTAAAAAAAAAGGCAGCTAAAAAGGAAGAGAAATGCGAGTAATGAAGAAGAAGTGTATAGTGCAGGTGCATTTGAATAAAACATTATAAGACTTTAAACGTAATTTTCCGTTTTCATGTTTAGGTACGCATAACTTTGTACTGGAACGTGCTAGGGACTTGAATTTTTTTTATTATATTTGCTTCATAACACTTATTATAATAGACCAACAATTTGGAATGATACCTTACATAAATATTTAATATGTTTTCAAAAAGAAGTATTAATTTAGTTTTTTAAAGTGCTATATTTGAAAAATCACCTAAGTATTCTTTTATCAGTAAAAGTATTTAATTAAATCTACGGTACGCTCCATGCATTTGTCTTTCAGCAGAAAAAAGTTTCATAAAAATATCTTGAATGGTTTTTGAAATATGTGTACCTAACTCATAAGCGACACTTCCATTTAATTAACATGGGACAAGCCTTCACGACCTGTTCCCCTTAATAATGAGAATCACTCAAGATTGGTAAATAACATACGTGCTTGCAGCATTAAAAACGATTATGTATGCGCCAAAAGACAAAGACGGGGAGTTTGTTAATCTACCTTTTGCTTTTTCACCCAGACACAATAGAGTTTTCAATGTTATGACCCCCCCCCCCTCACTAGTCTCCTCTAGTCTAATATTTATGTGGCCTGAACCATCGACTTGCAGTGTCTTGACTTTAATTAAAAAAAAAAAAAAAAAACAGAAACTTTTATTGCTGTATTTCACATGACTTTCGAAATGTGACTTTACCGCAGAATACTGAGCATTTCATGGACAGCACTAATGTTGAAGTTCTTAGAAAGATGAGGAAAGACAGGGAAGTTATTAATACAGCGAAGATAAGAGAGCTTCAGTATCTGGGACGTCTCATGAGAAATGAACAGAGATTTTACTTATTGCAGTCCATACTACAGGGAAAAGTAAGTACTTGGAAAGAGAGGAGTTGGGCGACCGCGAATCTCATGGCTGAGACATTTAAGGACCTGGTTTTGCATGAATACAACTGACGTATTCCGCGCAGCAGTACAGAAAGTTTAAATAGTCTGTATGACATTCAACATCCGAAACGGATAGGAACTATCAGAAGAAGATTTTACATGAAAATAACGTAATTTAACACAAACAAAATTTCTTAAATAATTCTTGGGATAACATCCTTCAATTGATGTGCGAAGGGGGTAATAAGACAGAGTTTTTAGAATACAGTAGGCTCCCGATTATCCACGGAATTGGGTGACGCGTCGCCACGGATAACCGAATTCCGCGGATTATCAACAATTTGTACAAAAGAGGACAGAAACATTACACGTTTATTTAAAGAAGTTGTAATAATAATTATTTTATGTGATATGATAAATTGTTTCATCCGTGTATCATCTACAGTGAGTATTTCTGAAGTTACTGCCAAAAGTTATATAGATTTATACAAAGCTAAGTAAACTTTTCCACGATTTCATAAGCAGCAGGGATTAGATTTAGGAATCATTTACCACGGACGTGTGAATTAAAAAATATGTCAGAAAAATGCATGTCACTAAAGCCACACGTCAATATAGAATTTTTCACATCAGTTAACTAAGCTACTAGAGTACAACGGCTTTCAAACATACCGCGGAAACATCCAGTACCGTTGGGACGTTTATGATTAAAAAAATGACTTTAAACAAATTTATCAAACAACTAGAAGACGCTCAAAACATATTCGGTAGGATAGTAAATTATATATCTACGAAGGTGTAGCAGTTTGCCCTTTGGTGCGTGGTTTCTGCAACGGAATTTCTACCTTGCCTCGCTTGACACAACTCACAAAGCGGTAAAAGAACAAAGACCCTTTAGGGAAGAATTAATTAACACGATTTTGGAAAATAGATGTCAGTGGTACCGACATTTGAACCGGATCAATGACAAAAGAATTCCCGAACAGGACTTCGTAATACACCGCTTGGGAAAGGCGGTACTGGCGGTCCCGAAAAGGTATTCATAACGGCGGTTTCATGAGTCGGAGATGGAATTTTGGTATAATTCTTACAGAAGCTGATGATGATGATGAATCTTTACAGCAGCTAATGACGATGATAATGATGAAGAAGAAAAATACGATGAAGAAGACGACGACGACAATGACTGATTGGGTTTATGACAGCGAAACGAGTAAAGGACCAAAGAATTCATGATAAACGAACAGGCTGCATCATACACCTAAACAGAATGGGCATGCCTATTGCAGCAGTAACTGTGTTGGCTGGATAGATTGTTGATGGCAATCAATTGTTGGTAATACAAGAAAAACCTGGACATACAACAAACGGAATTTAGACTTAAGGTAATGTGAAGTGGTCAATACTTTCGACTTAAAAACAATGATTAATTTGCAACCAAGTTCATTAAGAAACCATTCTAGTTTCCTACTCCAGTGTCTGATACAGATGTCAACCATTCTCGTACAGAATCATTTATATACTGACGTTCACCTTGTGTTTGTCAGCATCATGATACAGCGTATAATGACAAGTATTCAAGACATGACTTTGTTCAAGCATTATTCCACAGACCTACAGGGGGACATGTCAGCTCATGTTCTGACTTGGTTTCGCTTTGTTTCCTGGTACGTAACAAGGAATAATTAATAATCATTATAAATCATTTATTATACTAATGTCAAACTTTTATTATGTAGATGCAATCATAATAATAATAATAATTCAATTTGTTATTAAATTAGTTAACTCTGTATTTGTACAGTAAATTTCTGAAACTATTAATGCAGTAAGTCACCCAGCACATGTGTACCAGCGAAGAGAAAGGTGATATCCTGAAAGTAAGTTAAACCATTGTAAGCCATCATCATCATAACCAAAATCAGCTTATATTCTTATCCTTAGTATTTATTTAATAACCATTTAATGCGCTTATATTGTAGACATATCCCATTTTTAAATATTGCTCCTTTTCCCATTCAGATTATTCGGGCAGTAATTCTGTTCATTCCACTCCATGTATTTAATCATTTCCGATTGTATATCGTCGATGATATATCTAGGTGTCTTTCCGGCAATATGAGTATGTCGGTTTACTGATTTTATAACTTTCACCTTTCTTCGTCCCTACTATATACGCTTTAAAATATTCTGTGATATTTCAGATTCGTCATTTGCCGTCAGTGCTCAATGTCTTTCCTGTATGTGTGTGTGTGTGTGTGTGTGTGTGTGTGTGTGTGTTTATGTATTTAGAGAAAGGCATAAATGCTCTCGTTATTTGTCCACATTCCGCTTTTCTCTACAGTTACCTGTCATTCGTTCTCAATATGTGTCAGATGATATTTGTTTTGTTTTTAATAAAACAACTTTTAATAAAACTAGAAATATTAGGAAGACAAATTATTAGGAAAATATTAGGCCTACGAAAAACTTAGAAGGTTGGAAATTAAGAAGTAATGATAACAAAGATAACAACAATAGGTTAATAAAGCAGATCTTCAAATATCTGTGGGGGAAAAAGTCAACATCAAGTTGGATTAAAGAAGTCCAAAAGGATTTATAAAAAAATAATATACACACAGAAGAAGCAATTGAAAGAGACGTTTTTCGGGCAAAAGTGTTAAAAATGGAAGGAATCCAGGGTAGGAGAGAGAAAAACGCAGGTTGAAAGTGGACTGAATACGGGAAGAAAAGACACAGTGAAAAGAGGAAAGAATATTGGAGAAAAAGAAAAGAACGAAGAATAAAGAATTGAAATTGGCATGTAGTCCTTTGATGGCCGATACAAAAAAAAAAAAAAAAATAACAACAACATTGCGTTGCTTGGCGAGGTCCTTAAGATCTTCACGCTGAATTCTTCCCTCCCTCTATTATTAGATAAAGTTTTTGATAATTATGGCGGTAAATAGTATATTATAATATACAGCGTCTTAATATCTGAAGACGGTTTTTTTAACAAAGAAAATTACTCTTAACGTTCTATAAACAGAAAAATAAAATTCTGGTTTTAAGCAAACGAGCTCTTGACAAACGTTTTTCCTTCTAACGCTTTTACGCTCATTTACTGATATTTCATCAATGACAATTTGATCCAGTTTTTGCACACAAGAAAATCATTACTGTGGTAGTTGTTGTTCTAGTATACAATAACAAAGATTCACGACATAGAATTACAGTTGAAGTTTTCCTTTTATCTTTAGTGTTTGTAAGACATTACCTACGTTATTAGAAGTTTTCCTTTAATCTTTACTGTTTGTAAGACATTACCTACGTTATTAGTCACTGGATATGAAATTGAGGCGAAAAGAAGATATAAGAAAAAAAGGAAAACAATGAACTGAACTTGGGACTTACCTATAAAATTGTTGAATGGCAAGTGGGTGTAAGCCCTAATTGTTAACGAAAAATAAAACCCCGATGAACGTACAGATTTTCAAGTTTATAGAGTGTATTGTATATTAAAACCATCCAAAACAAAATTCTGAGTAATATACTGCTACGAAATGACGTAACGCTCTTGAAAAGTTGCCAGGTGCAGTTACGTGAAAGTTCTACACGGCTAGCCGAGCAAGTGCAGTGTGTGTGTCAAGGCTGTGCAGTAAAAGGAACCTTCTAGACTGTTCGAGTACTTGTAACTAACCAAATTATGCTGGCACGCCGCCAAAGAATTGAAAATTATTCTGGAACATCTGCGGGACCTATATAAGCAACATCGGCCGGCTAAGAAGTTAGTTACACCTGGCGAAATTGTAGAGTGCAGTTCAAGCGGTTGTTGTTGATTAGTGGAAAGAGATTATTGTGTAAGAGTAGTGCGGAACTTTAATAATTGACATTATTATTGCGTGTGGACATATTTAACTAGAATTATTGTATGGAAGTGCCTTGTTCGTTTCAAGTTGTTATTTGTGAGTAATTTAAGCTGGTAATTAGTGACTTCGTTGGTGTCTGTATTTTGTTTCCACTGTACCATACGACGATCCGTGAGACTGTCGTAACAATATGTTACATACGCAGTAGTGATCCGTACCGAGATTTTGGGGTTCAAGATGTGGCTAGTGAAAACAAGAATCGTTGCTAAGCATGACGTTTGTATGACTCAACGTTAAATAGCGACTGTCCGACTGTTTGATAACCGGAATCTGATCAGAAGGCGAAGGCGTCCCCTCCCCATTAATGGAGGAACGTCTAACAGCTTCTGGTCAATTCTATTGTCTCAGGTAACCTTAACTAAGCTTATACAATCACAGTAGCTGACAAAGTAAGCCAGTCAGTTCTACGAATTGTTTTACAACGATTTGAGTACTGTATTTGGAATTGTCAATTGTTAAAATTGTTTGCAGTGCAATATTGTTAATTATCAGTTTAGTGGCTCTTATTATCCTGTACTTTAGGCCTATAGCTAGTATTGGATTAATATGTGTAGTGGAGAACTGACATATTGCTACAGTTGTTTTGTAGAAGTTACTAAAAATTGTACACAGATCCTACTCAAACCTTCACAGTTTCTCTGTGGCAGTCAAATTAGAGTTAAAATCATAAACCTGCTCTAAGGTTTCATAGTCGACAACCAGGGTGTATGTTGGGGGGGGAGGGGTAAAAAGTTGACAACTCTTGTTAATCTCTTAATTCTTCGTCTAATTTTTAATTTTTTTTAGCTGTGTACGCTAATATAGTAACTCCTTTTTAAATATACAAACAGGTTTATTACACAGCATTAGCGTGTACGAATAGCAATATGAAGTACATAGGAAAAGCAATTCAGTCAATAAGTATCTTCTAAATAATGTTTCAATAACACGTGTTTTGTGGTTTTACAATTATTTGTAAAATAATATACATTATATACAATATTATATACAATTATATATACAATAAAATATTATATACAATGGGATGGATTGCAGGATGTTATCACACGTTTTTCAACCACTTTAAAGGTAGGAATGTTGATTAGTCTTAACTTGATTTCTTCTTTTTAATGAAGCCGACTCGACTGTACCCCCTTCCCCCTAAGGCCAAATTGTAGATATGCTACTTTTGATGACTATCTTTGTTCTAATGGGATTATTACAACAACAAAAAATCGGCGGGGGCAGTGTCGGAGCCACGGCCGCAAATCTTCAGAGCGTAGAATACGTCTGTGTGCTTTAGGGTTGCTAATGTGTTATGAATAAAATGAACAAACACACATTTAGTTTTACAAAGTACAAAATTTTATTTGCAAAATTATCACACAAGTTAATTAGTTGGTTCAAGCAAGACTTTATTTATAATGGGCCTATGATTGGAGAAGTAGCTGGTATAAGGTAAGATATCGACGCTGATGTTTCTGGTGAAAGTCAAATCGATGGTGGTGTTACCCAGCGTAGTCGGTGACGACGGCACGTGGTCTAAATTGAATTGTTCCTTCATGAAGTCCTGCGCAGATAAATTAGTCTGTGCGTCGACGTTGAAATCCCCCATGATCACACCTTTGGCACTTCGGTGTCTACGTTCACATCATCAAATATTTTCTTCGTTCTTTCAGAATATTTAATCATATTACCGAATAGA
The DNA here is from genome assembly GCA_034769895.1 of Magicicada septendecula. Taxonomy (NCBI): domain Eukaryota; kingdom Metazoa; phylum Arthropoda; class Insecta; order Hemiptera; family Cicadidae; genus Magicicada; species Magicicada septendecula. Next base: position 35,836,087 of record CM068370.1, on the reverse strand, counting down.
AACATCTTGAGATTGGAAATGGTGACGTTCGGGTGGATGTAAGCGCACCCGAGTACGAATCTCGATTTCCCATTTAGCGTGATGTCCACAAGACACATGTCTCCAACATCGGTATCGATCATTTGTTTCTTGTTGTTCAAGTTGATGTCAATCACTCGACATTCGGTGGGTCTGCGTATATTTCTATAAATTGCGACACCTCCGGCCGTCCGTCGTCGGTTTCTACTGTTGGGCGACACTGACTGCGAACCGTTGTCTCTTTGCTCCTTCAATTCGAAGCCTGACAATTGAACCGGGTTGTATAAATCCATCCACGTTTCTTACACACGATTTTTACAACTTGAATTACGATTATTCAAACCTCTTAATAATATCACCGCTACTACGGTACACTATGTAGATAGTACTCGATGAGACAATTTAACGACACCTCACTCAACGTTCTATCGCATCGGAAACCGGAGAAATACTAATTTTAGTGCGCGCCGAGCGGCGCAAAACATTTCTATTTCTCCCCCGCTCACACCGCGCTGGATGTCGCAATAGCCCGCTTATATTGTGCTATTTATTATCTTTATTCCTTTATCTGTCGAAGGGTACCTCATATAAGCGTGAATCATTTGTCGTTTAGATAATATTTCAATTTCAAACGTGACGTGAAAACGTAACGCTCGATTTTCTGGTTGGGGATGCCTATTGCTGGCCTGAAAGGTAAGACGTATTCTACGTCAAAATCATGGTCACTGATTTAGAAGCAGAAACTCGCGACCCATGTGTCCCTGCAAGACATTACGTAATACAAATACCGCTCTTGAGTAATTACTGTCTCTTCAATAATGACTTTATCAACCTCGTAGAGTAGAGAATTCAACTGAGTGTCGCCAGAAAGAAGTATTGCTGAGTCAACACTTGCGTCTTCATTTCGAAATAAATCGCCTACATAGAGGTTACAACGTGTGACAAAATATTGTATAATTATACAAATAAATAGACAAATAAAGATACACAAACACACATACACAAATTATGGTATCTATTAATGAAGATAGTCCTTATTTGAGGCAATTTAGTAGTGAATATGTCCCCTGGATATGTTACTAGCATATCGCAGGGTAAGACGTATGGTGGGGCTGCCACTCTCAGGCTTAATATCCAGCACTCTGGGTGTTCCATTAGGCAAATCTTTAAGTCAGCAAGTAAAGGAACACGCCTAAAATTCTACAAGGCGATGGCTCTGACCACACTTCTTTATGGGTCTGACAATTGGACTTTAGCGAAAGGCCAGGCCAGTCACATCCAAGAGGCTGAAATAAGATTTCCCAGGCACGTGGAAGGGTATACTCTCCATGAGCGTAGAAGGAACACAGATATACAGCAGGAACTGAATATTATGAGTATACTCGACAGGATCGCCCAGTATCTGCTGAATTGGTGGGAACATCTTTGCCGAATGGATGACTGCCGCATACGCAAACAACTCTGGAACTATTGGCCGAGGGGACGCAGAGGTGAGGTCCGAGGAAGCGCTGGAGTGACCAGCTCTAATCTTTGCCTATTTGAGACCGGAACAAACCATCCTTGGTGTAATCCGTGAAGATGATTATGATGATGATGATGATGATATAACGACGACGACGATGATGATGATGATTATGATGAATTAATGAAGCTGACAGTTGACGCTGAGTTACTGTGGTATTTTCCGTCTTAGAAACGCAAGGCATACGTTGTTGCAACACTAATCTGGTCGTATAGACCTTATGGTACAAGTAGATGGGTGGCGCTTACTGAACACAGACATGACTGAGCGTTGTGTTAATGTACCTTTGTCGTGTATTAACTTTCAAACAGCAAGGCTGAGCAAAACATTTGTCCCGTTATACGAATAAATTAGCTGTGTTACGAATACGTTCCGTAAATCTCTCTCTCCAAGATCTACGTTAAAATTCTTTACTTTGTAATCTTCTAGTAATATCTTTTCTGGTTATATTAAAGTAATACACATTGGCCTTATGTACGAGGTTTGTTCAGAAAATTCATGCAGTTCCTGTTTATTAACATGATAATGTTTTCAGGCTGGGGGTCAATCCACAAAAATCGTCATAGAAAAACGTAACCCTCCACACTTTCGATTCCCCACAGTCTAGAAATTTGATATGTAAACGCATCAAGACAGAAATAATCGCTGCTGACATTGAGTTTAGCAAACGTTTTAGTGAGAATAAATTTGGTTTTACATGCTCTGTTTGTGATTGTCTGTGGTTTCAAAATTATTTACGTAATCCACCAAACGTAATCCACATTATACGTTTCAAAACCCTAAAAACATTACCATGCTTCGATGTTTCGGTTTCGTCGAAATTATTTGAATGCTTAGGTGCATAAATAGAGAGAGAGAGAGAGAGAGAGAGAGAGAGAGAGAGAGAGAGAGAGAGAGAGAGATTTTCTTTTAAAATGGTGTCTTCACTCATCGTCACTTACACTGCCCCCTTCAAAGTAGTCTTAGTCGAATGTAACACGATTAAGCCAACCAATCTGCACTTCTCAAAATATTTCAAACGTGCACTTTTTGATACAGCCTTGAGCTTGATTAACGATTTTTGTTTTACGTTTTGAACGGTAGCGAAACGTTGTCTCTGTTTGGTGGAAATTATCACTATTGGGAATAGGAAAGATCGCGTTGGGACACATCTGGCGAATACGGCAGTTGCCGTGTCATCGTTATGGCGTTTTCTTTTGCCAAGCCTGGGAAAATTCTTAACAAACAATGACGTTCGTCCAGGCGCATTATCGGGCTGCAATTTTCATAAATTATTCTTCCGTAAATCTGGCCGTTTTCTACGAATAGGGTCATACAAATGGCGTAAAATATCCGAACAGTACTCTTTATTTACCACTGCCCTTAGCAATGAAATTTCATGGAATACAAAACATAATCTTCTTCTGACAACCACGATTTCAACTCATTTACGGCAGTAGTTGAAGCTTGTTAACCACTTGTTCGCGCACAGCAGTCTCGCCAGAAGCCTTCTGAACACGTTTAACAGAATAGAGCAGTTTATCTCACAGTTTACTCAAAATTTAATCCATGTTCTACAATCTTGCGTTGTAGAATGACAAAAAGGTCGCCTAATACACATAAGAACAACTTACTCAGTTAGCTGTGAAGTCTAAACTACACATCAAATAGGGCTAATATGTTAGACGATTGTCACTAACATGTGTACCAACATCGTATAAAAACAGTTTTTTAATCGGACATTGTAGTGGTGGAAATTCCAAAATTGCACGAACTTTTTGATCACACCTCGTATTCCGTAGGTTCTAAAAGAAATCCAAACGAAAATCATTGGCGCACAAAAAAAATTATTATACTTAACAGTCTACTAGTAAATATAATTCAAATTTAGAAAGGTACTAAAACAATCGAGTATAAAGAAATAAATATTTTATTACAAAATGAACAACAAATTTTATAACAAATTATAAACATGAAAATTTGTAATAAGTTACAGCTTACTGGCTACAAAACACTGAATTGTTATGAACTACGGAGGTAACAACTGATCAAAAGGATATTTACTGAATATCTTGTTGGAAAACTTTTTAAACAGTTGCCCGATCGTTTCTTCGAGAACCGGTTTGAATTCTTGGGCCACGCTCCTCCAGTTATCGTTCAGAAACAAGTTCATTGCGTCTCCTAAATAGGAAAGAGAAAACAAATTTAGTATAGACAAAAACAAAAAATAAAATAAAGTGTTTCCAACACAATCTGTTATCGTAAAAAATCGTAAGTTCGATTCTTACACAAGAGTGTCAAGTGGGTTATAGAACTGTAAGCTATATTTGTTATTGCTATCAGTTTACAGATTTATTCTAAAATTTATAAATTTACATATAAACAAATATTTATTTATTCTTTTTGCTTGGCATATAAATGAATATTTGATATCCTAAAAATTATTTTTTTCTTCAAACTTAGCCTCATTTTTAAAATTTATTTTATCTCACTATTCACTAAAAATAAAAACAAAAAATAATAAAAAGTAGTTACAACAGCAGAGACTATGTTAATAGCTGCCACGGACTACATTGTTCATGTTATTTAAAACATTTGAGTCAAGATAAATTTTACTTACATATAATTTAGATGAGACACATTTCGAGCATCTATACCACGACCATCGTTATATTAATAATGTACGTATTATTAATTATAAACAATATTTCTTATTTCTCACAAGAAATATTATTAAATTTGTTTTACACTGTTTCGACAGTCTTTTACTGTCTCAAGTATATACACAAACGGAATGTACAAAATGGAATATCCAGATTGCAATAAACTTTACGTAGGCCAGACAAAGAAACAATTACTCGATAGATTCCTTCAACACCACGATGCATTTTTAAAACCAAATTTGATTTAGCCACTTATTGTCTAAATAATAACCACAAATTTCCAGATATTGAAAATATAATGTTAATTAAACACCAACAAAAAGGTCAAAAAATGAATAGTTGGGAAAATATTAATGTTTACAAAGACAATAACAATAATTTATTAATTAAAGAACAAACTCAAATATGAACAAAACAAGATGATTTATTTAAAATTATAAATTTAATAAAAAATATATAATATAAACATTAAATAGTTCCAATATAACCGACAAAACAGCTGTTTAAGTAAATGAAAATTAAAGAAATAAGTAAGTAAATCGTTAATTAAATCGAATATTCGTTATTTTACATTGAAATCGAAACAACCTTTTCGATTCGTTGTGGCTCTACTAATAGCGTAGAGTTTTGTGTATTTCGAATAATGATCAAATAATATGATGATATATTTATATTTATGTCTTCCTCCACTTCTGGGAAAAGGTCCACAGATATCCAAGAATGTCTTTTCAAGTTTATTATTAGATTTTATTGTAATCATTGCGCCCGTTCTCTTCTCATTATTTACTTTTACTAGCTGACATATGTTACAGGTTTTTACTATCTCCCTTACTCTTTTATTTATAGCTTTCACGTAACAATGTTCAGATAGAGCTTTAATAACTTTGAGTGATCCCATATGGCCATATCTTTCATGATAATCCTGAATCAATGCTACTTCTGTTGCTGCTGGCACATACATCTTCCAGACATGATCCTTAATGGTAGGACGAATAAAAAGGATCTCTTCATAAACACAAAAAAATTTCATTATTATAGGGTCATGTTGTAATATTCGTTCCTTAATTTTTGTTAATTTAGTGTCCCTTTGTTGATCGACTTTTATTTTATTAATTATATCTTGTAACTCTTTTGCCATCTTAATAATGTAATATATTTTTCCAATACTTTCTGGGTCTATTTCACAAGTTCCTTTTTCGAGATTAATCCGGGACAATCGGTCTGCTATTACATTCTTCTTACCCGGAATATATTCCCAGTCTAAATTATATTCTTGAAGTATTAATACCCATCTAGTAAGTCTGCCGTGGTTAAGTTTGCAATTTTTTAAAAACGAAATTGATCTATGATCAGTTCTGATGGTCACTGGGTATCCCAATATAAATGTTCGAAATTTTATACATGAGAACACAACACTCAGCAGTTCCTTTTCCGTTACTGTATAATTCCTCTCACAACTACTCAGTACTCTGCTTGCAAAACTGATAACCCCATGATTTCCTTCCTCATCTTCCTGATATAGCTCACTTCCAAGGCTAATGTTACTAGCATCACAATTTATGAAAAAACGTTTATTAAAATTTGGGTGATGTAACATGATGCTGTCAAGAAATTTATTTTTTATTATCTTCACTTTCTTCCCCTCTCCACTTATTTTCCTTTGAAAGTAAACATTGAAATTTGGCCGTTACTTCTGAATAATTCTGTTGAAATTTTCTATAATAGTTGCATATCCCCAAAAAGGATTGTAATTGTTTCAAGTTTTTTGGTTTAGGAAAATCTTGAATAGCCTTTACTTTTTCAGGAAATGGTTTAATTCCAGTAGCAGATAAAATGAACCCTAAAAATGGTAGTTCATGGTGATAAATTTAGATTTATCCAGTTTTAAAGTTATATTATGTTGCAAAAGTTTATTTAACACTGTTTCCACTCGGTTACAATACTCCTCCCAAGTACAAGACGTAATTAATATGTCATCCACATATATGGTAGTAAAATCTAAAACTTCCTTACCTAAAATTTGGTCCATGCACTGGATGAACACGGCCACAGAATTTACCAATCCAAAAGGCAAACGCTTAAAGTGATAATTTCGTCCTTCGAATATGAAAGCAACATATTGTCTGCTGTTAGGGTGCAACTCTATTTGCCAATATCCACAGACTGCATCCCAAGTACTCATGTACTTGCATCCATAGAATTTTTTCATTATCTCTTCAATCTCACCTGGAGACGTGCGATCGTTAATGAGCATTTTATTCAACTCCCGAGCATCAAGACATAGTCTGACTTGACCATCTTTCTTCGGTATAGCTACCAATGGGCTGGTATACGGAGAACTACTTCTTTCAATTATGTCTTCTAATATCATTCTTTGAATTTCTTTCCTTGCTGCCTTCTTCAAAGCTTGAGCAATAGGGTATGATCGTTTATTAAAATTTACATTTTCCTTGAACTTTAGTTCACACAAGAAGTTTTTTGCTTTTCCTGGTGATTCTGAGAATACTGATTTATATTTATTATAAATTTTTATAAGTTGTTGTTTCTGTTCTATACTAATTATTTCCGGTGCCTGCCTATTCTGAAACTCAATTATTTCTTCTATTTTCTCTTGCCAAATCTTTGATTCTGTTACTTCTGTGTTGTTACCTAGGGTTAATCTATTATCCTCCCTAACAAAAAATGAGCTCGGACACTGAGGGGCACTTTGGCTACCAATTATCTCAGCCGTTAACTCACCATTTTCTGTGCTCAAGGTTACTATACCCCTGGCCAGATTTATAATTGCAGTGTGTTGCCGTAGCATATCACACCCTATTAACACCCTAAACGGTAGCCCTTTTGCTACTAAAAATCCCATAGTTATTCCTATTCCATTAGCGGTAACATTCAAAGACACTTGTTTTTTGATTGTTTTATTTTGTTTCCCGGTAGCACCAACAATTGTTAAATTATTAATTGGTAAAGTAGGTATTCTCTCAGTAGTTAGCTCAGTAATACGATCTAGTTCTAATTGGTCAATAATTGAAATATTGGCTCCTGTATCAATCATGGCCTCTGCTGACACTCCATTTAATTTTATTTGTATATAGACTATGTCATTGTTTGGTGATGACTCTTTAATTGCTCTCTCTTCCATTAACTCGGACTGTATATTTTTTAGAAAATTATTTCTGATAATGGTTATTGGTTGATTTAATTTAGTATTATTATTGGGTTTATGGTAAATTCTGTGCCCTGTTGTTTCTAGCAGTGACGGGCAATCATCTGTTCTCACTGCTGGTACCCGTTTCCCCTATTTACATCATTATTATTGTTTGGCTCAACATTTTCATTTTGTTGAATATGGCTTATCGGTCTCCTTTCTTCATCACTATCTCTGAATCTAGGTTGCTCAGCGCTCATACTCCTTTGTGGACCTTCTTCTCGGTGATAAGAATCATGTCTGTAATTTTGTCGATTATTATTAGGCCATCTTCCTCGATATCTATTATTGAAATAATTGTTATTAGCATGCACATAATTAACTCTGGGCCGATTCTCTCTTGGTGGTTCATTCCTCCGCTCCTCGGTATTCCCTGACCTCCATCTACTTCTCCTATAATAAGATTCCTGTTCATAATTTTCCAGTAGCGTTTCCATGCCTCCAATAGTTTTTACTTGTCCACTTAATCGGGCACTGATGATCTTCTCTTCAAAATGATACGCCATTTTGGTCACTAGACACTCTTCAGGTATCTTAGGGTCTAAATACTTTGCTATACACACCTTCCCCAAAAAGTAAGCAGTAGGTGTTTGTCCCACTGTACGGTCATACCTACCATGACAGATATCGTCCCTAATAATGTTTTGTACTGACTCTGACCAGTACTTAAGTTTGAACCTTGTTTTGAAACCCCCATAATCACACACCTTGTTCCTAATTGCTGTCCACCAATTATCATTGATATTTTTGAACGATTCGTCTAATATACCTTTTATCATATTCCATCGATTCTCCTTTGATCTGTTCAAAATTTCGTCTACTCTCCCTAAAAATTCAAGTGGGTTTCTGCGATAATCCCGAAAGTTTACACTTTCCTTACTATCTTGATAAACATGAGGACTGCTGCATGCAGATCTAGAACTGATTCTACCTACATCACATTGAAAATTGGTTTGTATTTGTTGCAAACTATCTAATTTCTCTGCTTGGCTATCACACTGATATTTTACATTCTCTACTGTTTTATGGAACTCTGAAAATTTACAGTTTAGACTGCTCTTGATACTATCTAACTGGTCATTGTTTTCTTGTCGTATGGCCATTACACGAACTTGATTATTTTGTTCCTCCTTTTCCAATCGTGCCTCGACTCCGGTTTTAATTAGTTCCACCTTCTCTTCAGTTTTATCTAATCTTTGATTAGTTTCTATTACTTTCTTCTCTGCCTCTTCCTTATATTCATCTACTCTTTGGCTTAGCGTATTACTGACCAGTTCAATTTTACTCTCTAGATTTTCTCTTAATTCCTTGTTGAAACTCTCCATTTTACCCTCAAATTGTTTTAAATTTTCTTCGTTTATTTTCTCAATTTGTTTTAAACTATCCCTCAAAGTTTCATTTTGTTTCCTTGAGTTCTCCTCTATTTTATCAAATTTTTCCTCCTGTCTCCTAAAATTTTCTTTATGTTCCTCATTGGTTCGCTTATTATCTTCCTGGATCTTGTTATTCCCTTCCATTATAATTCTTAACATCTCCTGTATGCTTATATCTTCTTTTTGGTTGGATTTATCTGGTTGATCCCCTTGGGCATCCTCTTCAATTATTTCCGTTTCCGTATCCATAACTATTTCGGTTTCTTCTGTATCACCTGTCTGTTGGTCCATTTCACTGTCCGTGACTAATTCTATTTCTTGTTCCTGTCCACCTTCTTCAATCTCCTATTCTTCTGCCCTCTTCTTCGATTTGCCTCGGGTATTATGCATTTCTTGTTTTCTCATAACTGCCAACGATAATTAGATTTTTTGGTATATATTTTTATTAAATATCAAAATTCTTTTCTAATTACAGCCCTTTTACGTTGAGCGCCAATTCTGTAACGTGCGGTTTTTGTAGAGGTTTTAGCGAAAACTTTGTAAGTGGCTTATTGGGTGTTCGTCTTATTTAATTAAGCTCCCAATGTTGTAAGCGCCAAATCTGTAACGTGCAGGTTGAGTGTGTCACAGATTACGGGTTTATAGTTAATTCAGCCCCACGTTGGGCGCCAATATGTAACGTAGCGGTTTATGAGGTATTAGCGAAACGTCCACCTTTAGTCAAGCCCCACTATTGGGTTCGCCAATCCTGTAACGTAGCGGTTTTTGTAGAGGTTTTAGCGAAAACTTTGTAAGTGGCTTATTGGGTGTTCGTCTTATTTAATTAAGCTCCCAATGTTGTAAGCGCCAAATCTGTAACGTGCGGGTTGAGTGTGTTACAGATTACGGGTTTGTAGTTAATTCAGCCCCACGTTGGGCGCCAATATGTAACGTAGCGGTTTATGAGGTATTAGCGAAACGTCCACCTTTAGTCAAGCCCCACTATTGGGTTCGCCAATCCTGTAACGTAGCGGTTTTTGTAGAGGTTTTAGCGAAAACTTTGTAAGTGGCTTATTGGGTGTTCGTCTTATTTAATTAAGCTCCCAATGTTGTAAGCGCCAAATCTGTAACGTGCGGGTTGAGTGTGTTACAGATTACGGGTTTATAGTTAATTCAGCCCCACGGTTGGGTTCGCCAAATCCGTAACGTGCTGCCTTTTACTTTAGAGGTGTTAATGTTTCCGCCTCTCCTCAGTCGCAACTTATGAATTATAATGACCAAAGTTTAAAAAATAAAGTATTTTGTAATGTTAATCAAAAGCCGAAATCGAGAGTGTGTGATTTGGGGTCAAGCAGGGGAGTTGTTCAGCCTTAGGTTGAAGAGAGAGTAAGTGCCGATTGTTTACATTCGGTTTAGACGATTCTGAAATTCTTTTCAAATTGTTCGCCGTGAATTAAATCAGCTGATTGTGAGACGAGTCTCCACGCATAGTACAACCAGGCTACACTATGGCAAAGTATGACCCGATCTCTTCTATTTTATTCTGAAATCTGTTACAACTACCCGCTACAAAAAAATATAACACATATTTATTATTCAATATAAATTTTTTAATAATATTTATTATTTATTATATTGTTTTTTTTTCTCTGCCGCCAAGATACAAATATCACAGTCGATCTTCTTAATTAAAACATAATATCGACTTCATCGAGTAAACATGGAATTGTCAAAAGAAAAAAACATATATGGTTTTGTTTACCAAATTTTATACTATTTTTAAAACATCAATCAATATATAATTCTTAATATTTCCCCAGGGTTAAGGGTAAGTTCTTTTTGTTATGAGATGGTCAGAAATGGATAATTATACTACGCTTTACAAATACCGAAAAATATTAAAAATTTTGTTTATTTTCGTATAGTACGTAGTTTCAGAAATGTCCGTAAGAGAGCAGCGTGCGTTTGTTTACTTTAGAACATATGATTAATTTTGAATAGTTTTTTCGTTCTATCCAACAATTCGGAATGAGTTTTCTTCGTTAAATATGAAACGAAATGTTTATATTACCTCTCTTCTTATAATTCTTACTGGAAGGAAGCCTTTTCTCTAGTGATGTCCGTCTTAGGTTGTAATTTCATTACTGTCTGGCCCATATTATATCGTCAACTTGAAACATGGCGAAATTCGGCCGAATCATCAGAATGGTTTTCTTTCACTGTTTATTATGGAGTATAACCATTTAATTTTGATAAATAAGGTAGGATTATATAATGTTCATATGGCTTTTTAATTTTATACTAATTTTGCACTTCTCCAAAGTTTCAAAAAGGATATTTTAATAGAATTGTGGTAGCATCATTTTGTCAACTCGCCAGGTTTAATTTCCAAATTTTATTATTAACAATACTTGTTATTCTCGTCACTCTTAGTAACCCATAATATTTTTATTATACAGGCAGTTTGTAATTATTATAAATTTATATTTTATTTACCGAAAAATAACTCTTTTTAATTCAGGTTTCTTTCCCAATTCGGTTTACATAATAGGTTTCTGTTCATTTTCTTATGACCTTGTATATAAGTATTTAATATTTGTATTATCTTTAAATGAATTTATATATTATTTATTAGTCTCTCATAGTATTCCTACACTGCCCTACTTCCTTCTGCCATTTCCCTCATATAATACCTAAGTTAATTTTATATTTTTGCAAATATTTGTGTTAGTATAAGATAACCCAGGGTTAGTTTTAAAAAACATAAAAGATTTAAATATCAAATGATAATAAAAAATTAAAATAATACTATATGAGGGAAATGGCAGAAGGAAGTAGGGCAGTGTAGGAATACTATGAGAGACTAATAAATAATATATAAATTCATTTAAAGATAATACAAATATTAAATACTTATATACAAGGTCATAAGAAAATGAACAGAAACCTATTATGTAAACCGAATTGGGAAAGAAACCTGAATTAAAAAGAGTTATTTTTCGGTAAATAAAATATAAATTTATAATAATTACAAACTGCCTGTATAATAAAAATATTATGGGTTACTAAGAGTGACGAGAATAACAAGTATTGTTAATAATAAAATTTGGAAATTAAACCTGGCGAGTTGACAAAATGAAGCTACCACAATTCTATTAAAATATCCTTTTTGAAACTTTGGAGAAGTGCAAAATTAGTATAAAATTAAAAAGCCATATGAACATTATATAATCCTACCTTATTTATCAAAATTAAATGGTTATACTCCATAATAAACAGTGAAAGAAAACCATTCTGATGATTCGGCCGAATTTCGCCATGTTTCAAGTTGACGATATAATGTGGGCCAGACAGTAATGAAATTACAACCTAAGACGGACATCACTAGAGAAAAGGCTTCCTTCCAGTAAGAATTATAAGAAGAGAGGTAATATAAACATTTCGTTTCATATTTAACGAAGAAAACTCATTCCGAATTGTTGGATAGAACGAAAAAACTATTCAAAATTAATCATATGTTCTAAAGTAAACAAACGCACGCTGCTCTCTTACGGACATTTCTGAAACTACGTACTATACGAAAATAAACAAAATTTTTAATATTTTTCGGTATTTGTAAAGCGTAGTATAATTATCCATTTCTGACCATCTCATAACAAAAAGAACTTACCCTTAACCCTGGGGAAATATTAAGAATTATATATTGATTGATGTTTTAAAAATAGTATAAAATTTGGTAAACAAAACCATATATGTTTTTTTCTTTTGACAATTCCATGTTTACTCGATGAAGTCGATATTATGTTTTAATTAAGAAGATCGACTGTGATATTTGTATCTTGGCGGCAGAGAAAAAAAAACAATATAATAAATAATAAATATTATTAAAAAATTTATATTGAATAATAAATATGTGTTATATTTTTTTGTAGCGGGTAGTTGTAACAGATTTCAGAATAAAATAGAAGAGATCGGGTCATACTTTGCCATAGTGTAGCCTGGTTGTACTATGCGTGGAGACTCGTCTCACAATCAGCTGATTTAATTCACGGCGAACAATTTGAAAAGAATTTCAGAATCGTCTAAACCGAATGTAAACAATCGGCACTTACTCTCTCTTCAACCTAAGGCTGAACAACTCCCCTGCTTGACCCCAAATCACACACTCTCGATTTCGGCTTTTGATTAACATTACAAAATACTTTATTTTTTAAACTTTGGTCATTATAATTCATAAGTGGCGACTGCGGAGAGGCGGAAACATTAACACCTCTAAAGTAAAAGGTAGCACGTTACGGATTTGGCGAACCCAACCGTGGGGCTGAATTAACTATAAACCCGTAATCTGTAACACACTCAACCCGCACGTTACAGATTTGGCGCTTACAACATTGGGAGCTTAATTAAATAAGACGAACACCCAATAAGCCACTTACAAAGTTTTCGCTAAAACCTCTACAAAAACCGCTACGTTACAGGATTGGCGAACCCAATAGTGGGGCTTGACTAAAGGTGGACGTTTCGCTAGTACCTCATAAACCGCTACGTTACAATATATATAAGACTCTAAACACTTCCTCAGTAACCCATATATGTAACACCATACAAACACAGTGCAGAACCTTCAGCCCATTCTGGGGAAGCAAACGCTGTTGAATATTCACTAACGTAACAAGGTCTTCCTCTGTTTTCCTGTAGTGCTGTCAAGAATTTTAAAATGCTCTATTTCATTTAGATATTCCCTTTGGAAAATTTCAAACGGCCGTCCTCTTTCATAAGGAATGTGTTACGTATTAATCTGTCACTCTGTCATTTTTATGTGTTTGTGTGTGCGCGTGCTTGCGCGTGATCACGTGTGTAACTGAGATAGACACAAAGTGAGACTAATAGATAAAGATGTAGAAATACATACGGAGACAAATTTTAACACAGCAAACGAGAAATTAATCATACGGTCGTAAAGATTGTCGCAGATGTAATGCAATAAAATTACGAATACGACATAAAATCAATGCATCCTTTAATATTCAAGTAGAAGATTATTACTGCGGGCACTTTGCAATTATGCAGTTTTCATACTCTTTTGTTATGTAAAACGAGTTCCGTGGTTGACAAGTGGTGTACGTCCAATTTAGTGTCTTTCAGGAATTAAGCATTGTGTATCTGAGTTTACTGAACAATCTAGTTTTGTGTGATTTTCCTGTGGTTTTCACAATTTTAATTAAAAATAACCACAAAATCGTAAGGAATAAAAAAATCGTAATATTTTATGAAGCAATGGAAAAATGGTATAAAGTTGTAAAAATAGGTGTTGTCTAAGAAGTTAAATTAAACTTCTATAATTTTCTTCAATTCATTTCTTCAAAAACATAATTTAGTAAAAAAAAATGTAGTACATTGAAATGTATACACCTCATTTAGGGTACTGTTGTATTATATACAGTTTTGTCTTAACTTTATCGAATATTATATCAGCATATTATACATTCCAAATAGCATTTTGTAGACGCTGAAAATAGATGAATGCATTCCATATGATGAATCTTGTTATAACGTCTCTTCTTCTTGACATTATAACACGGGGAACCAGTTTAATTGGCCTTTGTCAATTAAACCGGCTGCCATTATATTTACTGATTACTTACCAACAAATTGGGAACCTGTAAAGTTTAGGAGTTTGACTGAGGTTTCGTAAATTTACTCACTCTCTTGGGTTTAGCAAAGACATCTCTTTATTACAACTTTCAAAATAAGGTTAGTGATCTATCAGGTTGTATACCAACATTCATGATTCTTACTTAATGAATAAATTCATTACTAAACAATTTCATTCTTTTTAAAACATTATTATGATGAGCTCAAAACCACACAGCTGTATATTACATTAAATACCACGGATCCGGGTTCTAAATTTTATGATGTTCCAGATTATTTTGACATTATGTAAACTATTTGAAGAATAGTTTAATTTACTATTGACTTAGCTATACCTGTAAGCATCTTCAGGTTACTATTATTTAGTTACAGTTATTATCCATATTACTACGTTACAATTTACAATATTTATATGAGTCTTTACGAGAAATATACGGTCTTTACTCTGGGTTGTTAGAAGAAATATAACCACAGAAGTTATGCTTCTGTGTCACCTGGGTATTGGGTATGTCCACGACTGGTCCTCTTCATGATCCTCTACGGTGGTGTTTTCTGGATGTTCTTAGCTGCAGTTTGTGGTCCTCCATTTAAACTGTTGACTCTAAGTAGGTAGTTTTGTCATGATGCTCTGTCTCTGGGTACGTGATGCTCATAGTGTGGTTGTTGATTTCCTTCAGACGGTCGTTTTCACTTTTCATATTTTGTTTAAACTGCACTAATGTTACATTCTGATTCGGTATTGTACATACTTCAATTGTTAAACACTTACTTAAAGATATGTGATGGCTACACTGTTTATATATTTACTTTTTAACTACATAACTTCCTTTATATTTTAACTACATATTTGCACTCTCTTCTACTTATTGCTCTTGTTACCAAGAAGCATCTATTTATTTATACATAGTCATATAATGTAACACGTATTTCTTGTGACAACGCATGGCAAGGCAGTTGGCTTTGGCGCAATTCAGTGACGACTGGGGTAGGTTTTGTGGCCGCGAGTAGGAATCTGGCGTAGTTTACACATCGAGAGAAAAGTAGTTCGTTCTTTTATTATTATTATTTTACCTTTAATTAGCTACTATTAATTATACCACAGCTTCTTTATTTTCGTCAGTTTTTTATTTGTAACTATCACGTTTTTTAGAGATCATTACCATGATTATTTTAATTAGTGTAACAACAGTATAATTTGCGTGTCCGTACTGGCTTTTCACTTGTTTGTACAGGAATTTGCTACAGCGGGGGGTGGATTATTTTATTATGTGTTATTACGAACACACAAATTTTTTGTTTTGTGCCATTTAAAATTTGTTTTAAATCGTCACATCGTGTTTGTGCTTTTATAAGTACATGTTGTAAATTCGCCTATTTAAGTATCAGACCTATTCTGATTATTAAATTTTAATTTCGATTTAATACGTTTGGTTTAATTTTATGCATTATATTATAGTCTCCAGTTCACGTGTATAAGTATTTAATTGCAGGTTTTCCATGTTAAGAATAGTTCTTCAAATATTAAATACTTCTGCGAGTACAACTTATTATTATATTTTCACCTGGCGTACGTTTCACTTATTATATGAGTATCATCAGAGGGTTATAAATGAATTAACAGTGAATCGAATTAATTCGATTTTAATATATAGAATAACGAATAATCAAATTTAATATAAAAGAAATAATACATTTAATTTGGTTTAAATAATCGATTGTTTTAAGTTAAATTTATTAAAATTAATAGAGCAATATTAAAACAGTCGATACGTTAAATCAAATAGATCGATTATTTTTGTATATAAAATTTGATTATTCTTTATATTGAGATAGAATCAATTCGATTATTTTGTTAACATTCATTCCCGGGCCGGGCCGGGCCGGGCTGTTTGGCCGTGGACCATTGTTTTCAACTAAAACAGACGTTTCGACAGTATACAACATCGACTGCCATCATCAGTGTAAAATTCGGCTTTGTTAAGAATTTCGGTGGTATACGTTAGGGACCACAGTACTGTGGTTAAGGCTAGAGAAGTCCGGTGAACACCAATCCTACTTACAAATTCTCTCTAAGTGGCACAATACAGTCATAAATCGACCCAACAGCCAATCATAATATACGTTCTTCTTTCTGATTGGCTAGTGGTTGATTTATAACTTTATCGTGGCACTTAGGGAGAATTTATAAGTAGGCGTGGTGATTCTGACGATCCTGATTTAATAATTGAAACGTACGTCAAGTGAAAATATAATAATAAATTTTGGTTGCAGAAGTATTAAATATTAGAAGAACTATTCATACATTTTTGTTTTTAGACTTTCAGGCGTCCCTTCGTAGCTGTGTGTACAAACACCGAAGTGTTGTCTGGTTGTATGTAAATCGTTTCTTCCTGTGCTGTGAATGTCACTTTCTCTGTAGAAGGAGACACCACGGGTTAAACTGGAAGTAATTACACGCACACGTGTTTTGACTGAACTTAATATGGATTAACAAACGCGTCTCGTACAGCGATTCCGGGCTGCGCATTTTGGGGGTTCAGCAGGTGGGGGGTAACTGGCTAAAACCAGTTGGGGTATGTAATGGTTGACGCACAAATCCTCCACCCGTTTCTACATTTCTCCAACGGTCTCAGCCAGCTACTAGTAGTTATGCATTCTGCCTAACACTTAGACATGAAGCGGCGTGAGCCGTATTTATTTGGCTCAACTTGAACCCAAATGCCTGTCGTTCATCGTATGTAAACTTGAACGTTCACCAATGTCATCCATTAGTCGTAGTTTTTCGACAAAATATTCTACTGAGTCTTTTAAGCCCCTATCGATGTTTAACAACCGAATTAATATTACCATAGATTATTTTTATACAGGTTAAGAATACTTTTTTAACAAGACATTTTTGTTCATCTTGAACCAATCGTCAGTCAAATGGCCGTTGAACTTTGAAAACCTAAGCGCGATTCCTCTCAAGAGAAGAAACTCCTCTTCAGCCTACGGTTTAGTTTCCCTTGTCTAAGAGAGTTCTTTAATTCTGTAAATATTCATTTCAAGCCCCCTCTCTTATTATTTTCCGTTAACAAGTGACACAAACACGCCTCGCCATTTTTCATTTTTACACAATATTTTCACATGAAACAAAAAGGAACATTCACTCATTGTGAATTACACTGATCGAGTGGACGCTCAACATTTTGTAGAACATTTTACTAACACTTGAATTTAATAAACAAACACTTGGTAAGTTCTACAGATGATTTTATTGTATCATCTCCAACCCTCCCCCGCCTAACAAACGTTTCAAACCTGTCAGTTGAAATCCAACCTCTAACCCTGCTGTAACTGGTGAAACAATTGTCAGGATAATAAAATCATCTGTAAAACTCACCAAGTGTTTGTTTATTAAATTCATTCATTGTGAGCATACCCTAGCCTGATGTATTTTTAAAAATTTGTTTAATGAACTAACAAAAAAAATGCGTGGGGGAGAGGTGAGTCAGTGGCTAAGGATCGTAGTGGTATGTTAAGGTATGCAGCCAAGCGCGCTGAATCTGTAGGGGGATGGAATGTAAATACGCTTCCGGGCTTACCCAGTTCCTTGTCGCCGTCAAACAGATTGCTCAGGTAGATGCTGGCGTGTCCGATGACGAAATCGATAAATATGTCGACCACGTTGAAGTACGTTTTGCCGTTCCTCTCGATCCTCTCGCCTTGCATGACCGCCGTCGCCTCGATGTCAGCTGCACAAACGTAAGTATTTATTATTATTAAATGATTTACATTCGCGCATTTATGACTTTCACAGACCAGCTTTTGCGCATGTATACAAGCATGCATACGAGGTTTGACCAAAAAGTTCGTGCAGTTTTGCAATTTCCACCGCTACAAGTGTCCGATTAAAAAACTGTTTTTATGTGATGTTGGAAAAAATGCTAGTGACAATTGCCTAAAATTTTAGCCCTATTTGACGCACAGTGGAAGCAAGACAAAGAAATTCAATCCAGAACTAATTTGGGAAAGATGGCTATATCTACATTAAATGGAATCCTGCGGGATAAGGAAATTACAGTAGAAATGAACCAAAGTATTTAAAACCATTGTTAGAAGTATCATAACTTACAGCTGAGAAGTTTGGACTACTAATGGACTTTTGGAGACGTTCGGCAAGAGCATCCAGACGTGAGAAAATTAGAAATGAAGTTATTAAGGAAAGAATGAATGTGAAAAATTCAATTGTTGATTTTACCCAAACAAAAAAATTACAATGGTTTGGACATACGAAAAGAATGGCACAGGAAATACTGCCAACAAGAGTTATGGAATGGACTCCACCAGAAAGAAGGAAAAGAGGAAGACCACCTATTACCTGTCTAGAAGAAATTCAGACTATATTGGGGAAACGAGAAATTGAAGAAGATCTTTGGATGAACAATCAGCAGTGGAAGATGAGAATTCAATCACTTCTGTAATCTTTGGTTCCGAAAAATGTCTAAACATTGTACAGCCGGAATAATAATAAATGAAGCATAGTTTAGATTTCACGCTAATTTAGGAAGTCCACCTAAATTAGGCGATTTTTTTGTCTTTCTACAATGCAAGGTTGAAGAACGTGGATTAAATTTTGTGTAAACTATGAGATAAACTGCTCTGCTCTGGTAAACGTGTTCAGAAGGCTTCTGGCGAGACTGCTGTGCATGAACAAGCGGTTTGCAAGCTTCATACAATGTCGTAAATGTCGTGAAGATCGTGGTTATCAGATGAAGATTATATTTATATGTTCCACGAAATTTCATCGCTAGGCGGAGTGGTAAATAATGAGTACTATTCGGACAGTTTACGCTATTTGTGTAAAGCTATTCGTAGAAAACGGCAGTACTCACGGAAGAATAATTTATGAAAATTACAGCCTGCACATACTTCATTGCTTGTTAAGAATAATTTTCCCAGGTTAGGCAAAAGAAAACGTCATAACGAAGACACCGCTACTGCCGTATTCGTCATATGTGTCCCACGCGATCTTTCCTCCTCCCAATAGTGATAATTTCCACGAAAGGACAACGTTTCGCGACCGTTGAAGACGTAAAACGAAAATCGCTAAGGAAACTCAAGGCTGTAGGAAACAGTGCATGCTTGAAATATTTTGAAAACTGCAAGGCTGGCTTAATCGTTCGACTGAGTCTACTTTGAAGGGGGTAGTATATAAGTGTCGATGAGTGAATACATAATTTTTTAAATAAACAAGAACTGCATGACCTTAGTGATCAAACCTTGTACATATAATAATCCCATGTAATTGTATTAGGTCATTGCCATTAATTGACATTTGCAAATTTTAATAATTTTCTGATTTATATATTTAAGAAGATATAAAACAAACACAAAAAGTATCTAAAAAAAAAAAGAGATACTTGTTCAACTAGACTGTAATTTAGAATATTATTCCCACCAATCAGTAACTTTGTAATAGTCATGGGAAAAACTGGCCAATAATTACAAGGCTATGAATTATTGCAGTTGAGGCCGAAAAAGAACATGTCCACTATAATTTTTCAAGCAACAAGTTCCCGTCGGAACCACTCAATTATCAGCTGCCACAAAAACACCAATGCCCTCGTGATCTTATTGCTGTTTGCAAGCTCTGCTTGTGTTTTCAATTTATGCTTGTGCCTATTGGTATTATATTCGTGACGTTTTACAAAAACTTAACAATGTCTTCTCAATCTTCTCAGAATTGATGTTATTGTTCATTATCCTAAAATACTGAGAAAAATAATTTAACTCATTACTGAAATCAAAATCTAGTAAAATATTTACAGGAATATTAATGAACGGCTATAACTCGCACACGCTCGCGCGCACACACACGTGCACGGACGAACGAACGCAGGCACACGCACACACGTTTTCTTCTTTTCTTCTTCTCTTTCTTCTTCTTTCCTCAGTCCGAAGTCTTGTGGGCGGCCATATTCTGAAGACATCAGTTTTCTCCATTGGTTGGCTTCTGCTTGAAAACCCTGTATTCCCTAGAGTCTACCTCATCGTCATCATCATCTTCACAACACGCTATAGGCAAGGTGCTGCCTGTTCAGCCTTCAGAGATCCTCCAGCCATTTCTTCCTGGGTCTACCCACACACCTGTGTCCTATAGGTTTGTATTTTCGGACTTGTTTACTGAGCCTGGAATTTGACATCCTTCCTAACTGTTCTTTCCACCGTTTTTTTAATCTTTTAATTTTTCATTGAAGTTAAAAACTTGTAACTCTTCTCTTATGGCCCCATTCCTTATACGGTGAAGTTTAGAAACCTTTTTAACACCTCTTAAGAACGCCATTTCCGAGGCCTCTATTTTACTGTCTTATTTTGTGGTTGTTGTCCATAATTCACACCCACAGGACAGTACAGGGACTGCCGTAACTTTGCATACCGACGTACCTTGTTTCTGAAAATACAGACTATATAAGATACAATATACGATTGTCACACAGACCGTCTGGAACTTACCTAACTTAACATGAACATCACAATTCTTGTCGTAGCCAGGTAGAATTTTGTGATACACAATCTGTAAATCCAATTAAATTTAGAACTTACAATATTATTTCAATAAATTTACCCAAGTACATTTATTATTGAATAAATTTTGAAATTAAATAATTTTTTTAATGATAAAAAAATACGTAAACCGTCACTACACTAGGCCTAGGCCTACTATTTTCTGTTTAGTAAAATAACAATTTTAGAGCGATCATACAACGAACGTTAAAAATTCCTGGATTTTGTTGTCCATGACGTGTCCGATGTTATCAACTAACAATATAAAATAATACTGACGCGGAATACAATTGTTTTCCATAAAAATTATTAAATTTTTAACTTACTGCCTTAACTAGTAGCTCTCGCTCGTTATGAGCTTCATCGATAAAGATAAGTAAGTAATTGATGACTTAGCCACACAATTACCATATACTAATTTTAATGATTAACTACACTGTTATTAAGTCAATAATACTGTTATTAATTATCATTATTAACTGCAGTTAACTACTGTTAAGTATCATTAACAATGTTATACGTCAATCAATGTAGTGTTAACATTAACTGGTGACAATCATCGTGGTTATTCAACGAAGAACGTACGCTTTCACGGCCGGTATTTGACTGGACAACAACTGTCGGGGTGTTAGACCGTGGTGTAACATTGCTAAAATTATGGTTACTATCGACAAGCTGGTCTATGATAATAACACTGTCAACATAAAGTATATAACAAATTCACAACAAGAAAATATACGTATGGAGAACCATACATGACTTCCATGTTCTAAGATTTATATTTAAAATTATTTTTGAAATGAAATATTTCCATAGAAATACTTCTTTCTTCAGCCTTAACCACAGTAATGTGGTCACTAACGTATACCACCTCACGTTAGCGCACTCGATTTTCACTGATGATGACAGTCGACGGCACTGCCGAAACGTCTGGTTTTGCAGAAAACATTAAACCACGGCCAAACAGGCCGGGAAGGAATTTTAACAACAAACTACTTCTTTGTTGCCGATAACGTAGTACACATAAAAAATTATATAGAAAATTACCCCATCCCCCTTTGATTACTCTTTTAATTTGTAGACATTTCATTTACCTTTCTACAATGAATTATTATGACCTTCTTTTCAGGATACTTTATTTATCAAAATTAAGTACCGTACTTCACTCTTGTTTAAACATAAAACGTTGCAAGTAAACTACCCCTTCCCCTTAACCGATCTTCACCAAAATCAATAGACCTAGTGTCCACTACAACTCAGGTACAGATGCAAGAAATTATTTGCTACTGTTTGAATTTGCGGCAGTTATCATTCGCCATAGAAAACATTCTACACACAGGCACACACACAGAGACTTTACGGAAAATGACTTTTCTTCATGGTTTGAGGGTAATACGATCAGAATCAGCCCTTATCTGGAACATTTTGCTATCACCATACTTCCATTTCCTTATGGAACATGGAAGTAAAAACAGACGTTTCGGCCGTGTTCACGAAGGCGTTCTCCAGTGTGGCGGGAAAGAGGTACCAAGTCGCACGAGAGTGGTTCACAATCCTCAGTCTCTCGCGGTGCTTACTACTTCTTTCCCGCCACACTGGAGAAGGCCGTCGTGGGCTTGGGCGAAACGTCTGTTTTTGTTATTGTTGTGAATTTATTGTTTTTAGGTATAGTTTATTATGTTGACAGTCAGAGGCGATAAGGCCTCCGCAGACCCCGCAACCCGGGAGGGTGGGTCCCGGTTTTGTAGGGTCCCAGGCTTAAATTAAGCCGATTAAAGAGGTAATACCGCCATCTATTATTTGTTATCACTATCGGAGCAGTTACTACATCTGAGTCGTCTCCTTGTCTCTGCGATGTGAAGTGAAGGGTGAGAATGGTTATGAAAGAGCGTGATTGTGTGACTGTACGCTTGTTTGTTGCAATGGTGTATCCACTAATTAGCTAATGTACATTGGTTAGAATGACAGTTTCAGTGAACGTAATTTCGTCAAAACTCTGCTGTTTGCTGACGAACAGACAACGAGAATAGCCTGCAGAGAGCCCTCTATCAATTGCAGCAGATAATCAGGCTACATGGTCTGCAAATTTCTATTATCAAGATTAAGTCCATGGCTTTGAAAGGTTGATTTCCTGTAAGGTGTAAACTAATATTGAATGATTAACTGACTGAGAAAGTACTTTCTTGCAGGTTTCCTGGATGTGACTTGTCTTATGTTGGTGAGATAGATATGGACAAAAAATATAGAAGTTTAATCACATACGTGGAACGATAAGAAGAACACTGAATAGCAAGGTCAGAAGATGAACGCAAAGACCCAAAGCCGGAAACAGTCTAGTGAAATGAGATTTTTACGATCAGTACTAGTAGGAACCGGCTAAGAAATGATAATATAAAGAATATCCTTGGGATGTAGAACCTAAACAAAACGATAAAACAATACAGACAGGACTGGACAGACCATCTTAAAAGGATGCACAAGAACAGGATACCAAAACGAATTTTCGTTTATAATCCGAAAGGACAGCGGAATATTAGAAGACCAAAGAAAAGTTGGTCGAACCAAGGAGCGCGCAACGGGTCGTAAGGGCCACAACCTGAAGAAGAAGAAGAAGAAGAAGAAGAAGAAGAAGAAGAAGAAGAAGAAGAAGAAGAAGAAGAAGAAGAAGAAGAAGAAGAATACGTTCATTAGAGTTATAATATTTATTTTATAGTGCCTATAAGGTCAAAATATTAGTAAGAACTAAATTTGTCCTCCTATCGGAAGTTGCTATATAGGCCAACCGGTCTTTGCAGCCTGTTTGACTGTGGTAAGAAATATATTTTCTTACACTGAACTATATCATTTGGTGATGTCAAATTACCAATTGAAACTACACAATGACGTTTTACAGCTAGATATTGAAGCATTTCAGACACGTGACACATAACAAATAAATGTTGAAGTATGTTGTTGGATGTTTTTTACTATAAAATTACTCCATATACCCATCTAAAAACTGAATAACGGGCCTCTTCAGTCCTTCAAGGGTGGGGGGGACAAAGACCTTAGCGCCGTTACTGTTGACACTGTTGCTATCATGGACCAGCTTTTTGATAGCAACCATAATTTTAGTAATGTTGCACCACGACCTATGTTGAATCTGCGAAAGTGGTATGTTTAATGAAAAGTCGGTTATAATGTTGGAACACATACGTTTATTCCTATAGGTCTATTCATTACGTACCAGCATTTTTTTGTTTTTTTTTAGCGGGGGTCCTATGCCGCGCATCCCGCATTTCGATCTCCATTTCTCCCTATCCTTCCAGTCATCGTCGTCTTCAATAGCTCGATCTCTCATGCTTTTACTAATTCCTGTTCTCCATTGTGTTGCCAGTCTTCATTTTCTTCTCCTGTTTTGTGGTGTGTAAGTCAATGCTTTCTTTGGCCACCGCTTTTCCTACATCCTCATTACGTGACCATACCATAGCAAATGTCTGGACTCTATTCTTTCTGGTATTGTAAACATGCGCCCTGTTTTCCTTCTTATATCTTCGTTTCTAACATGTTGCATTCTAGAAATATTACACGCTCTTCTTAAGAAGTCCATTTCCACAGTTTATATAATCTTTTTCTGTTCATCTGAAAGTTGCCACCATTCGCAGCCATAAGTTAAAATGGGCGTCACAATGGTACACCCGCATATATATTTTTTTTTAATTAATGTGAAGCGTCTGAAGTTTCTTGGGTAATACAGTAGTATATTAAACTGTATTACCACGGTAATAAATTTCTTCTGCAAGTAAGTTTACTTTATTATAGCCTACCTTAGTCTGTTTTGCAGAAACAATCTGCATCCATCGTTGGAGATTTATAATATACATTAACGGATGATATTCATTTAAATACCGTATGTTGTAAACATCTGACGATGTATGTAGACTGTTTATGGAAAACGTAAGTAAGAGGTGTGTTATAAAATACATTTACTTGCGGAACAAATTTACAATTACCCTAACACACACACACACACACATACACACAAACATGCACGCACACGTGTATATATTAATATCAGTAATAGATTAATAGATATGAATAATTAATTAAGCTGTGAGAGACAACTTATCCGTTCACGGAAGATACTGTGGTAATGCAGCTGTTTTCTCACCTTTGTCAGAATCCTGCTGATACCGCACTGACAAGTAAACACTGGAAGACCTTCACATATAGAAATAAATAATATATTTAGTTGCTTTACACTACCAACTGTTGCAAATAGTCTGGCTGTGTACGACACACGAGTCCACTTGTATTATACAACATACGCTACCGTTATGTGTGTTATATATTACAAAGAGTTTAATACAAGAAATGCTATATAAAATACAGTAACACACACACACACACACACACACACACACACACACACACACACACACACACACACACACACACACACACACACACACACACACACACACACACACACACACACACACACACACACACACACACACACACACACACACACACACACACACATATATGCTCACATACATGTGCGTTTGATAAGGTGTCTCATTTCAATCATCAACCGTGGCTCTACAACCCTTGATGGGTCTTGGCCTGCTCCAAGAGACGATTCCATTCCTCCCTATTGCATGCCTTGGCTTTCCAGTTTCTTATGTTCAGCTTTCCGAGGTCCTCCTCTAACTGGTCTTTGAATCTACTTCGGGGTCTTCCCCTTTTTCTACTAACCATTGGTTTCTGGTAGAAAATATTTTTCGTAGGCTGTCCTTCCTCCATTCTCTCTATGCTCCCAACCCACCTTAGCCTGACAATGCCCGGCTCTTTGTAAAGATGGTATAGTTCATAATCATAGCGCCTGCGCTACATTCCATTTTCTTGTATTCCTCTAAACATTGTTCTTAGAATCCGTCTTTCACAGCAACCTAGAAGTTTCTAGAAGTTTTCTAGCACATTCCTTGTGTTCTGGCCACACACAAAACACATAAACACAATGAATGTGCTAGAAAAATATGTAACTGTACAGACGGTAGGTGACAGGGCTCGGAGGTAGGGAAGGGACAGTTGAATTATAGCTTGTTGTGTGTGGACAGAGGGGATGGGTGGGGGTGTGAAGGGTTTGGTTTTTACTTCCTCTTGTTAATGCCGATCTGACGATGAGCTGTGAAGCTTGAAAGTGCTAATCGGAATAATTTTTTTATAGTGGTGTGCAACAGTAAAAATAGGTTTTGTTCAGGTAGGTCGTGTGTTGACATCTTTTGTTTCAAGAAACTGCTGGAAAAGTGAATAACCAGAGGCACACAAACTAATTTGGCTTCGATAGGTTTAAAGAAAACACACAATAGTGTCACTCTCGTAAAGCTGGTTATCTTGTAGGCCTACATAAGAGCGTCTTAAAGTCTGTACAAATTTTAGTCCGTTATGTAAAGATAGGTAAATGCTCGTTTGGGACTCTTAGTGGCTAATTTTTGTGGCAATGCAGTACTCAAAACAAGCTTAACTGTTAATAAGTCGATGTAATATGATCATTAACTGGTGACAATCATCATGATTATTTAACAAAGAAGGTAGTCTTTCACGGCTGGTATTTGACTCGGAAAAACTGCCGGGCTGTTACGAGGCTGGTAAAACATTATAAAAAATATGCTTGCTGTCGAACAGCTGTTCCATGATAACAACGCTCTCAACATAAACTGTATTAATAAATTACATAATAATTAATTAAAGTGTCCTTATTTGAGGCAATTTCGTAGTGAATATGTCCCCTAGATATGTTACTAGCATATCGCAGGGTAAGACTATGGTGGGGCTGCTACCTTCAGGCTTAACGTCCAGCCCGATTCTGTCTGGGTGTTCTCCCAAAAACTGGCTGTCTTACCAGACTAGAAAGACCTGTTTTCCCTGTTGAGATATCCATAAGGATCTTTAATATGGTGGTTTCTTTCTCCTTGCCTCCCACATCCTACGTCGTTGACCAATGGAAGGTCATCCGACTGTAAGGGCAATTTCTCACCCCAAGGGCAAGAGGGTGCTCTAACCTCTACTTGACAATGGCAAGTAGAGGAGGGACAGCTTAACCGGCTGTCACTCGGTCTCCAAAGCCGAGTTAGCTACCCGTAGGTGTTGCCCATCCCCTACCAGTTGGAGGTGCGGCTGGATATTTCCCTTCATCAAGGAATGAGACAAATTGTGAGAAACAAATTTCTTTTGAAAAAAAAACTAGGTTCATGGCAAACATCAAGACACTATCCAAGAAAATGAAAACTCGATACGGGCAAATCTGTGGAACTGACAAATTCAAGTATCTTGGAGAAGTTATTGAACATAATGTCTCAGAGGAAGAAGCCATTAAAGCACGAGTTAATAAGATGAAAGTTACCATTTAACCAAGGACAAGGATACATATAACAAGAAATCAATACCCATTAATGCCAAACTTAAGCTTTATTCAACAGTAATTCGCCCGGAGCACTTTATGCAGCTGAGTGTCTGACTGTGGGCAAGAAAATGATGATGGAAGAACTGGAAGTCACAGAAAGCAAAATATTAAGAAAAATCTTGGGATCAATAAAAGACGGGAAACAGTACAGAAGACGGCACAATAATAAGCTGTACACACGTGCTGAGAAAATCACAGACGCAATTAGAAAGAGAAGAATTACTTTCTACGGACATGTTCAAAGAATGAATCCTGACAGACTAACAGGGAAGCTTTTTAACTATTTCATAAAGCTCAAAACGTCCAATACGCGGTTCAAAGAAACAGAAAAAGACATAGAAGAACTCTAGAATACTCAAGAAGACATTGAAGAATGCTGCCACTCAAAAAGAAATTAAAAAATGCTTAAGGTTTTCAGGGAAACCCAAGAAGAGGACAGGTGCCATGTGGACTGACGATAGGAGGGAGAGACATTGATCAAGAATGAAGGAGAGAGGTGGGAGAGGAGGAACAGAGAGGAGAAGAAAGGAGGAACCAGTTGAACTAAACGTAGTCCACAGTGGCTCATAAGCAAAAAAAAAAAAAATAAATAAAAAGTGTGAGAGACAACTTATTGATACTACACTGACAATTACATACTGGAAGACCTTCAAACAAATAAATAAATAATAATTACTAGCTTTACACTGCCAACTGTTTCAAATGGTTTTGTTGTGTACGATAAATTAGTGTACTTGTATTATAGGCTACAACAGTCCTTTATATATATAATATAAAGTGGAACCTCACTAATTCGTCACCCGCTCACGCTTTTTTTCTTTTTCTTTATTAACGAGCGAGTAACACATAAGCTCTAATTATAACCGGTGTAAACCAGAAACGTGCTGATTGTGGCCGCGGTTCTAATAATAGCCAGGAGAACGGATTGCAGAAGGTATTGGTTCCGAGAATTGTTATTTCGTACTTGTGTACACGGCACCATAAGTGTTGTGTCGTGTACAAAAGTCAGTCGAATCGCTGTTGCCTGGCAAAGTATTCCGGAAAACACTCTAAAATCTGCCTAACAAAAGTTACATCCGTCTGAATTAAAACCAGCGTCTACAGGACCAGAAAGTCTTGAATCCACATCGGAATTGATAGACATCTGCCAATCCCTACCAGTATTTAAGAGTTTGAATGAAGACGACGCAAAAGCTGGTGGAAAATAGACTTACCGGATGTAGGCTACGAAATGTTTGGAGATGTTGTAATTGTTATATACGTATCCACAGAACCTGAAGAAGTTAATGATGACGAAGATGACCAACGTGTCTCGTACAACGCTCGTGCCGCACCCGGCCCGTTGTAATAGACAGGCCTTTATTTCTCCAACGATTATCTTTATTGTGGCTCATATGTTTTGTCTAATTCCATTTTTGTTTAGCTCTATGCCGTTCTGTTTTTCCATGGCGCCCGTTCTCATTATGTCTTTTAAACTGATATCGTCGACCCATACTTCAAAAACTTGAGTTTTGTGTCCTATCGACTTCAGAGACAGTCAAATATACTTTTGCTTTTTGAAAGTGCTGCTTAGTTCAAACCGCAAACTTAAATTCACAATGAATACTAAATAATTCAATTCAAACACATTTTACTACAGTCTATTTCTTGATGTACGTATATTATATGTTTAATGTTTATAGTAACTTCACCTCAAGATGTTTTTCTTTTTTTGGAACATGTTTCGGGACATCCAGTGTTCCCATCCTCAGCCTTCTTAATTTTGGATCTTGTGGAGTACTCTTGTGTTGGTTGGTTGTTGTTGTAGTTTCCTGTTAGTTTTTGGTATTTTAAATTTGTAAAATTGAGTTTTGTGTGTGTGTGTGTGATTGTGGTGTATAATTAGTATTTTGTGTATTTTCGATGTTGAGTGCTTTTAAAATTAATGTTGAGTGTATCCAAATCAATACAAAACATGACACAATTTTCAAAGCACTCAACATTGAAAATACACAAAATAATACATATATATACCATAATAATGCCAAAAACCAACAGGAAACCATAACAAAAACCAACCAACACACAAGTACTCCACAAGATCCAAAATTAAGAAGGCTGAGGATGGGAACACTGGATATCACGAAACATGTCCCAAATAAAGAAAAACATCTTGAGGTAAAGTTACTATAAATATTAAATATATAAGTAATTAAAGTATGCAAACATTGTTGGAATTGCTATTTGCTAGGCTGTAAGGCTGTTGTCTACTCCTTATATTCAAGACAGGTTGGATAAAATTAATCGTTTATAATATACACCTAACAGAAAACACATTAAGGAAACAAATACAAATTACTCTAAGGCGTTACAAATACTCTTCATCATTTAGGCTCTCCACTTTGAATTTATATAAGAAACGGGAAGAAGGAAAAACAGGCGAAAGATCTGTTGGTGGAAGCTCAAGCCGACGGTTGGAAATGGTTTTCTGTAGTGATAAGTGGGATTAAGAGATAAGAATATACATATTGTGTATGGCTGTGTAATTATAGGTTTGTAAGTGATTTGGTGTTAACTCGCTAAATTGACTCACAGTAGTTTCCAACGCAGTGGCCAGTACCAGCGATGGGCAACATCAGTATTCGACCGTTTATCGTGTAGTTACTGACCATATGGAGTTCAGGAAGCGTCACTTTCACTTTCACTCTGTCCTTCTCCAGGTCCAACCTGAAATCAGATTCGTCCGACACATGAAAGAAGCTACAAATATGTATAGGTTAGGTTAGATTAGGATAGGTAAGGTTAGATTATGAAGGAACTGGTTTAACATACAGCCTCCACACCGTACGTTCTGTTACTTTGATTGGTTACAGCAGAGCAATGGTAAAAGCGAACAAAGGATATTGTTAAATTAAAATGTGTCTCAAACTTACTCATAAACAAAGCATGACAGGAAACATAATTTAAATGTTCTACTTTATAGGCAAGAACTATTCACTGCATTAACCAGTGGCGGCTGGTGTTATGGTTGCAACCTTGCACCACCACCAATATAGAATAACTAAACTGTAAAATAATATGCGAGAACATTAAGCAGTCACAAGTGTCATCGATTTCAACGGAAAACGTTTTAGTTTCTTGCGGCAAAGTTCACGTAGGCTACAATTGAAATGTGGCGCGCAGGTTGGTGGTTGTAGGCCGATTACAACTTAAAGACTAAATGGCTCAGCGTACTACACAAGCATACAGAAGGACGTCGGTTACTCTTCTTAATGCCCCAGTGCTTCATATGCGAGCTCGGTGGTAGCAAAGCTTTTGCAATGCTCCAGTAGGAGCGTTGTAGGCCGTCCTTAGTTGTGTCATGGAATCAGCTGTGACCGGTTTAGTGTTTACGTTAGTTGAAGTTAAACGTTACCCGTTGTTTATAAATAGGATTAATTTTTCATAATTGTGATTGTGACTGTGTCAATCAACTGTGCATTAATTAATGTGTGTTACGTATTATTTTTTTTATATATTTCTTTGTTCAGTGCTGTTGCGTGTTGTTTGGAGCTACTGACTCTGTGTACATTCAAACCACGTATAGTTTGTAAAAACCACAATAATGTTTAACTTTAGCCTTTCGCTTCTGCATATTTAGTATCTGGTTACTACAAACTTAGATAGCGCTGCTTTTAGCAGCCATTCATGAGTACGTGGAAATATGGAATCTGGTACAGGTAAACCTATAGAAGTGAGGTCATTGCATTATCATTGGCAACTCTCTTTTCAGGGAAAACAGTAACTTTCTATTTTCTGGATACGATAGCACTTGGGAATT
This sequence comes from Magicicada septendecula, assembly GCA_034769895.1. Lineage (NCBI taxonomy): Eukaryota > Metazoa > Arthropoda > Insecta > Hemiptera > Cicadidae > Magicicada > Magicicada septendecula. Next base: position 35,804,900 of record CM068370.1, on the reverse strand, counting down.
AAGTAAGTTCTTTGACCCACCCCCCTAAAACCAAACCAACTACTGGAACCACCAGCCGCCATTGACATTAACGTATACATATGTAAAATTTATCCCATTCTAAGGCATATAAAATACGTCTCTTTCCTTGATATTATGGGCTTCCAGAAGTTGGTATATGATCAACAACCAAAGAATGATAGAGTGGCTCTACCAAAAGTCCAAAAGACTCCTTCCCCGATAACAAGCACAAGTCAAAGCGGTTCAACAACGCGTCATAGGATAACCTCAAAAACATAAGAATTGTCGTATACAGAGTGAAACTTTTCAACAACAGACATTCGTCGGATCGAGAACACATGTCCACTGTTAAACGTGTCTCCAATCGTGAACTATAGATTATGAAAAGTGTAAAAAGTTCCAAAAATCATTTCCAAATCAAAACATTTAAAACTATTCTGCATTTTTCTCATCCGACAAAAATGAACATAAATTTGTAGTAAACCCGTATTTTGTTTTTAATAATTTAAAATGACAATACTATGAATCTACAACGAATCTACTATGACTCTACTAATCTACTAATTTTAGTAATTAAATTTCAATACTGCTTCTTGTTTCTTCTTTAGTTAGCAATCCGAAGATTGGTTTGTATCACTTCTCCACACCGATATTCTCTGTGCTTTCCGTTTCATCTCCTCACAGGAATTGCAGCTTGCTTCTTCAGTAATCTGTTTCATAATATACTGGAGTCTCGGTCTTAATCTTCCTCTTTTCCTTTCAGTGTATCCTTCTATTACTGTTTTTATCAAGGGTCTCTCTTTCAGTAAAATGATTTTCAGTAAAATCATTGTCCGTTCTGAGTTTGAGTTTGTTTTCTGCCTACAGTGTTTAATACTCTAAAGTTATTGTTCTGTCCGGTGAGGATTTTAATGTATGCACTATATCTGCGTCAAACACATATTGAGCCATACACCTGATTTTAAGTAACAATCAGTTGTGTATGTGTGTGTGTGTGGGGCGGCGTGGGGGGAGAGCAATCGTTAAGGTTAGAACTGGCATAATTTAATTGAGCTATTCGTCAGGATTCGATAGACGTAGAGAACAGAGGGTGTCATAAATCAAAACACGGCCCACGTGTCGTTTATTGCTTGTTTTTCTTCTCGACGACGGACAATTATATCGCTCGTGGACACTCATGTATATACGTATCACTGTTGTTAATTCCATTGTAATAACTACACCACGCTAACTATCTGATCCGCACTTCGTGAAACATCTCGCTGCAGCTATGGTGTTGTCAATCGTATATATATCCCAGGACGTATTTAGAGTCTCTTGTACAATTGTGGCCGGACACGTCAGTCATGTTTTCTCGCCTCACGTTTGCCAGTCCTTCTTCCAGTGGCTGCTGGTGATTGAAAAATTTGAGGGTTGCCGTTGGGTTGGATGGAATTAAATTGTTTTATTAGTCCAAGTCTCTTCCCCTCCAAACAATACACAAGGAAACCAAAATACTGCAATTTTAGTGTCACACCCAAATAACCCCAAATAACGGCGAATATTTATTCTATAATCTTGTTTAAATTTACGATTAAATATTCTGTTACCTGATTTTCCACTTTGATTAAAATTTGCAAGGTCTTGTGTAGGCCTACCTACTCTTTTAATTTCAGTTTTTTCATACAATCGGACGTAAACTGAACGGCGTTTTCGTTAGGTTTTCGACAGAATTGATTGCGTCTTACCAGTTAAATATAATAAATATCTTACACTATGACACCCTAATCCTTTATTTCTACTATTATTTACAATTAACAATGAATTGGACTGACACTACCAACGAACTTTACAAAAATTTCGAACTTACAACAAACAGACTGGTGGAGCCGTGACGCACAAGCGGGATTTGCAGTCCCTAATCACACCAAGGGATCCATATCGTTGGAACAACCGAGTCTAGCCAGCCAGAGCACTACTCCATTGTATTTCCCCATATACAAAGCGCGTCACAGTTGGTGCATACAACGCGGCAAAAGCGTGTACGGTTTTTAGTATTCCTCTGCGTTTTACAGTCGGCAAATTATTAATTACGATGATTTAGCTTGAAAACACTATTATTAGTTATTGTTTTATTCATAATTCTATAATTTAAAATACAATTCGGGATTTAATGGGAGTTGTGCAACCGTGCAACCTAAGCACGGGCCGCCGCCTTCTTCTACATCATTTATCGGGTCTTTTTAAAAAGAATCCCGCCAGATTTTAAACATTTCTGTAGAGTTCAAACCGTATAACATGGATCTGTGTAATTTATCTTTGAAGTAAAAGACTGAGAAATTTAGGGTCTATAATATAATACCCTATTGGATTATGGATTATATATTATAATCCACAATTATATATTATAATCTATAATATTGTTACAAAGGTGTCGCTGATCATCGTATGGTAACAGTGGAAAACAAAATTCAAGAAACTACTGAAGTCACTAATCACCAGCTTTAATTATCACAATTAACAGTTTGTAATCAACAAGTTATTCAACAAGATTATAGTCGTACAATAATTCAAATTAAATTTCTCCACACGCAATATTAATGTCAACTAATAGAGTCCCGCACACTTATAACACAATAACGCTTCGCCACAATACTTCGAACCTCACTTGAATAAATCGCCACTAAAACCCAGTGAGCAATTGCCCGAAGTAAACTGGACTGGCCGTTGCTGACTGCATATATTTATACCCCGCTGAAATGCCAGAATAATCTGTCACTTTTGGATGACGTGTTAAACAATTGCCAGTTACGGGCGCTCTCGAAACCACTAGAAACAGTGTCGTGTCTGGCCTTGAACACAGTGTGCGCGGACCGGTCAGGTCTGGAACAGCCTCGATTGTTGACGCGTGATAAGTAATTTTCTTTCATCTCAATGTATCAGCAATATGTACGCACACACACATTACAGCTGGGCTCTGCTGGGATAGCCGAGATACTTGTGGAACGCTTCGTATTACGTAACAATATATTCAGAATACGAACTCGCTATCTCTAACAATTGGCAAAATTAATATTACTCAGCATTTATTGTAAACTTTGAATCGCGTTCAAAAGGTCGGTAAGCAATGGTTATAAAAACTTCATATCTTAATAACGGTTATGTATATTTGTGATAACTATTAGATACAGATTTATAGATATCTATGAAAACATACGTAAACTTGAAAGCTGCATCTAAATCTATTTGTCATTTAGACATTGTGGTTATAAATTTAACTAAAAGAAATCCAATGCAGTAGTTCGGAAATTTTAGTGTTTACTAAACGATTGGCTGCTTCACGATTAGTGAACAATTATCGGATATTGGAATTTATATAACAATGAGTAGGCTATGTTTTGTACAAAATAGAAAGGGAGTTCTGTAGCTCAAGGAGCTTCCTGGTAGGTTATTATATGTTAATAAATTAGAATTCTCACCGCAAAAAATAGTAATAGTAATTATTATTATATAACTATTACATAATTATTGTACTCATTGAACTTTTATTTTTATATAACTCGATGCAGTTTGTTCTATTAATAATAACTTAATTATACATTTGTACAATCAAGATGCATGGGATGTTTCCGGCAGTATGTCTTCAGCCTTGTTCATAACGTAGTTGTGTTCCGGTTGAATCTTGCTGTTGACTGTATTCACTTTTTCTGTATTGTTGTGATTATTTTTGGTAAAAAGTTTTTTTGGGTTCCGAAACGGCCTCAGACGCAAACATATACTTTCACTGAAGAGAAATGCATTAGCCAACTCCATTCTCACCTACACGTTTATGGGCCCTGTTACGCCGAGCAATCCACTCCAAGGTTGTGGTAGCCAACTCATTCGGCGGAGCGGATCAGTAAGCAAACGAGATATGAGAGTTCTGTCAGGGCAGCCTTGAGGTATCCTGGGTCCTGGCCTTCCAGGATGGTGCATATCGGCAGCAAGGTGTGCATATAGTGTGGAGGCGGAGGAGCATACAGTAGGCCAACGGCTGTACACATGGGCTAAGTTAGTTAGTCTACTGCGATCGGGCAGAGAGAACTCGTCAGCTGAGGTGAAAGCAACTCTTTAGGGCAAGAGCAGCCCGAAATCAAAGTTCCTGGTCCTCCAGGTTGGAGGGTTTTACAGCAGGCCAGTAACCTGCTTAAGTAAAAATATGCGTACTTACAGAACTCATACGAGCCTCGGAAATCGGATGGGAAATACGGCAAAACGACCTAAGCTAACGCAAAAAGACAAACGCAAATGGTTACGAGGATATTATACGCGATTTAAACACTGTATCATTGCACCAGAAGATTGAAGACCACAGAAGGAGATGGTGTGAACACTTGAACCGAATGCTTGATATCCGTCTACCTGTGGCTGCCTTGGGTTATTACCCTACTGGGAAGAGAGATGTCAGTAGACCGAGGAGGAGATGGGTTTTGGAACACGTCTAAGGCCTAGTCCTTGGAGTGATGATGATTATGATGATGATGATGACAATGTAAAATGTCATATAAGAGATTTGATGTATTTGATGCTGATTCCTTCCAGCTTAGATCGTGCTGGGTTGATGAAATCAACATAAATGGGCCTTCTTAGGGACGCCACATGGTCTGCCTCAGTGAATTGGCGAATATCTGCCAAACTGTCGCTACACTGAAGATGGCCTCCGATGGTGGGGCCGAAACGTTTGTCATTAACAACTTTCGACCACGTCATAACTATAACTATAACGGCTATAGATAACGGCTATAGATAATTTTAATAAAAAAGTCTACGTTTAAAAAAATGTTAAACATTACCCATAATATCAGTAGAATGAGATGAAAGTTGTTTACCATTTAACCAAGGACACATATAACAAGAAATCAATATCCATTAATGCCAAACTTAGGCATTATTCAACAGTAATTTGCTTGAAAGACCTTTATGCGGCTGAGTGTCTGACTCTGAACAAGAAAATGGTGATGGAACTGGAAGTCACAGAAAGGAAAATATTAAGAAAAATCTTGGGATCATAAAAGACGAAGAACGGTACAGATGACGGCACAATAATGAGCTGTACACACGTGTTGAGAAAATCACAGACGCAATTAGAAAAAGAAGAATTACTTTCTACGGACATATTCAAAGAATTAATCCTGACAGACTAACAAGGAAGCTTTTTAACTATTTCAAAATGCTCAAAATGTCCCAAATACGTGATTCAAAGAAACAGAAAAAAGACGTAGAAGAAGTCCAGATTACTCAAGTAGACATCGAAGAATGCTTTCCACTCAAAAAGAAATTGAAAAATGCCCAAGGTTTTCAGGAAAACACAAGAAGAGGACAGGTGCCAACTGAACTGACGAAAGGAGGGAGAGACATCGATCAAAAATGAAGGAGATGTGGGCGAGGAGGAAGAGAGAGGAGAAGAATGGATGAACTAAATGTAGTCCACAGTGGCTCATACGCAAAAAAAATCAGTAGAATAAAAATACACAATTAAGTTAACAAAGGAGATCTTCAGATATCTCTGGGGGAAGAAGTCAACATCAAGTTGGATTAAAGAAGTCCAAAAGGATTTAGAAAAAAATTATATAAACGCAGAAGAAGCAATTGAAAGAGAAGTTTTTCTGGCAAAAGTGTTAAAAATGGAAGGAGTCCAGGGTAGGAGAGATAAAAAGGCAGGTTCAAAGTGGACTGCAAACAGGAAAAAGAGACACATTGAAAAGATGAAAGAATATTGGAGAAAAAGAAAAGAACAGAGTATAAAGAATTGAAATTGGCATGTGGCTTTTAAATGGCCGATACAAAAAAGCAAAAAATAAAATAAAACAAACAAGTTGCTGGAAAATCATTAATTTAATGGTACACGCTGCCGTTTCTACGCATATAACGTTACAACTGTATCTGCGGGGGGCTCGCCATCAAATTCAGCAAGAACATCTTATTGTTCGTACAACACTGGTGGTGGTGGTGAGCATTATTATACGTTGACACTACTAAATTAATTAGTGGTGTGACATCTAACTTTCTGGAACAGAAATAATATCGCAACATCTGTGCGTCATCAACAGATTCCCTTATTAAATGTTTCATGCTAAATTATTCAAAATGTTTTTACTAGCAATTATTTTTCTTATTACTTCCATGTTCCATAAGGAAATGGAAGTATGGTGATGGTGAAAAGAATCGTGATCGAGATAAGGGCTGATTCTGATTGTACTACCCTAAAAACATGAAAAAAGTTATTTTTCGAAGTGTGTGTCTATGTGTAGAATTGTTTCTATTGCAAACGATAACTGCCGCGATTTCTAACAGAATCGAATAAGTTTTTGTACACATGCCTGAATTACAGAGGACTTAAGATTTATTGATTTTGGTGAAGATCGGTTAAGGGAAAGGGGTAGTTTATCTGCAACGTCTTATGTTTTAACAAGAGTAATTTTTTCTATGGAAAACGATAACTCCCGTAAATTCAAACTGAATCAAATAAATTTTTGCATATGTATCTACATTGTAGAGTACTCAAGGTCTGTTGATTTTGGTGAAGATCGGTTAAGGACAAAGGGTAGTTTACCAGCAACGTTTTATGTTTTAATAAGAATGAATTACTTAATTTTGATAAATAAAGTATCCTGAAAAGAAGGTCATAATAATCCACTGTAGAAAGGTAGATGAAATATTTATAAATAAAAAGGGTAGTTGAAATAGAAGGGGGTAATTTTCTATAAATGAAAATGATAGAGGAAGGGGGAGGGGATAATTTTTTGTTTGTGTACTACGTTATCGGCAACAAAGAAGTAGTTTGTTGTTAAAATTCCTTCCCGGGCTGTTTGGGCGTGGTCCAATGTTTTCTGCAAAACCAGACGTTTCGGCAGTGCCATCGACTTCCATCATCAGTGAAAATCGAGTGCGTTAACGTGAGGTGGTATACGTTAATGACCACAGTACTGTGGTTAAGGCTGAAGCAAGAAGTAGAAAGAAGTACTTCCTATGGAAATGTTTCATTTCAAGAATGATTTTAAATATAAATCTTAGAACATGGAAGTCATGTATGGTTCTCCACACCGATATTTTAAAAAGCCTTTTCTAATTTTGATCTACATCAAGCCGGACTAGTTATGTAGACTGATTTCCTACTTAAGTATCACAAGTTTTATATTCAACACTAGTGCTGTATTAAACAAGAATGACAATCAGATGTTTTCAACCAAGGGGGAATGGCCACTGGTGCCTTGACCCCACTTGACTTTCTCTGATATTGTCAATGGTCGCGGATATGAGCACTGTATACAGCAGTACATTGTACGTTAAGCGTGCCCCTTTATGTTTTTCTTGAGATTAAATTGTTCACGTGATTGTGCCTTTCATTCATTCTCTTACTTCCTTTGTCGAGTTTTGTTAATTGTTATTACACTATTAATAGATTACTTCCTTGCGACTAATGTTCACTCTGTCTGCCCTTTCTTTTCAATTTCAACCTGATCAAACTTTTCATTGCCAGAGGATATTTGTTATCAAATATTAATACGATAGCATTTGCAAATAGCTACAAATAATGCAAATCATCATCATCATTTGATCGACAGCCCTTTGGCCTTCTTCAGAAGATTTCCTCATTATTCTCTATTCGCCATATTGTTCCAGTTTCCAATTCCAAGTGTAATGATGTCCTGACTCCCCCCATCCCACCATCTCAATTTTTGCCTTCCAACTTTCCTTTCACCTTTTGGCTTTGCAATAAATCTTCTTAATAACTCTACTTTCACAAGCACGTAAAATGTGTCCAGCCCATTCTAATCTTTTTAATTTAATAAAGGTGACATCATACAAACACATCAGGTTCATCATACAAATTATAGAGCTCAAAATATATCTTTTCCTCCAGGCTTCACTCTCTTCCACTAGATCGAAAATTTGTCTGAGGATCCTCCTTTCAAATATGTTTAGTTGCTTCTCATCTGATCCAGGTAGCGTCCATGTCTCTGATGAATAAGTTAGTACTGGGCGCACTAGGACCTTATACATCAATACCTTGATTTTCCTTTGTATCAACTGAGACTTTAGATGTTTCCTGAGGCTCTGCACACAGTTATTTCCTGGCAAAATACGCTTTCAAATTTCCACACTAATATTATTTTATAGTAAACGTCTGGCCTAAGGTAGTTAAGGCTATGTACCATCTCGAATTATTCATCATCATCATTATCATCATCATCTTCAGGTATTAAACAAAGATGGGTTGTTTCGGTCTAAAATAGGCAAAGATTAGAGCTGGTCACTCCAGGGCTTCCTCGGACGTCCCACACCTCACCGTCCCCTCGGCGTATAGTTCCAGAGTTGTTTTGGGATGCGGCAGTCATCCATTCGGCAAACATGTCACCACCAATTCAGCCGATACTGGGCGATCCTGTCGAGTATACTCATAATATTCAGTTCTTACCGTATACCTGTGATTCTTCTATGATCATGGAGAGTATAGCCTGCCACGTGCCTGAGAAAAATCATTTCAGCCGCCTGGCCTTTCGTTAAAGTCCAATTCTCAGACCCATAAAGAATTGTGGGAAATCCATAACCTTGTAGAATTTTGGGCGTGTTAGGATTCTTGGTGACTTAAGGGTTCACCTAATGGTCTCGCACATTAGGTTGAACTTATACAACTCATTCACAACGTCATTGCTGGCATTATAAGACACACTGTAGCCCAGGTATTCAAAACTGCTTATCTTGTTGCAGGACAGTACCATCTATAACAATTTTTGCCCGTACGGGATCAGTTCCACAAAAAGCCATCACCTTGGTTTTAAGTGTGAATATTTGCAATCCAGAGTCTTTGCAGATACGATTTAACAAATGTATACCCATCTGCAATCTGTTTTCAGAGTCCGACAGAATAATAGCCTGATCGTCCGCAAACAACAAAGTGTCAATTTTAGAGTGACCAATCATAAAATGTTCTAGAAGACACATCTGCCAGTTTTGTGTGACATCGTCAACATATAAATTAAAAAGAGAAGGCGATAATGGACACCCTTGTCGTACTCCACAATTGATCAGACCAACTCTAGGAGCTGTTCTCGGCCTCCCTGCGTCTATTAAGATTTTATTCTCCATATACATACTCTGTGGAGCGGTCGTGGCGTAGTGGCTAGCGTGTGGCGCTGCTACGCTGTCGGCGCGGGTTCAATTCCCGCCGGGGGCCATCTGATTTAGATACGACCGTTCCCCCTCGCAAGGCAATGGCAAACCAGCGAGAGGTATCCTGCTTAGTATACACCTTCCCCTACTATGCCGTTCGGATCCGGCGTTAAACTGTAGGTCCCATATACCTGTGAGAGAATCAGTACCACACGCACCACGGGTATATGCGGGGAGGGTACAAACCAGTCGAAGACTAAAGGACTACGATACATACTCTGTATTGCTGTAATTAGATGTTGTGGGATCCCTTTTCTTGCCATTACTGCCTATAGTTTGCGCATCTCGAATTTATAAGATCCTAATATCTGCATTCGCATCACAATAGAAATAGCAGAAAAATGTGTTGTAGTGCGCTCTGTGTCCTTCATGTGACCTTGGCTACCCCACTTTAAACCGTTACAGGACTACTTCGTTTCATTGTAGTTTCCAATTCACGGCTGATTTTTCAGATTCCATCAAAAGTCGAGGTAGCACCAGATTTAATTAGTCCGCTGGTTCAATTACGTAATACCTGACGCTGTATATGTGTGGTTTATGTCCCGGTTTTGTAAATTAATTACATTCACGAGTGGGCCGCGGCGAAACAGGACGTTCAGAGTTGTCGATGTGACTGCATCGCGCAGTCTTGACTCGATTTTATTTGAAAACATGACGTAAACAAGTTTTTTTCAACTTAATTACCTACAGCTAAACGACTACCTTATCAAGGCCGACTAGAATCTCGTAGCGTGCGCGTTTGAATGATAAATGCAGTTTGAAACCTATGCATCGAGCGAATATAATGCCACGGCAGTTTGTCAGTTTATGTTCAGAACTGCCGTCAAATGTGTATGGAACGTATTTTGATTAAAAGTGTGCAATTTTAGTCAGAACTGACTGTTGTTCCCCGAAACCTTTATTAATACTTCTTCTTCTTCTTCTTCTTCTTTACCTCTTCAAGGATTAAGGTATATAAACCTGTTCCGGCACCTATCTCATCCTCGGACGACCCACGTCTCTTCTAACAATGGCTTTATAGTTCAGTGCCGCTTTCGCCACTCGATCCTCTGTCATCCTTTGCAGATCCTTTGCAATGTTACTCCGAGGGTGCTTTGGATACTTCAAGTGTTTCAAAGTTTTACACTAACAGGTTACTGGCCTGTTGGACGACCCCCTACCAGGAGGGCCAGAGACTCTTCTGTCAGGGTTACCATACCTTAGTCGGAAAGCCCCTATTTTGGGGCGCAGGAGAGTCGCCCTCCCTTTCACCCTCAACCTTTCTCTTTCTCTCTCATTCTTCTCTTTCTGAGATAGGATTTGGTGTCTTTGTATCAGTTATTCTAATACTGAACGTTTCTTAATATTTCCAGTGCTCATCTATAGGCATCAGTGAGCACCTTAAGATCCTAACCCACCCAAAATTAAGAAATTAGAATTGAAAAAGGAAGACACTCTAGCCCTTGATTAGTCTAATTGCGTCGGGGTCAGAATAGGTCAATAGACAGTCAAGAGAGATTATACAGAAAAGATTAAATGAAAGGATCTCATCCAAGACAAGTTGAAGCCAAGTGAGAATCCAGTTACGCCACATCGGGATTGCTAAACCCATATCCACTAGATGTGAACCCCTGATGTGATTTAGTAATACTTATTGTAGAAAAATACACAATCTTTACGTAAAATCACAGAGTAATGATATCAGTTGATGGCGAGGAAACTATATATATGGTGAAACAGTGATATACGTTATGCTGTTCATAAAGTATTTGTTGTCTTTGTTGCAGCAAAACACGATTAAACGTATCAATGGAAATTGTTATACCTGACTTTGTTGTTTTGTCCCTTGAGAATGGAGTAATCTGGAGATATTAAGTCCGTACAGTCCTAAGGAGTCTTCTTTCTCTAATAGTTCCTATCCGTTTCGGATGTTGGATTCCATACAGGCTATTTTAACTTTCTGCACCGCTGCAGGGAATAAGTCAGTTGTATTCATGCTGAACCAGGTCCTTAAATTTCTCAGTCATGATATTCTCGGTCGCCCAACTCCTCTCTTTCCAAGTACTTTTCCGTGTAGTATTGGACTGCAATAAGTAAAATCTCTTTCATTTCTCATGAGATGTCCCAGATACTGAAGCTTTCTTGCCTTTACTGTGTTAATAACTACCCTATCTTTCTTCATCTTTCTAAGAACTTCAACATTAGTTATATGTGCTGTTCATGAAATGCTCAGTATTCTACGGTACAGCCACATTTCGAAAGATTCAAATTTCTTAGTTGTGGCTTCAGTCAAAGTCAAAGGATTCTACACCGCAGAAGAGGACCGAGAATACGTAGCAGCATAGAAGTCTCATCTTTGTGTTTATTGTTAAATAGTGACTTTTGAATAAACTGCTCATTCGAATGCACACTGCTCTTGCCTTTCCAATTCTGGTCTTTATTTGTTCAGAGTTGTCCCATTGTTCATTGACTATAGTACCAAGATATGTAAATTGGTTTACATGTTCAACTGGCCTTTAGTTTATATTAAGGGTGCAGTTTGTGAACTTGTTCTTAGATACAATCATTAGCTTCGTTTTATTAACATTGATGTCTAGACCATATCTCCATATCTACGGCTGCTTTCTGTCACTCTCTTCATTAGTTCTTGCAGCCCCTCTAAGCTATCTGCGAATATGACGGTATCATCAGCATAACGAATGTTACTTATAAGCAGTCCTAATATTTGTTTATTTTTTATAAAATGGGTAATATTACATTATAGTCAATGACGTATGACATTATAGTCATACGTTTAACGTTTACAGTGGGAAATATCAGGTAACACGAAATATGACTCTAGTCCGAAACGCTGCTAATATTTTACAGTTACAGTTTCTAATCGTTAACACGAAAGTTGTACCTACAAAATATCGGTTAAGACGAAATATGACTCTGGTCCGGATCGCTGCTAATATTTTACAGTTACAGTTTCTAATCGTTAACACGAAAGTTGTACCTACAAAATATCGGTTAAGACGAAATATGACTCTGGTCCGGATCGCTGCTAATATTTTACAGTTACAGTTTCTAATCGTTAACACGAAAGTTGTACCTACAAAATATCGGTTAAGACGAAATATGACTCTGGTCCGGATCGCTGCTAATATTTTACAGTTACAGTTTCTAATCGTTAACACGAAAGTTGTACCTACAAAATATCGGTTAAGACGAAATATGACTCTGGTCCGGATCGCTGCTAATATTTTACAGTTACAGTTTCTAATCGTTAACACGAAAGTTGTACCTACAAAATATCGGTTAAGACGAAATATGACTCTGGTCCGGATCGCTGCTAATATTTTACAGTTACAGTTTCTAATCGTTAACACGAAAGTTGTACCTACAAAATATCGGTTAAGACGAAATATGACTCTGGTCCGGATCGCTGCTAATATTTTACAGTTACAGTTTCTAATCGTTAACACGAAAGTTGTACCTACAAAATATCGGTTAAGACGAAATATGACTCTGGTCCGGATCGCTGCTAATATTTTACAGTTACAGTTTCTAATCGTTAACACGAAAGTTGTACCTACAAAATATCGGTTAAGACGAAATATGACTCTGGTCCGGATCGCTGCTAATATTTTACAGTTACAGTTTCTAATCGTTAACACGAAAGTTGTACCTACAAAATATCGGTTAAGACGAAATATGACTCTGGTCCGGATCGCTGCTAATATTTTACAGTTACAGTTTCTAATCGTTAACACGAAAGTTGTACCTACAAAATATCGGTTAAGACGAAATATGACTCTGGTCCGAAACGCTGCTAATATTTTACAGTTACAGTTTCTAATCGTTAACACGAAAGTTGTACCTACAAAATATCGGTTAAGACGAAATATGACTCTGGTCCGGATCGCTGCTAATATTTTACAGTTACAGTTTCTAATCGTTAACACGAAAGTTGTACCTACAAAATATCGGTTAAGACGAAATATGACTCTGGTCCGGATCGCTGCTAATATTTTACAGTTACAGTTTCTAATCGTTAACACGAAAGTTGTACCTACAAAATATCGGTTAAGACGAAATATGACTCTGGTCCGGATCGCTGCTAATATTTTACAGTTACAGTTTCTAATCGTTAACACGAAAGTTGTACCTACAAAATATCGGTTAAGACGAAATATGACTCTGGTCCGGATCGTTGCTAATATTTTACAGTCACACTTTCTAATCGTTAACACGAAAGTTGCACCTACAAAATATCGGTTAAGACGAAATATGACTCTGGTCCGGATCGCTGCTAATATTTTACAGTTACAGTTTCTAATCGTTAACACAAAAGTTGTACCTACAAAATATCTGTTAAGACGAAATATGTCTCTGGTCCGGATCGTTGCTAATATTTTACAGTCACACTTTCTAATCGTTAACACGAAAGTTGCACCTACAAAATATCGGTTAAGACGAAATATGACTCTGGTCCGGATCGCTGCTAATATTTTACAGTCACACTTTCTAATCGTTAACACGAAAGTTGCACCTACAAAATATCGGTTAAGACGAAATATGACTCTGGTCCGGATAGCTGCTAATATTTTACAGTTACAGTTTCTAATCGTTAACACGAAAGTTGTACCTACAAAATATCGGTTAAGACGAAATATGACTCTGGTCCGGATCGCTGCTAATATTTTACAGTTACAGTTTCTAATCGTTAACACGAAAGTTGTACCTACAAAATATCGGTTAAGACGAAATATGACTCTGGTCCGGATCGCTGCTAATATTTTACAGTTACAGTTTCTAATCGTTAACACAAAAGTTGTACCTACAAAATATCTGTTAAGACTAAATATGTCTCTGGTCCGGATCGTTGCTAATATTTTACAGTCACACTTTCTAATCGTTAACACGAAAGTTGCACCTACAAAATATCGGTTAAGATGAAATATGACTCTGGTCCGGATCGCTGCTAATATTTTACAGTTACAGTTTCTAATCGTTAACACGAAAGTTGTACCTACAAAATATCGGTTAAGACGAAATATGACTCTGGTCCGGATCGCTGCTAATATTTTACAGTTACAGTTTCTAATTGTTAACACGAAAGTTGTACCTACAAAATATCGGTTAAGACGAAATATGACTCTGGTCCGGATCGCTGCTAATATTTTACAGTTACAGTTTCTAATCGTTAACACGAAAGTTGTACCTACAAAATATCGGTTAAGACGAAATATGACTCTGGTCCGGATCGCTGCTAATATTTTACAGTTACAGTTTCTAATCGTTAACACGAAAGTTGTACCTACAAAATATCGGTTAAGACGAAATATGACTCTGGTCCGGATCGCTGCTAATATTTTACAGTTACAGTTTCTAATTGTTAATACGAAAGTTGTACCTACAAAATATCGGTTAAGACAAAATATGACTCTGGTCCGGATCGCTGCTAATATTTTACAGTTACAGTTTCTAATCGTTAACACGAAAGTTGTACCTACAAAATATCGGTTAACACGAAAAAGATTTGTTGGCTGTTGAATAGCTGCATAATAAATAAATTCTTGCACGCGCCCCCGAAACAGTGAAAGCGATGACAGTGCCGACGAAGTTGACACGGAAAATGACGGTGAAAATTTACGAGTTCTTACCGCTACCGATGTGGTCTTGTTGTTGAGCCGTGTTCGCCGATATTTAGAAGTCAACTCGGATGGTGAAACGTTTGACCACATTGATAAATTAGAACAATTTGTTGAATATAAATTAGTGCAGGATTGTTTGCAAAAGAAAATAGCGGACTACTTTAAAAATAATTGAACATTGCCACTGTATGATTTATAAAAGACATATACGAAGGTCATTCAATAAGTAAACAAACAAACAGCTGTGGAGCAAAAACTTTTTATTCAATCAATACAATTTTTTTTTTACTTTTCAACGTAATATCCAGCAACGTCTATGCACTTGTCCCATCTCTTTACAAGCTTTTGTATTCCCTCAGCAAAGAATTCTTTACCTTGATGTCGAAGCCAGTTTTGGACTTTTTCCTTCACTTCTTCATTGCTGTTGAACTTGACACCACGCATAGTCTCCTTGAGTGGGCCAAACAAGAAAAAGTCAGATGGGGCAAGGTCAGGGCTATAAGGGGGATGAGGCAGGATCTCCCGACCTACTTTTTTTATTGTTTCGAGCGTCAGTATTGTCGTGTGTGGGCGGGCATTATCGTGAAGGAGAATCGCACTTTTCCTCTGCCATCCCGGACATTTCTTCTTCAATGCAGGCTTAACTTTGTTCACAATCTTGTCAGAATAGTACTGACTATTGATGGCACGCTGGTCTTGTAGGTAATCACAGAAAATTGGGGCTTGGGAGCTCCAAAAGATGGTTAACATCACTTTACCAGCTGATGGCTGGGTTTTGAATTTCTTTTTGGCGGGTGAACTGGGAAGCTTCCACTCCATGCTTTGTCGCTTTGACTCAGGTTCAAAATAGTGAATGCAAGTTAGTGGTTCCAAATCCAAAAATCTTATAACAGAACGCTGTTCTTCGAAAGTACTGTCCTCAAGAGGACACGCCATCGTAAATAAAACTGTATTGGTTATGTTTATGCAATATATTACTGGGCAGCTGATCAAAACTCAGAACGACGTTTCCAGGTAACACTCCTGAAAGTTTCAATCAGCTGCTACAATTAATTTCTTTTCTACAACTGTTTGTCTGTTTACTTATTGAATGACCCTCGTACTACATTACTGTAGAAGAAAACCTAAATCGTAAGACTAAGTGAAAAACAACTACAGCGCGTGTATACTAAGTTTTAGGAAAATGAAACAATTTTTTTCAAAAAATAACCATACATTTTCTAAGAGGATAAATAAAACATTTACATATAGGTGCCTAAATGCCTAAGTGCCTGCTGAATAGTCTGTATTGCTTCATTTTACTACACAAACAGTAAGTAATCTACATAGTATTTGCTTATTTAGCTCGTTTTGTTTCATTTTTTGTCCGTTTAACACGAAATTCTGTTAACACGAAAAAACAGCTGGTCCCCGTCATTTCGCATTAAACGTTTTCCACTGTAATAATATTAATATTTTATTTGTTTAATCTTTTAATATTTCTCTGTAGCAATTATCTTTCATAATTAATCTTTTAACATTTAAAAATTCTGAAACGCTAAATTCAGATTTCATTCCATTTGTCTGCTCACTGCTGAAGAAATGCCTTTCCGTCAGTGATTTTCTTCAGCTCTCTTCATAAAGAAGAGACGAGAACTCTTTGACATGTCAGCGAAGTACCGCCTGAGGTCGTCTAGATGCGTGTCTGAAGACTGTTATTAAAAGTAAAATGGAATGGTGACGCACGAAGATGGGCCAAACAAGGAAAATAGACATGTAATAGTAATGATAATGTGATGTATTTATAATATACATACACTTATTGTTTTACTAATGGTACCTATAATTTCAATTTTCTATTGTATTGGATTTATTGTTTATAGCCTAAAGGTACCATACATTAAATATTGGTACCTTTAGGCTATAAACAATTAATACAATACAATAGAAAAATGTAATAGTAGGTTCTTATATGTACACTCTAAATGCCTTAAAGAAACGTGAGTCTTGCGGCGTATAATATTAAGAAGGCAGTGCGACCAGCACTTTCTTTCGTGCGTTTATTATTTCCTTAAGTACTCACCGTGCCCCATGGTTTTATAGGACACCGGAAAATCGAATCTGTGGCCCCTAGATTAACAGCTGAATGTCATAGCCATACATATAATATATATATTGACGATGTCATACAAAACTGGCAGATGTGTCTTCCAGAGCATTCTGTGATTGGTCCCTCTACAATTGACACTTTGTTGTTTGCGGACGATCAGGCTATTCTGTCGGACTCGGACAACAGGTTGCAGATGGGTATACATTTGTTAAATCGAATCTGGAAAGATTCTGGATTACAAATATGCACATCTAAGACCGAGGTGACGATGGCTTTTCGGACATCCCGTACGGGTAAGAATTATTATATATGATACTGTCCTGGAACAAGTCAGCAATTTTGAATACCTGTGCTACAGGAGACAGATGAGCTATTGAAGCATGAGGTCATAGTAAGATTCGTAAAAGCTCAACGAATACAATGGCTAGGTCACCTAAAGCGGATGGATGACCAAAGATAATCCTGAGGTAGTAGGTGTATAAAGTAGAAAGAGGGTC
The DNA here is from genome assembly GCA_034769895.1 of Magicicada septendecula. Taxonomy (NCBI): domain Eukaryota; kingdom Metazoa; phylum Arthropoda; class Insecta; order Hemiptera; family Cicadidae; genus Magicicada; species Magicicada septendecula. Next base: position 35,787,504 of record CM068370.1, on the reverse strand, counting down.
TGCCTAGGATACGATGGTTGGATGATGTGCCGGAAGATTTCATAAAAATGGATGTGAGGAGTTATGCTGATGGCAACGGATAGAAGACATTAGAGGAGATTGACGTTGGGGTGTAGTGCTAAAGAAGAAGAAGAAGAAGAAGAAGAAGAAGGGGTAGAAATTTACAAAACTTAAAATAATTTTAACAGAGACGATAGTTACAAGTTTCCGGCAGTTTTGAAACCAGTTTTACATAAGGTGACAGGTGATCGTTGAAATAAAATAAAATAATTGTGTTGTAACAATGGAAAAACGTTATTCTACCCACTCATCTATTCAGAATCTTCTATAGCTACTGCCGTCTCTCTCATCTTGCAAACCAGAGGCTTCTATAGTACCAATAATAACGTTGTAAGCCTTTTCTCATCGAGGATGTTTTCTGTCCATGAACCCAGGGTTTACCGCGTTTCCATCGTCTTTGGTCTAGCAGCTTTTGAGCCAAAGATCATTAGGCATCCTTTTCACGGATCGTCTGGAACTTACTATCATTTCCCAAATAATTAAAATGACTCACCGGTTCTACAATTTGATCATTAATAATTATTTTTGTTGTTATTGGTTCCTTGTCTCGAAGTGCCATTACCTTTGCTTTTATAGTAGAGCTTTTCATGTTGTATTGTTTGCAAATTTTATGAAGCACAAAAACCGATCTTTGTAAAGCAGATTCTGTATTTTCAGTTACAAGCAAGTCGTCAGCAAACAACAACAAATTGAAATTACTGTCTCGTGATATACCAGGGTTCACCATGTTACCAGATGTTCACAGTCAAAGTAAATACGATTAATAGAAAAGTTTCTTTGCCAAATTTAATTAAAAGTTAATTAATGGTAATGTGATGTATTTTATGCTTACACTTATTGTTTTTTATTAATGGTACCAATAATTCAATTTTTTGTTTTTTGTATTCTTTTTATATAGCCTATTAAAAGAATACAAAAAATAAAAAATTGAATTAAAAGTTGTTCATTTTTTTTTAATGATGACTTTTGAGAAAAACATAAGAATGACTGATCCTTTAATAGAAAAGTTATTTTGTCCACAGCTCGATAACATATTATGGTCTCTTTTAGTCCTTCTGAAGGTCCAATTCGTCACTCTTTTACACCGATTAGTTTCTGAAATCCGTGTAACGTGGCCATACCGTTGTAAACCATATCCCGCCGATCTGATTCCACGCTTACGATTTAATTATTTTCGATCGAATTGTCAACTATTCGCCTCCCCCGTAATACGAATAATCATCCCTCGTATGTCATCCCGGAATGAGTAACGTTTGGTGATGTCAGAGTGATTGACTTTACACGTCTCAATTAGCTTGATATTTTCAGTCGGACAGCACGACATAAGCTGGCTCTGCTAATTACACGTATAGCTGAGAGGACTTTGATCAAGGCCAACCAGTACCTGCTTGTGAGCATGTGTACAGTATACGCTGTGAATATGTTAACATGCCATAATACGAGATTATCTCAGGCTAACGTAAACCTACAGTGAATTATTCAGTATTATGTCAGAGAATTATTCAGTCTCAGTCAGTGGCGTATAATTAGGCCTTGGATGGGGTCCGGTCGAGTCGGCTTTACAAAAAACAAAAAATAAGTTAAGACAAATCAACATTACTGCCTTTAAAGTTTTTTGAAAAACATGTGCTAACATCATGAAATGAATCCCACTAAAGTAAACGGTAACAGTAAAAATACGAGCTACTGAAAAAAAGTTTAGAAGATACTTACTGACTGTATTGGTTTTCCTGTATTTCATATTCTAAACGTATGCGCAAGTGCTGTTGTAATTAAATTGTTTGTATACTTTAAAAATAGTTACTACTATATTAGAGTGCTCAGCTGAAAAAATAATAAAATAGCATTAAAATTAAGAGATTAACAAAATTCGTCGTCTTTTTTTGACCCTCTGGTAGGGGGGAGGGTCCCCAGTCCCGTTCGCCCCTCCCCCCGTAAATACGCTTCTGTTCTCAGTTACTGACTTTAAATTTTATGAAAATATAGAATTATATTTAGCCATATTATTAATCAATGAACTACACGATTTTAAATTTGTCTCATTTATGACACACAGATTTATTACTTTATAAAGGTAACTGAAATAAGTATTTAGGATTTAAAATAGATAAAGTTAGCGGGCACAGGTAACGATCAAACATAACAGAAGTAGAATACGAGGTACATAAATGGGATATACATTTGTTAAATCGAATATGCAAAGACTCTGGATTGCAGATATCCACACGTAAGACCAAAGTGATGGCTTTTCGTAGAACTCATCCCGTATGGGCAAAAATTGTTATAGATGGTAATGTCCTGGAACAAGTTAGCAATTTTGAATACCTGGACTACAGTGTGTCTTATAATGCATGCAACGAGGTTGTGAATAAGTTGCATAAGTTCAAACTCATGTGCGGGACCATTAGGCGAACCCTTAAGTCAGCAAGTAAAGGAACATGCCTAAAATTCTACAAGGCGATGGCTCTTCCCACACTTCTTTATGGGTCTGAGAATTGGACTTTAACGAAAGCCCAGGCCAGTCGCATCTAAGCGGCTGAAATGAGATTTCTCAGGCACGTGGCAGGGTATACTCTCCATGATCGTAGAAGAAACACAGATATACAGCAAGAACTGAATGTTATGAATATACTCGACAGGATCGCCCAATATCGGCTGAATTGGTGGGAACATCTTTCCTGAATGGATGACTGCCGCATGCCCAAACGACTCTGGAACTATAAACCGAGGGGACGGAGAGGTGTGGGACGTCCGAGGAAGCGCTGGAGTGACCAGCTCTAATCTTTGCCTATTTGAGACCGGAACAAACCATCCTTGGATTAATCCGTGAAGATGATGATGATGATGATGATGATGATGATAAATGGGATGATTGAGACGTGTGAGAGGGGTACCAAAGGGGACAAATAAGAAATATTTAGGAATATTTGTGGTACTATTCATAGAAATCTTAGAAATAAAACAAGACACAGTACAAGGGTTAAATTTTATAAGACAGCTGCAATACCCACATTGATAGTGTGGCGTGGGTCATGACAAAAAGAATGCGGCAAGATTCAGAGTGCTGAAATGCAGTTTTCTCGAAGTACATAAATTTAAATTATACATTGCAACATAAATTAACAAATGAAGATATCAGAGCAGAACTTGAAGTAAAGGCTATAAATGAAATATTTCAATTTACAGAAGACTATACTATACTATAGTATAGTATAAATATAGTATAGTATAGTTAAGAGCACTGAACCATAAAGCCATTGGTAGAAGAGACGTGGGTCGTCCGAGGATGAGATGGGTGCCGGAACAGCTTTATATAACCTAATCCTCGAAGAGGAGAAGAAGAAGAAGTCAAAAGGAAAGTGTCATGGCAAGATCTGTGCTACACAGAGTTGTGGTACGGACAGGCGTAAGCGTCAACGGAGAGACACTGCAACGAATAAACGATGAAAACGAACTTCACTCATGCTCAGGACGAGTTATTCGGCCGACAATGATGTCCTTACAATTCAAGGACAAAGTACACGTGTCTGTTACACTAGTGAAGTATAAGAAGAAGAAGATTAAGAAAGAATTAATAAAGAAACAAGAAGAAGAAACGATAAACATTTACTTTTTTAACATTCAGTGTTCAACGAAACCAGTTTTTGTTTTCATTTGTAATTATATAAAGAATATTTGAATTTTATGTTTTTAAACGCGACTTTTTGAGCACGGCCATATTGACCTCTACAGGATTTACATACATTTACCGCGTTTTTGCGCAATTTACTTACAGCATGTCACACCCATTAAACTTGTACGACGTCTGTTACTATTAAACAATAAAAGCAGCCAGTATTCATCTGTTTACAGATACCCTGTTCATACCGCAATCTTGAAAACCACTATTGATTTTTTATTATTATATGATAATTTTTTAACAAAGACTTAGTAAGACAGTTTGAAATTTGCGTAATAACATAGAGGTACTGCGTTCGATTCCCAGAGGGTACTATAAAATAAGGCGTGTTTGTTAGTTGCCAAGTCGACTTATAGGCTATGAAATAAGTAATAGAACAATGTTATGTAGCTGAAAGGTATTGCTGATAACACTATGTTCCTTTAATGCTGTGCAGCCTGCCCTATCTCCTCTAATCCAGTTCGATGGTACAAAAAAACAGTCACACCTTAATTTTTCAGCTTATAAGTTTTCTTAGTCTGTGTAACATATAACAATTTTTTGTTTCAAATTATCTTCTTCTTCTTCTATGGCGTCACAGTTAAACTTTATTTTTTTTACACGATGAAATTTAAATGGTCTTTATGTCAGTTCCATATATTTTCCGTAAATCGTTAAAAAATTAACTGTTATGTTTTTATAACATAACATTCTGATATCTCGATTTAGTTTGAAGAAACCGAAACAATTTAGCCGGTTTTCAAACTAAAGAGGATTTTATCACAAATTCCATTTATTGAAATTTTGAACTAACAATATAAAATAATACTGACGCGAAACACAATTATTTTTGGTAAAAATGATTAAATTTTTACCTTACTGCCTTAACTAGTTTTCACTCGTTGTGAGCTTCAGATGATTACACCATTCAGCTGAAGCTCATAACGAACAAAAGCTAGTTAAGGCAGTAAAGTAAACATTGGAAAATATATTAATATTCTCTGATAATAATATATATATTATTTAATATCAAAATTTATTCGGTGTTAAATATAGTTTGTTCAAAATAGTGAGGGAGTTCTGGAGCTCAGGGGAGCATTCTAGTGATAGAATCATCACTAGAATGATGATGATGATGATGATGATGATGATGATGATGATGATGATGGTAATAATAATAATAATTTTTTTTACGAGAGCAGGTGGAAAAATTTTCTCTACAGATGTCAGGAAGGGTGCACACTTCCGGGGTCTGTGGGCTTGGTACTATAGGCTACTCACCCACTAAAAAAACCACCTCCTTTTCCTCTTCTAGGACACTAACGTGCACCTGTTTGACACACTACTTCGGGCTAGGCCTATTGTTCTTCAGCCCTAGTGCTCACATCTGACTGGTTATTCTTCTATATTGTATTGTCAAAAATTTATGTTCTTCGTACGAAGAATGTCTTCTGCGAAGCGTACCACACAGTTCCAGGTGTCCTCCCTTGAAGCATCGCTTCAACGATGTTATCCGGGGAGATCTCCCGTCTAATATCATCTTCCAACGATATCTTCTATGTAGCTCCCATCTGTCGCAGACGAAAAATGTATGGAATTTTTTTTCGAAGGAGACTGTGGAAAACTAATGTTTGCCGCAGTAAGGTCCCCACTCCTACGGTGAGCGGGACTCGCACCCACCAAAACCATAAACCCTGTTGCCCACGGCATGGCTCCACCACGGGACTCAGCTTTCGCAATACTTCAAGTGCCATTTGTACTTCGACCTGTGGACGTTCGTCTGTTTTAAACCTTCAGCGGGTCCACGATACCTGTTTTCTGCTATTCATATATTATATGGCATAATAATAATAATACATCAGAAACAAATGACTATATACTGCGTCGTTAATAAGCTATCTTTCCCGACACAACCTTCCTCGTCCTTGTAATTGATGTAAACTTTATTTTTTTAAACGTGTTGTAGTGTTTGTAAACAACAAAAAGACGTACTCGACACTTGTGTTTGTGTACAACCATGGAGCGCGTTTACTTCCCCACAAATTAGCTCTCATAAATTATACGTTAGCCGGTAGCCACTCGTTGCCGTGTTGGGATTTCCCTGTAAGCTGCACTAGATGTTGGACTGGCGACCTTGAATGTTGTTAAAAACGAGAAACCAAAGTCCACAGATACCGCAGAGAACTGCGGTAATTAAATATTACTTGCGATCTCGTTGTTGCGAAAAAATCGACTTAAACTCGTTTAACACTGGTGCTACTGGTTCAGAAGCTATTTCTCGGTAAGCAAGGAGGTGACCTTGAAACGCGTTCAGCAACACACACGGGGAGTCTAATTTTCCTGACGAAATACCAACGTCCAAACGGGCTTCTTCAATTTCTCAAGTTCAAAACTAGTATCTTTGAGTGCTTATACTATGTATGTTTTTTGATTTTTATGAATTATGTAGTCGATCAGGGACATCTACATAAATGAGTTTTAAAATTTTAATTAGGGTTTTTTTAAAATTTATTGAAGATTTGTGATCTGTTCGACTAAGCGAACATTTAACAAATTGTCTGACAAAACACGTAGATGACTATGAAGAGTTGATAATTGTCAGCTCTTCTTGTTTTTGCTAACAGATTGAACAGATACACAAATTACAAGACTAAATGGCAAACACATGTAAACAAATGAACAAAAGTCTCTTCCACTGGCATGATACAATAAGTTCAAAATGTTAAACACTGGGCCTATGAGGCACATATACTGATTGACATTAACACGTAATGTTGACACGAATACGAAAGATACCGATATTACAGAACAGATAACACAGACATTACAATACAGATAATACAGATAATACATTATTAGTTAAACCTGAATGGTAAGTCTAACAATTTGTGCCTTTTTAGTCTATAAATGTCTTCACTATTATCTAACAAATTAATTGCTAGGGAGTTTGGATGCTTTTCTAATTTAGAGATGTGATTCCTGCAGACACGCATGATTTTTTTCTCTCACAGTTGGAGCTTTGAGGTCTCGGTGTGTAGAATTATTGGAGACGAACCACGGAGCGTCGACTGTTGATCTTAAAGTTTGGACTGAAAGCATTGTATAATCTCGATGTTACTCGTACAATTTGAAGTTGAATTAAGTGCCGCGAAACATTTCGCGCAAAGCTTGTAATCAGGATTTATTGAACTTAGATAAATTTAAACTCCCTAAAGCGCTTTCAAGCTTTACAGCTCATCATCAGATCGGAAATATCTCATATATCTCGGGAATTTTTACTTATAGTGGTCTCCAATAGTGTTTTTCTGTTTATGATAATAACCACTACCACAACTTTATTAATTAGATATTAGATAAATTTATCAAAACAAATATCACAGCAAATATCAAAACAAAATAAACATCGTACGTACAATACAATTGTGAAACCAATTACGTCATATGGGTGTGAAATATGGCCAATAACACAAAGAACAGAAAAGTTGTTGGAAGCTACTGAAATGGATTATTGGCGAAGAGCGGCAGGGAGGTCAAAACTGGAAAAAGTAAGAAACGTCACAATCCGGGGGATAATGGGGGTTCAGTGCTCTATTGTCGACGACATATAAACAAAACAACTAGGATGGTTTGGGCATGTGCAAAGAATGCCGAATAATCGTCTCCCCAAGCAAATTTTGATATGGACACCATATGGTCGTAGGCGAAGAGGAAGACCTAGGTTGAGTTGAAGAGAAGGCACCAATCGGGCAATGAGAGACCGGGAATTGGAAGAAGAATCTTGGTTAGATCGAGACCAATGGAGACTAGGGATTGGAAGACGTAGGGTAACGTTATGAACCGATTCATATATATATATATATATATATATATATATAAATTTATTGAAATAACAATTTAATGGACTTTAGATATTATTCATAGTAAAATTCTACCGTTCTTCCATTTTTATAACATTTGCTTATTATATATCATCATCATCTTCGACAAGGATTAAACCAAAAAGTGGTTTGTTTGTTTCGATCCCAAGGAGAAAATATGTAAGTAGTAAAGATACTAATATATAAGGCTTATCCAGAAAGAAGAATTTTGACGAAACCGAAACATCGAAGCATGATAATGTTTTTAGGCTTTTGAAACGTATAATGTGCATAAACTGCAGATTCGCCTGTTCAGCGATGTTCGTACGGATTTCTGACCGATTCACGACTATCCGATTTAATTTTTCTTGAGTCACATCTCATTTTTTTTACGAAGACGATGTTGTTTAATTCGCTCGACGTTTAATTTCTTCTGTTCCATATCGCCTGATTGTTCAGTTTTCAATCTCTTGTTCTGGCGATATTGCTTGGCTATCGCAGCATTCTTTCGTTTCTTTTCTTCTTGTTTCTTGTTTTGAAACGCGCGAATTTTCTCATCTTCAGTTGTATTTGATGAGAACGGAGTATTCATCAAGAATTCATCTAATTCTTCACGATCCCTGTCTTCGCGTTGTCGTTGACGCAGGCGTCGCACACGTTCAGTGGAAGACATCACGACTAACACTGAACAATATACACTGACATGCATCTTATTTCACTGTGACCAAATTTATTTATTACTAACATCACCTGGAGCGTTACATTTTTCGATGACGTTACACATTTTGCATCACGCATTTTGTAGAAAACATTATCATGTTTTCTATATTACTATATAACAAATATTTACTATATAACAAATATATTTACTATATAACATACATTAACATGTTAAAACGACAGAGACCGAAGATTTCTAGACTGTGGGGAATCGAAAGTGTGGAAAAAATATAGTGTTAACATCACCTGGAGCGTTACATTTTTCGATGACGTTACACATTTTGCATCACGCATTTTGTGGAATGACCCCCAGTCTAAAAACAGTATCATGTTAAAAACTAGAACTGGTCACTCCAACGCTTCTTCGGACGGCCCACACCTTTCCGTCCTTTCTGCTCATAATTCAATAATTGTTTGCGGATGCAGTAGCCATTCATTCGGTTACGATGTTCCAACCATTAGGCAATTCAATTCTATCAAGTATACTCATAATATTCAGCTCCTACCGTACATCGCCATGTCTTTAGCGATCTTGAATAGTATACACTGCCACCACGTGCCTGAGAAATCTCATTTCGGCCGCTTGTTGAATACGACTGGCCTGGAACGTGATTATTATATATTTTTGACTTAATTATACTGCTTTATGCTCAATTATTTTACACATTTACCTCTATTTCAATATTATACCTCTAATTCTCAATTAAGAGAAACTGAGAAAGAAATAGGGGTAGAGAGAGAGAAGGAGAGAGAAAGAGAGAGAGAGAGAGAGAGAGAGAGAGAGAGAGAGAGAGAGAGAGAGAGAGAGAGAGAGAGAGAGAGAGAGAGAGAGTGAGTTTGTAAAAAGGTTATTGTTAGGTTAACCAATACAAGAGTTTCCGTCAGTATTAACCGGATAGTAACGCTAGTCGCCTGTGTATGTTGCTACTGTTTAGGTTATACGAGGGTCAGCTGAAAAGTTCGCGGAGCGATATTTATAGCTTAACGGTAGAACTAAAATTTTTCGTTTGTTGCAAGATTCATATTTCTTATAAACACGTATTTTATTTTTTATAATTTCAAAATGTATCTATCAGTTTATTCGCTGCATATTAGATGTTCGAAATTTACGTGTTCGCATGTTTTAAATAATGGTCGAAATCGAACGTCGTGCTGTGATTCAATTCTTGGCTAAAAAACTGTCTAGGGCAAATGAAAATTCACAGCCTAGAAGGCAAATGTGTTAGGATTTGCCACATCTTCAGGAACAATATTTGTAAGTGGGTTCTTGAGTTTAAACATGGTCATACGAGCACTGAAGATAATTCCCGACGTGGACAAACAAAAAGTGCACCAACTTCAGTTATGGTTTAAAAATTCCGTACGCCTACACGCTATTGGAAGACCGGCGATGGGGAGCAGATGGCATTGCTGACGTAACAAGGATTTCACATCAGCGTGTGTATATCATAGTTTAAGTCAAGGACTTGGTATGAAAAACCTTTGTGCGTTTGGAGTTGTTGCACTTTTGGGGTGTCCACGCGGGGATCATCTTCAGAGCTTGTATGACCACGTTTAAACTCGAAAACCTAATTACAAACTACTATTGTTTTTAAGGTGCAGCATTTCCTAACACATTTGTCATTTCGTTGTGAATTTCCATTGGCGCTAGACTCTTTTTATCAAAGAATTCGTGATTTTGTCCGTTTTTTCAAAACACGCCACGACACGTAAATTTCAAACAGCCAGTAAACTATGAATAAATCGACAAATAGATTTGGAAATTAACAGGTGTTCAAACGAAATATGAATCTTACGATACACAAAAAAATTTAGTTCTACCGCTAAGTTATAGATGTCGCTCCGCGAACTTCTCAACTGGCCCTCGTACGTGTAGTAAGTGAACATCGGTCGAGTTTCCCCAGCACTATTGGATATTGTCCAGTGTGGCTTCAAGCATGAATCTCGGTACCGACTCTGCAACTTCAGTCGGCAAAACAATCAATCAAAAGTATATTACTGAGATAACAAAACAGCCTATAGTTGTCGATAAGCTACTCGTAATAGCGACAACTTTCCGTCATCTGATAGTATAATAAGGTGACCGGAACTAACATTGTTACTTTCTCTTGAGGAACTAAACGTTTCCCTGTGATAGATCAAACCGTAACCTTTTTGTCACTCAACCAGTCAAGAATGACAGTGGCGTCTTTGATAAGGGTAAAACACAGCTATCAGCCGCTTTCCCAACCTTATATATTTCTTCTTCTTCTTCTTCTTCTTCTTCTTCTTCTTCTTCTTCTTCTTCTTCTTCTTCTTCTTCTTCTTCTTCTTCTTCTTCTTCTTCTTCTTCTTTAACCTCCTTGTCCTGTTCTTAACTCTGTCCTGTTCTATAACAACGGTCCTACATGCTGTCACTCCACCTCTTCCTTGGCTGATCAATGCTCCTCTTGGTGTTTGGTTGACTATCTCTTGCCTTTTTCACTAGCCTTGTGTCATCCATTCTTGAACTGTGTTCGTTCCATATCCTTCTAGTGTTTGCTTCTAGTGTTCCATATGGTTCCATATACTAGTGTTTGGCAACCTACCTTGTTCGTACCTTGTCTTTCCTAGTACCCTCCTTAATGTAGTCATTTCTGTAGTTTGTCGTTTTCTTTGAGTTGTTGCTGTATGGTCTCTGATCCATAGAATACTACTGGACGTATTGTGCTTTTGTAAACCCTAGTTTTCGATTCTTGTGTGATTATTATTCCATATAAGGTTATTCATGCATCATATTTAACCGTATTTAAACGTATTTAACCTAAATTAGTTCATAATTTAAACGTACCGCTAACAATATATCCTAATGTTATGTCATCATCGTCTTCAGCAAGGATTAAAGAAAAAGTGGTTTGTTCCGGTTCCAATCGGATAAACTAGAGCTGGTCACCCCAACGATTCTTCGCATTCCCCACACCTCTCCGTCCTTTCGGCTTGTAATTCCATCGTTTTTTGGGATGCGGCAACCGTCCATTCGGTTCAGATGTTCCAACAATTTTAGCCGATATTGGGCAATTGATATCAATTAGGATACGTGATTATATATCAGCGAAAATTCAGGTTTGTCTCGGGGGCAAAATTTTTTTTTTACATGTAGGTAAAGCTCTAGTTGGTTTTACGTTTACCAGCACATGCTAGAACACTCGTTATTAAACCAGAAAACGCATGATTTATGAACTATGAAATTAGCTGCGTCATGTAATAACGTTTATGTAGAGAGATCATAAAAAATTATTATCGTACATATAAGAGAATTAAACAAAACTCGCAAGCCACGTGGAGACGGACGCGACGAGGTAACCTCTACAGATTCGGGTTAATTACAGGAAGGTGTTACAATCATAAAAACTATTAAAACGTGTAGAATACACTTAACGCGGGAAACTAAAGTTACAATGTATGTGGGTGCAAAATGACACAATTTACCTGACTGCCTTATTGCACGCACACGCACACACACACACACACACACACACACACACACACACACACACACACACACACACACACATGTATATATTCTTAGGTGTTTAATAATAACAACTACACTCGTTAATGGACATTAACATCTTCATTCTGCAAGCAATAATATTACTGCTCTCGGACTCATTATGAAACGGAACGTATGAAGTAATTGGTTAACAGATCCGTGTTTGTCTCTAAACGCGGACGGATGTCAGAATCGCTTGGTAACAATTACGATTATCGTTTTAAATATGTTTATTTATTCCAAGTTGGACACGTGCGTGCTCGCAAAGACACACATTGCTGATACAGTACGTACTGCTAGGCATGAAACGGTTGTCTGGATGCGTAGTGTCATTGCGCATGCGTAGCTCTGACACGTTGTTTTCAGACCAATTATTTTGAGTTCAGAACAGGTGCACGGTTGGTCTGTCACATGGTTGCGTTTCGTGGTTTGTCACCTCACGCCCCTCTTCTTGCACTACATTCCCTGCCCCAACTACGATCTGCGCGACTGTTTCGTGTCTTAATATTTCATCTGTAAACGCTGATAACTGGAAACATATTATAGACGTACGCCCGTCCCTCTTCTCGAAACCCTTGTATCCTAGGCAAGTCCTCGTCCTTGTTCTGAGTCCCTGTACCATTCCACAACCGACTGCGACTTTGCTCTTTTCGTTTGTCCTTGAGGTTTCCATTAGAACACCTTTAGATTTATGGGGACGCATATATAACTGAGGACTATTTCCATTGGCGCACCCCCCCCCACCACATCAATGAAAAATAGAAAGGTTCAATAGCCGGACGTTACAAACATTAACTGTCGCTTTATAATACTCTTGCTCTTAAATTTAGCGACGTGAAACACCGAATTAAAAAAAGGTTTGCTGTATTTTTCATATAAATTTGTGAACATTTTTCACATTAGGAGTAGGTCATCAACAATCTGTCATCATGCACACGCACTTTAACACTAACAAAACTTTGAAAGAAAAAATGGTTGAACAGGAAAACATTTTAATAAAAATAAACGAAAGAACTTACCACAATAACAACGTTTATTTTCATACAATTTCCTAACTAGATGTATCAATACAATAATTAGACAATAAATATATAACAGTAAAGTGTTTTTGCTATGTATTACTTAAAGATAAATTGGATTATTAAACAGTCGTCTTATGGGAGGAGGGCCTCACAAAGAAATCCGCCCCGGGCCGCCACTGGTTTAGGTATGCCACTGATTGTTCTTTCAGTTCCTAAGGAAAGTTGTTTCTACAGATCAGACCTCTTCGGACTACAGAACACGTGCTTCTTAGTATTCACAGTGTAAGACGTTAACTCTCCCTTCCAAAACAATTTATTAAGAAAAGGCGTTCCAGACGATTTGAAATTTTTATTTTCATTTTATCATTTTACTTACTGTCGTCTTTATTTTTTATTTTCTACCTCGTCGTGGCAGCATAATTAATATTTAAGATCTTGGATACCGTCATGAAGTAAAAGCGTTTCCTGCATGACAGACGAATCGCAGTGCTTGCTGCAGATTTGTTTCATGTGCGCATGTCTTTGTTCCATAATTCTAACCGTGCAGCGTATAAACATATACAACTAAGTTAATTATTATATTTTTCAACTTCAAACAGGTTTTTTTTTTTAATTACAAATGGAAGCACGATTCGTGACTTGTGCGCAAAGTATCGTTAATACACGGTCATAAGTGTAGACAATGTAGTTCTGCTTATGGAGAATTACAAATTACACCCCGGATTTCCTCCACTGTAAAACGCCAGTTACATGTACAACGTTTCGAACAATAAGAATTAGTGATCGTCTTTGGCTGAACAATTGTAAACAAATATTGCTCAAGGATTGACAACAAAATTTTATAGCATAGATTTCATAGACCACATAGGTTTTCGCATAGATTTTAAAACTGACCACAAAATAAAATAAAATAAGATATAATGAATGGTGTACAAGAACTGAACTTACTATTAATGGCACGAGTCTGGAAACCGGCTATGATAGTTTCCAGCTAAAAATATCAATTTCAATTGTTCGTGGAAGCTGTCACAAAGGATCTCCAGGCTGGTGGTAATGTCATTGATAAGTTCATCTTGTTTAAATCTCTTTATTATGTGCCTTGATGTAACGAGACTTTTTTGTTTGCGAATCGATTTTTATCATACATTTTATATAATATAAACATGTACAAATATATTGTTTACGCCATTAGAGAACTTTCTACATGTTACTCAGCTATTCCAGCAGAGCCCAGCTGTAATCTTTGTGTACGTACGTACTATTACGTTATCAAGACAGTATTACGTAATACGGAACATTCTCGTACATTCGATAGTGTTGTTCGACAAACTTCTCAACTAGACCAACGGTGCGTATTTCTGCCAAGGCCTCGCTGAAGTATCCTCTACAATTTTCAAGTGCTTCTTAAGGACGCATATTATGGAACCCTGCAAACTATAAATAGCCCACAGCTGCCGCTTAGTTTCAGTTTTATGGCGGGCGATTTAGACAGTGAGTCTCAAGTGGTTATTAGTGAAAAGTGATCATTGTGCGGGACTCTATAAGTTGACATTATTATTGGTGTGGAAAAATTAACTTGAATTCTTATTCTACGAGTATAATCTTGTTGAATAATGTGTTGATTACAAACTGTTAATTTTGATAATTAAAGCTGGTTTTTAGTGACTTCAGTAGTAGTAGTGACTTCAGTAGTTTAGTCTTGTACTTTGTTTTCCACTGTACCGTACGACGATCAGTTAGACAGTCGTAACAATATTATACACTTTTATATAATATAATATACTGTTTTAGTATCGCTGTGTTACGGTGCTTCTGAAGACAACCACTCGTTCAAAATTTTCTAACGTAATGTTTGTAACAAGCGTTTTACAATTTCACAGTTTCTGGTGTTGACGATTTCTCCACCACAAAGACCGTCTATCTTACAGTGGTCTGCGTAACAATTTGTAAGCTTACAGCCTACCAAAGTACAGTAGAACTTGCTTATACCGAGACTCAAAGGACCGGACAAATGTGTTCGTTAAAACCGGTATAACATCTTCTCTTGTGTTATAACTTAGGGAACCCGCAATAATTGGATCTGCCAATTATACAGGCTGCCTTAGTTGTGACGAGCTGAAAATAATCACAACAAATAAAACAATTCTTATAGCAGGATATTAGGAAGGGGAGACTGTTGATTTATGCACTCAGTTTACTCGGTACTCAGATGACATCTCTTTATTACATTTGGTGATTAAGTTCTCTATTGAAAGTTCTCAAACAATATAGTTTACTATATGATTATATATAGATATTACTCATTTACAAAGGGCCCTCAAAGTATGATGTACATCTATTTTATTTATTCCACGGATCCGGGATTGAATATATTAAACGACTAATGGTCACCTTGCCATATACAATATTGAAAATTTAACCATTTGAAGAATGGTTTTTATTAATCTTTTAAAACAACAAAACTTTTAGTTTAAACTTTTACTCATTTGGTATAACCAGTGTTATTAGATTTTAGACTACATGTTACATATAATGTCTGTCTTTTAAAGTCTTTAATGTTATTACATTTAAAACAGAAGTTTTAAAGTCTTTAATATGATAAGTTAAATTGTCTTTTGTGGGTTATAATTTTTTGTAACTCTTAACCATGGAAGACAAGCCTCCATGTCACCTGTGTGTTTCCTGAAGTTGCTGCAGAATTGGTGCTTCGGTCCGCCGGGTGTTTCCTGAAGATCTGTCGTTACCTTATCATACTGTGACGGTGAAGTTCCTGAAGTATTTTAAATCATTCCTGGTGTGGTACACTCATCTCAGGCGACTGTAGTAACTCTTAGTAATTCTTGTAGTTAGAATACATTAATAGAAAGTTCGTTTCACTGTTATACACTTCACATGATTATAGATTAGTTGAATATCACCTTCTCGTTTGTAATACTGTATAAATTACATAGTTTGTTATTTTATAATAGAGAGAGATGTCATCACCGCACAAATTTACTTATTTAAATAGTCATTGAATCAAGCCTTTCACATTTTATATATATACGTAGCGAAACAACGCTTTACGCTGCTTACGGCGTGAGCGCTCCATTGCAAGTGGCAGAAAATAGTTAAGGGGGAGAGTAGTAATCTCAAGACAATTATTAGGCAACATAAAAGTAGTTCCGTGTTTCTAAATTTAATTAAAGGACTAAAGTTTGATTAAATTATTAACTAGAGATATTCTTAGTTACAGAAGTAATCAAAGTACGTAACAGTGGTCTTATTTAATTATTTAAATAATAACGAATTTACAATAATACTTAGTTTATTTAGGGGTCAGAAAACAAGTTAATTCTGGTCAGTACCTGTTTATGCAGGATTAATTAATAAGCTTTACCCTTTCTGTACAATTCCATTCCCTTTTATTTTATTATTAGACTTTATATTAAATATTATTATTATTTAATGATTGCAAAAAGATTTAGTTTACAATGTGAGATTTTATTAAGAATTTAAAATTTCTCAGCTTATACATTATCAACTTAATTAAATAACATATTTTTTCTTAATGAAATCGTCACACCGGGTGCTCGCTACATCCGAGTTGTCGACTCCCAAGTCTAAACACTTACACCGTGATTTCCGAACATACAACAAAAAAAGTCTATTATAGAAGACGCTTTGCACAATAAAATTTTGACATATTTTACATTCTACGCTTAAAAGTGAAATTTAGACTTTAAACAAAAACATTTTTTAGACGCTAACATTCTTTGCTGATTATTGGCGTGTAGTGCATTCGCGGAATGTAGCGAAAGTAACTGTGTACGAAAAACTTACCAAAAATCTGTCAAAAAACGCAAATCTTTCAATGCCACATTTACAACATTTATTTTAATATTACAAGAAAATTAACCCTAATTTATTTGTCTTTTTGTTCTTCGTTCTAAGTGGAATCGTCAATATTATATTTCGCACTCAGAACTTAATTAACCGTGAAAAATTAATCTTTTTTACTTTGTTTAGTAATTGTGTATCTCTAGATATCAAAACAGTTCTATAATTTGTTTAAATATTCCACGAATTTATCACTTACATTATTAGTTTCACTAAACTGCGTTAATGATTTTAAACAAATGTTTAAAATGCTGTAATATAACAAACCTTTTGAGACCTTAACCCATGAACAAGCCTGCCATAAAATACTCCTTATAACCAATTCTCTAATGTGTTCCTACTCGTTAAAAGCGAGTTTAATTATCATTACTAAGATACAAAACCAGACAAATCTCGTACTTTTGCTCGTACAAAATGAAACTTTAAATTAAACTGACAATCTACACAACTATTGTGGAGCCCATTTTAACTTATGGCTGCGAATGCTGGCAACTTTTCAGATAAAGAGAAAAAGATGATAGAAACTGTGGAATTGGATTTCTTAAGAAGAGCATGTAATATTTCTAGAATGCAACATGTTAGAAACGAAGATATAAGAAGGAAAACAGGGCGTGTATTTACAACGGCAGAAAGAATAGAATCCAGACAGTTGCTATGGTATGGTCACGTAACGAGGATGAAGGAGAAGCGATGGCCAAAGAAAGCGTTCACTTACACACCACAAAACAGGAGAAGAAAAGGAAGACTGACAACACAGTGGAGAACAGGAATTAGGAAAAGCATGAAAAATCAAGCTATTGAAGATGATGACTGGAAGGATAGGGAGAATTGGCGATCGAAATGCGGGATGCGGCATAGACTGTAGGACCCCCGCTAATAATAATAATAATAATAATAATTTTGTCCGTTACAACCGAGTTCTCGTTATTTTCGAGTTACACAGTATATGTATACTCACTTCATACCGCGCAGCACGAACTGACTGGGTCCGTAAACGTTAATGTTCCTGTAGATTGAAGAAACAGTCACCGACCCCTTTCCTTGATTCATCACCACTTCGGGAATGACTAGAGGCTCCAGAGGGGGTATGCCCAGTTCGGGAATACCTGAAAAAAAAGAAAGCATATTCAAATCAGCATAATTAGTTTGCACTATATTGTGTTGGCAAATATTAGAAGTACAGTAATCCCCCGTTATAACGTATTAATAGGGGCTTTGAGGTATCCGTTATATTATCTGTTGTAACTTTATATAGGCTTGTAATATTACGGAATATTATAGCCATTACGGAACGTTCTGGTACATTGGAAAACGTCGTTCTACTCTATTCCCACAGCTGTAATGCGTACGTGACGCTTGACATCCGAGGCAGTATTACGTAATGCGGCACGTTTCGTGCGTTCGATGGTGTCGTTCTAGAAGCATCTCAATTAGCCCAACGGTGCGTGTTTCTGCGAAGGTCGCGCTGAAGTGTCCTCTAGAATTTTCGATGGCTTGTTAAGGGCGCGTATTATGGAACCTTGCAGACTATAAATAGCCCACACCTGCTGCTTAGTTTTCAGTTATTGTCGGGCGATTACACAGTGCGTTTGAGTGGCGATAGAATTATTGTCAGCCGTGCTGTTAGGCCGTGGTCTACTGTTGTTGGACCATCTCCAGTGTCGAAAAAAGGGTTGAAACAATTGGCAATGTGTCCGCCAATTCACCCCAACACTGAGGTTTTTTCCGACACTGGATATGGTCTACGATGGTGGGGCCGAAACGTCTGTATCGAACGACAGTATACCACAGTCTGTGAGCCCGGTTAATAATAATTCAAGCAATGTTATGTGTTTGTATGCTTGTTTATGGCCCTGTAACACCAAAACATTCGATTTCTTTTAACGGTGTGTGTGTGTGTGTGTGTGTGTGTGTGTGTGTGTGTGTGTGTGTGTGTGTGTGTGTGTGTGTGTGTGTGTGTGTGTGTGTGTGTGCTAACGTTTATGAAAAACTTGAGGAAATTTAAAACAAAAGCAAAAAAAAACGTACTGAAGAGCTCACATATTGAACATGTTAATTATTTTTTCGTATCCCAGATTCTTCTCTGAGCTATTCAAATTCGTTCAGCATCAAAGTATTATTCCGCTTGTTAGAATTATTATTAGCCAGGATGTTAAGTCGTGGTCTACTGCTGTTATAAGACCGACGTTTCGGCCCCACCATCGGAGGCCACATTCAGTGACGAAAGGAATGGCCTCCGATCGTGGAGCCGAAACGTCTGTCTTTAAGTACAGTCTGGATAATTCTAACAATGTTGACGCCCGCCGTTGACAAAGCTTAACAAATTACAATTATTTTACTGTTCTTCTTCATGAATATTTGCTTCCTTATAACATATTAAATGAAATCCTGTTGGGTTAGCAAATTACAGCAGAAACTAAAACCAAAATATTTAAAACCGTTGTTACAAATATCGTGACTTACGGCTTAGTAATTTGGACTACTAATAAACACACAAGAACAAAACTAATGACAGCAGAAATGGACTTTTGCAGACGTTCAGCAAGTGTACCCAGACGTGAGAAAATTAGAAATGAAGTCATTCAGGACTGAATGAATGCAAAAAATGCAATTGTAGATTTTATCCAAACAAAAAAATTACAATGGTATGGACACACAAAAAGAATGGCACAGGAAATATTGCGAATGAGACTTATGGAATGGACCCCACCAGGAAGAAGGAATAGAGGAAGACCATCTATCACCTGGATTATCGAAACAGACCTATATTAAGGGATCGAGAAATTGAAGATCTTCGGATGGAGAAGCATCAGTGGAAGATCAGAATTCAATCACTTCTGTTATCTTTGGTTCCGAAAAATGTGTAAACATTGTACAGCCGGATTAATAAAAAATAACATTACAAAATCTTAGAATTTTTAACACCATCTTTTCGATATTCGGTATTTCTTTTATTTGCTTTAACAACTTAATTTTGTTTGTCAGTGAATATTTTGTTTCTTAAAATAAAAGTAGTGATCATTGTTAAATAATAATTATTATTATTATAATGATTACCTTTAACCAAGAAAGGCCTCAGCAAGTCCACTGACTCTTTGATGCATTCGTTCAGGTCTGGATTGCTGCGGTGGCAAATTTTCAAGAACGATGCTGAAACAAAAAGAAAGTTTCAAATTAATAAAATTGTATTGACAACTAGTTACTGGACAATCGATGCAAGATGAATAACAATCTACATACAAACCTGACTAATAACGCATTATGAATCCATACCCTACTTTTTTTTTATAATTTTGTTTTACAGCATGCTCCATTACAATTGTGTAATACTACATGCTAAGATTTTCCTTATTTGAATAACAATGTTTTTATATATTCACATCAAGTAGTTTCAAATACGTATTACTTGTATTACATAACATATTTCACAATGCTTTTGTGTGAATATTTAATTATGTACAATAAAATAACTTATTAGATTTCAGTTGCACTAATAAATCTTTTGAATTCTTTCAGATTTTTCTTTATACGTAATATCTTCTTTTGTAGGTGGCCAAGTTCCTGAATTTTTTTACACTATTGATTAAATTTTGTCTCTGATTTTTTAACATCTCACATTCATATATGATGTGATCCACTGTTTGTTCTCTTGCATTGCACTGGCATATTGGGTCGTTTATACCTTCATACCCTAGTTTCATACACTTTACAAAGTTACTCTGACGTGAACACATGATGCACACCCGCGCGCACTCACACACACACACACACACACACACACACACACAACGAAAAATTCAATTTTCCTGAGCCTTAATTATACTGAATTATATTATACAGAAGAAAATACTGTGTTTACATGCTGTAAATGTGACAATTTACAGTAATTGTTCGCTGTAGTTATTCTCGTCCGTTATGTAAATACGTCGTAAAAGGACTGGTTGCACATAAAAGGTCATAAGAATGAACATAATAATCTGATAAGATACTCTGTTCGTATCTTACATAGACACTGGCTATGTATCTTAGTAACATAAGTTATTACTATTATTACACGTAATTATGAAGGCTGAAGTTTCCACGCTCTGTCGTGAATATACAGTACTGTTAATGTAAAAGACTTTAGTAACCAGTGGCGTATCTAGAATTTGACCTTGGAGGGGTCCGGTCGAGTCGTCTGGATACAAAAGAAAAAACAAGCTAACACTAATCAACGCCACTAACTTTAAAGTGGTTGAAAACATGTGATAATATCCTAAAATCAATCCCACTAAAGTAAGCGTTAATGTAACAATAAAAATGCTCATTATTGAAACATTGTTTACAAGAGACTGACTGTGTTGATTTCCCTATATTTCGTATTTCAAACTATACGCAAATGCTGCATAATAAACATGTTTGTATAATTAAAAAAGAGTTACTACTATATTAGCGTACATAGCTGGAAAAGTAATACAATAGCCTAAAAATTAGAACTTTACAAAATTCGTCTACTTTTTTCGATCCTCTGGGAGAGTCCGGTCCCGATCGTCCCCCTCCCCGTAAATACGCCCCTGCGAATAACAATATCCTAAGGAAGACGAAGGTGGGGGGGTTAATACATTACATTTTGAAAATTATGACGCTTTGTTTATAAATATACGTATACAAGTTTTATTGCTGAACATAGATGCAAAAATCATAACACAAGTGTAATCAGAAACGGTCTCTTGCGTCGAAACAACGTGTTTACCTGTTCTTGCGTGGTCAATTGCGCCCCGCACTTTCACTTACTAACCGAATCTATCATTATTGACGTTCCTATCATTTCGATGAGATTTCAATTCTCCAACTTTTCATTTGTGCAAGTAACCTCTTGTTCAAATATTTTTGTTACGTTAGGTTAGGTTATGTTAGACCAGGTCAGGATGGGTTAGGTTAGATTAGGGTAGGAATGAATAGAATTGTAATGGTAATTTCTGTATTATTATAATAACATGAGAATGCAATTGATCGCAACTGACTGGGCTCAAATTTCTACCTCGATCGCAACTGACCGGCTTTCATACGATTGATTGCAGTCCATCAGAAATTGTATTATCGACGAATATCAAAAAGTGTTACAAGCGGCTGAAGTAATCGGTTCATCATTAGTCTTAATTTCCTTTCCTGAGGAGAAAAGAAACTAATGCTCTGCTTTTTCGACCTCTGTAAGCAAAGGCTAAACCATCTCTGTTGTTGGAATAAACCAAGTGGCTTGGTGGTGAGGCGTGTGCCGGGTTTAACGTGTTATTTTTGTACATAAATCAATACCGTTTATGGCAGAAACATAAACGAAACAATACATTAAGTTCGTTGTGATACACTTTTCCTTATCAATGACGGTAGTCATTTATCACACGTTAACTAGCTCGGTATTAATTATTATGTTGGTTACTGGTTTCGTAAATTATACGAATACATAAATTTCATAAATTTTATGAGTGTTAATTTTATGCACATTCTATAGTTGCATATATATATATATATATATATATATATATATATAATCATTTTCTGCTACAGTCCGTTTCTTGATGTATATAATACATTTAATATTTATAATAAATTTACCTCAAGATATTTTTTCCTTATTAGGTTATTAGGAACATGTTTCGTGTACCATCTTGTAACCATCCTCAGCCTTCCGGTTTTTGTCTGGTGAAATACATATGTGTTGGTTGACTATTATTATTGTGGCTTCCTGTTGGCTTCTGGTACTTCAAATTGGTTTTATTGTGTGTGATTGTGGTATATGTGTTAGTTTTTTGTGTATTTTCGATGTTGAGTGCTTTGAATATCATGAACAATACAAAACATGACACAATATACCGGGAAACATGCAATACCCTCAGGTAAAGGTCTATAAAATTAACATTAAAAATGAAATTGGTTTAATTAAAAATACATCATTATCTTATTTTTGTGACCTAAGCAATAGGAAGAAGGAGTGGAATAAACAAAAGCCTTAAATAATATTTATTGACTATTTATTGGAAAATATGTAGGCTACATAGTTGGTAGCCGGGGTTATCACTTCGTCCCTCTAGACTGAAATCACTCTTACGTGTACTTTTATATTAGTGTATTTTTTTTTTATAACACATTCAATTTTTTAGTGTCTTTTCTCGTCCTTCAATTTTTCCGAATTTGGCTTTTTTTGTAAACCAATGAGGAGACCAAGGTCCTTCTGGTCCCTCCCGTTCGAACGCCTGTGACAATAAATAATACTCCGGTAAGTAATGAAATAAAGAAAAAGTAATGAGATGCAGAGGGTGCTTCAGTAACCTGCTCTACTACAGACAAGATTAGGGATGCCGTTTTAACGTGAACCGATGACCAGTAAAACTGTGGGGAGAAGAAATTTTTCAGCATCAAAATGTACTGGTCAGCGTTCACTGAAATGTCTTCAAGAAAATATGGGCTAAACACTGGCAGTAACGTAGAAGGCAAAAAATGGTTTTCAGTATTTCAGTGGTCTTAATGAATTATGCTTCTTCAGTGTTTTGAAACACTTTAATTTTGTTTGTATTTTTAAATAGCATCTGGACAGAATGGAGAATGGACAACTACTTAAGGCTGCGTTTCAATATAGGCCCTTTGGTACAAGAGATGGAAGACCGAGAATGAGATGGAGAGATACTCTGTGAAGACGGAACAGGCAAAGTGTCTACTTTGTGAAGTGAAGAAGAAGAAGAAGAAGAAGAAGAAGAAGAAGAAGAACAAGAATAACTAGAAGAAGAAGAAGAAGAAGAAGAAGAAGAAGAAGAAGAAGAAGAAGAAGAAGAAGAACAAGAACAAGAAGAAGAAGAAGAAGAAGAAGAAGAAGAAGAAGAAGAAGAAGAAGAAGAAGAAGAAGAAGAAGAAGAAGAAGATTTTTATTGCCTAAAATGAATAGATGTCGTCCTCGGTAGAGTACGCGAATCTGCCCCCACCCCACGCATGTAGACTTTCCCACGATAATTTAAAAACTGAATCATCTAGTAAATGGTATTACAAAACAGTTCGTAAATTATATGAATCAAATGAAGATGAGATCGATGAACGTACAACATCAGAAGAGGCTCCTTTCAATAGGATGAATTACTGGCGAAGAGCGGTTAGGAGATGGAACCGGCATGGAAAGAGTGAGGAGTGAAACAATCAGGCAAACAATGGAAATGAAAAACACGACTGTGTCAGCGATACAACAAAAAAGACTGATGCCGTACAGGCGTCGCAGAAGAATTGAAGAAGGTAGAACCCCCAGGACAGTGGCAGAATAGGAGTTAGACGGAAGAAGGAAGAGGGGGAAGCCCAGGAATAAAATGGATTGACAGTATTTACAAGGATATGGACAAGTATGGCCTTCAGTTAGAAGATCCTGAAGATAGAGATAAATGAAGAACTATGATTAAAGGAGAATGACTCCTTTAGGCGTATTGGTAAATTCCTTGTATATGTTCAATGTAGAATGTAATATGTTTAATGTTTTGAATACGTAATATATGTAATTTTTCTTTGTAGCGTGTTGATAGGAGAAGCCCTCAGCATTAGAGAAAATTATCTAATAAAAAAATGAAATTGGGGAACCCATTCAATGACTTATGTAAAATTATAGTTTCTTGGACCACAAAGTTCTACAAAGTTATGACAGTCCCTGTGCTGTCCTGTGGGTGAGAATTATGGACAATAACGGAGAAATAGGAAAGTAAAATACAGGCCTCGGAAATGGCGTTCTTAAGAGGAGTTAAAAGGCGTTCTAAACTTGACCGGTATAAGGAATGAGGCCATAAGAGAAGAGTTACAAGTTTTTAACTTGACTGAAAAATTAAAAGATTACAAACAACGGTGGAAAACACTTGGGGAGAATGCCAGACTCCAGACTGTCCAAACAAGTATGAAAATACAAACCTATAGGACATAGGTGTGTGGGTAGGACCCGGGAAGAGATGGTTGGAGGATCTTTAAAGGCGGAACAGGCAGCACCTTGCCTATGCCGTGTGGTGATGATGATGATGATGATGATGATTTAAATACACTCTATCTTGAAACATTCCTCTACCCAACCCTTTTTGACGTCTCAGGATCTGCTCATCATCCGACAGTAAGAGCATGATTAGGCAATTCTCTCCAAAACCTATTCCCATTCTACGCTATGTGGGTTCATCGGTTACAGCGAGGACAATTCTCTGATGATGTCGAATCCACTTATGGCCTGTTAAAAAAATGGTTAACTGCGCCGACGGTGAGTTCTCCATATACCTGAACGCCTGAGTGCTTACCGCGTATTTGTACAAGCTCCGCAAGCAGTCTGATATATTAACTCTATTATTTATGTAGACATCTCTTCAAATTATGACGTGTACTATAGACAACAGAATGAGGCGTGATCGTAAAATCTTTGTTGAGAATATAACGATTCAGACCCTAATCCAGAGTAGGGCTCTGTGCTACAGCCTAGAGTACAGTAATACAGCTCTATTTATAAGTAAGGATCGATTTGTAAAGCATTCGTATACTGGCCACAGAAATAAGTACAGATGAAATAGTGAGACATGAAATGGTTCGCGCAGATCGTAGCGGTGGTGGCGAGGAAAGCAGGGAGTGAGATGTGAGGTGACCAACCATGACAAACAACCATGTGGCACACCAATCATGCAGCTGTTCTGAACACAAATTAATTGTTCCGATAACAACGTGACAAAGTAACGCATGGACAATGAGATCTTTTGACACAGCGCAACTAGACACCTTTTTCATATCTAATTATTATACCTGTACCGATTAATTAAATCGTTTATCATCATCGTCAACCTTAAGGATTAGGCTCACCCTGAACCGGTTCCGGGACCCACTTCGTTCTCGGCCGTCCTACATTTCTCTTTCCCACCGATCTATATTCCGTTGCTAGGAATCCTGTCACCCGCCATTCTTCCCAAATGTTCACACCACCTTCTTTTGTTGCTCCTTAGCTGTTCCAACAATGGGTCAACCCCCAGTTCCGTCCTTATGTCCATATTCTTCTTTCTATCGAAAATGGTACAGCCCAGAGTACTCCTCATAAACTTCTTTTCCGGTGCCTGAATATTTGCTTTGTGTCTTTCTGTCATAAATCTGGCTTTATCTCCTCCATCGATTAAACCTGATACCACTACCATGTTAAAAAATCTTATCCTCATTTCCTTCTTTGGTTTATTTTTAAGGCATTTGTGAATTGTTCTACAGATATTCCTAAATTTGTTTAATTTTTCATCCAGATAAATTGCTGTCCCGTACGTAACTTAACATCCCAAGAAAGTGAAATGCTGGACTTGTTTCATAATCTTTCCGTCTATAACTACCTTAGTTCTTACCGGTTGCTTCCCTCTGAATGCCATAGTTTTAGGCTTGTCCGCTGATATTTGAAAGCCATGTTCATCTACTGTTTGATTTAGTGTGTGCATTGATTCTTGTAGTTTATCCAAACTACAAAATCGTTTGTAAAATACGAATTATTTACTTACGAAAAGGCAATTTAAACACCTATGACGGTCATGTAAGCAACGTCCATTTTTTTTTGTATTCCGGTTAGCCGACAGAAACAAAAATTAGAAACAACCTTTTTACTTATGCGTATATAAAGTTATATGATAGGTTAAAGAACTCTATTAAACTGTAATTAGAGTTTTTTACTAAACTTGTATTGCAACCACTAACACGCAATTATACTGTCCATAAGTGCTTTCAAGCCTCTCGGCTCATCTTCAGATGGAACACAACAACCTACCTAGAAACGTTCACCCCTTTATATATATTATCTACAACCCGGAAGCGTCAACTTGACATAAACAAACATAGCAGGTAAACACCCTTGTTACGCCTTAGCCAGCAAATAATCAGCCGAGTCACCACCCCTTGTCCCAGTACTTTTCCATTGCTGCCTGGTAACTAAGTATCAGACTGCTACCAACCTTTATGGTCTACATTTATCTCTTCCTTAATATGTGGTAAAATATATCTTTGTTTTCAAATTTCATGTTTGAATTAATTAAACTACTTAAATTCTTTTTCCTTTCATTCGAATATTTCAAGTTCTACTCTCAAATTTCTTTTTACCGAGTTATGTTCAACCTTTATAATTTCATATTCTTCTAATGGATTAACAAACTTATGGTTTTCTTCAACAAAATACCTAGCATATAGTGAACTGGATGTCTTATTTCCTTCCCCTCTTTTATGGTCCGCCAGTCTACATTCGAACTTACGGCCCGTTTCGCCTACGTACAATTTACTACAATCCTTACAGTCAAGTTTATATACCCCACTTTTTTGTAAAACCAGAATTTCTTCTGTATTACTACTCTTAATTTTATAAAACACTGTCAAACACTTTTTAATTGCTACGTCTATATCATTCTTCTTAAAATATTATACAATACTTTTCGTCCTCATTGCTATATATGTTATCGATCCCATATAACCCTTCCTATCTCCCACATTTTGTCTTGTACGGATCTTATCTTAGTTAATTATTTTGTTGACTACATCCGGGTTGTAGATAAGATATATAAAGGGGTGAACGTTTCCAGGTAGGTTCTTGTGTTCCATCTGAAGACGAGCCGAGAGACTTGAAAGCACTTATGGACAGTATAATTGCGTGTTAGTGGTTACAATACAAGTTTAGTAAAAAAAATTAGACTTAACCACTGAATTGTGTTTAATTTTAATTTAATTAGAGTTGAATAAAATACAAATAAATTAGTGAATGGCATTGTTAGTGATGGAAACGAGATAACAAAAGAAATATTAAAATTTGTTTCTAATTAAATCTGCCACACGCATATGCAGGTTCTTGGGTTATAACTTTAAAAAATGAGAAACTCTGTTCAAAATAAGGCAGTGTTATGAATTGAATTCAAGGATTACGATGTAATTAAAATATGAACTCGAGATAGGAAATATGTTCCGTCCAAAGACGTTGATCTAAATGCGTTAAACTTAGTAATGCAAGCGAAAGAAATTGTTACTCTAAGTTTTCTTGCACGATAGATTACTTTTGGTTTCAACCTTCAGCTTCTCAATAATTATTGAAATTAAGATCCGGGCTGGACGTTTTGGCCTCACCTTTGGACGCCGTTTTCAGCGAAACATGGTTTTAATTTCAGTAAGGAAATTAGAAGCGGAATTAACCAGGCTAAAGTTGCTTTCAACAAACAGAAAAACCTCTTCACTTCAAACACTATCAGCCTAAAAATAAGAAAGAATCTAATAAAGACATACGTGTGGAGTGTTGTCCTATACGGGAGTGAATCTTGGACAATTGGAGAAAGTGACAACAAAAGACTCCTAGCATTTGAGACCTGGTGCTACAGAAGAAGCTGTACTCAAGATAAGCTGGAGGGAGAAGATAACGAATGAGGAAGTCTTTAGAAGAGCTCAGCAGAAGAAGAGCTTTCTATGAAATTTAAAAAGTTTAAGTTTATAGGGCATATACTACGACACAATGGGTTGGTCCAGAGAATAATAGAAGGTACAATTGAAGGGAAGAATCACAGAGGACGACCCCATTTAGACTACATGAAACAGCTTACGGTCGATATGAACTGCACATCATATTGTGAGTTGAAAAAAAAAAAAACAGAGAAGCGTGAAGAATTGCGAGCTGCTGCCAACTAGTCTATGGGCTGCTAACCTAGAAGAGAGAGACGGTTTTAACACAACTGACACGGTGTTCGGGGGCGCTTGGTCAGGCTATCAGGCCATACTGTGGCACTTGGTCAGGCCATCCATCAGATACCAGTGACCGCGAGTGAATACACCTCTCAACATCAAATTCAACTTTAGCAAGTTTATTTCGTTGGAGGCCAGATCTTTCCTGGTCTGACGGATACGTTCGCGGAGCATCGCCTGCTCTGCTCGCCGGTGTAGCCTCCCAATTTGAGGCGTAAATACGTTGTTCTTCATCTTCAGGAACAGGGAAATGACCCCCGTCTCCCTCTAACACTGTAGACA
This sequence comes from Magicicada septendecula, assembly GCA_034769895.1. Lineage (NCBI taxonomy): Eukaryota > Metazoa > Arthropoda > Insecta > Hemiptera > Cicadidae > Magicicada > Magicicada septendecula. Next base: position 35,758,806 of record CM068370.1, on the reverse strand, counting down.
CGCTAAGGAGCAGAACATGTGCGCTTTTTTCCTTTTGCAACCCCTCAAACCGTTTTATGTTCTTCAAAACATCCTCCCCGGAAAGCAGTTGTAACCTATTCCTAAAGGCTTTCACGGCTGGCGTCATAATGATTGAAATTAAGATCTGGGCTATTGGCCTGTGGTCAACTATAATTAGCATCCGACGGATGTTGTTATCAGACGTTTCTGCATCACCTATGGAGGCCATCTTCAGTAAAAAAAGGTTTTAATGCAACTGACACGGTGTTCGTCAGTAACCACAGTACTGTGGCAAAGGACTTCAGCTTCTCACTTTACACGAAGTACACGAATACAATCAAAGGACAATTAATTTTAATGTTCATATAGATTTTTCTATATTATCGTAGGAATTTGTTTGCATTGTTACTTTATACACACTGAAAATAATCTCGCTCTCTGTGCCTCGCGACAGTTCTGGAGTGACCCTACTTGCTGTTATTAACGTTTACATGTTGATTCCACGTAATTTTGCTTATATAATTGTTCCGTATAATTCTTGAATCCCCTTAATCATTGTCATACGTAATAATTTATCTCGCCGCTGTTATAGTTATTTGCAAGGACAAACGTGTTTATTTCTCGATGAAAAATCGTCTTCGATTAGCGCTATAAACAAAGGAGTAGAGCTTTGTTATACGGAAGGAGAAAAACATTAGCAACTGTGTACAGAATTATCTAGTCACCACTTACAGCCGCATTACTGTAATCGTTTAAATTCCGCGTAATGCCGCGTAATTGCTCTATAATTGAGCCCTGGTTATCTCCGTTCGCAATAAACATTAGATCATCTAAAAACCATGTAAGCACATCTAGTCGTTACAAACGGTATTGATTTATTGTTGTATTGGAGTGCTCGTGGTCTCAAATATTTCTACTAGTAATTTTATACAAACCACTATGTTGTCTTTGGTATTGACGAGCGCTTTCGGCAGTCAATCCATCTTCAGGTCATTTACCTAGGTTGGTATCTCGTCAGTACCAAAGACAACATAGTGCTTTGTATAAAATTACTAGTAGAAATGGCATTGAGGAACAATAGTATGCGGATAAATGTCTCTTTTACACACACGCGCGCGCACTCTCTCTCTCTCTCTCTCTCACACACACTTAACTCACTTACTAACTCAAAAACATATACAGATACCTATACATTAATTTCAGCATCATCTTCAAAGGTTAAACCAAGGATGGTTTGTTCCGGTCTCAAATAGGCAAAGATTAGAGCTGGTCACTCCAGCGCTTCCTCGGACGTCCCACACCTCTCCGGCCCCTCGGCTTATAGTTCCATAGTTGTTTGGGGATGCGGCAGTCAACCATTCAGCAAAGATGTTCCCACCAATTCAGCTGATACTGGGCGTCCGGCTAGTCCTTACTTCAGGCAATTTAGTAGTGAATATGTCCCCTGGGTATGTTATTAGCATATCGCAGGGTAAGATGTATGGTGGGGCTGCCACCTTCAGTCTTAATGTCCAGCCTGATATTTTGTCTGGGTGTTCTACCATAAACTGGCTGTCTTACCAGACTGAAGAGACCAGTTTTCCCTGTTGAGATATCCAGAAGAATCTTTAATGTGGTGGCTTCTCCTTGCCTCCCGCATCCTACGTCGTTGACCAACTTATATATAAAGTTGACGGATGATCAATCATATATTATGTAAACAATAGGTTAATGCACAGAGCAAAGAAGCTAAATGTAGAAACAGAAAAAGCCAATAATTTCTAAGTTTGGCTGCAAAGAAATCTTCCTTATTAAAAGAGACGACATTATACGAATAAAAGGTGTGTTCTGTAGCTCTTAAGGACAAAACAGAAACAGATAAAAAGGTAGGAAAACAAACAAGCTAAACCAGTCGGTACTAAATCAAACTTTGTCAAACGTTCGGTAAAATGGTTTGAAAGGAGCAAAAAGTAAAATAAAATAAAGTAAATAATATTGCCTAAGTTCAATAAATTGCAGCATAAAATGGTAGGTAATAAAAAGAAAGGTAAGCAGAATATGATAGCAAACAAGACCACGAGAGTATTAGAAGCTGTTCAATCAACTCTGCGAACATCTGAAACAAGCAGTTAATGAAATTAAATTAAAGTCTTACTAGCTTCTTGAGCAAACGCTTGATGACTAAGAAACAGCTACTTCCACTTCATCGCAACTAAATAGTTGAAAAAGCCAGAAAATCGGGTACCACAAAATCCTACCGCAGTTCCGAAAGAAAACACACAAAAAGCAGAATATTGCTACTGAATATTTGGCTTACATTTTGCATCCTCATCGCAGGCAAACAACATAATGAAGGGTAAATAGTTACCACAGATTACGAGGATTTAAGATGTAAGAACCGATAGTATGTTAGCGAAATTAAGATGGTATTTGATTAAACGTTACGGAAAGAAAAGTAAGAACAGAAGAATATGGTTTAACAATTTGCAAAAGTAAGTTAAGGATAATTTCAGATAGACAAATATGATCTCTGCTTAGTGACATAGAAGAATCTTCAAATCAAAAATAGAAGTGGATCCGACTAAGCAGATAAGTAGCTAAACAATTGTCTAGTTTATAGTGGTACACGTCTCGACGACCAGAAATGTTCAGAACAGAAGCTTTTTCTTCTTAATATGTGATTGATGAAGTCGAAAATTACCTGACACAGAATGGAGCCAAGCTTGCAGCTAACGCAATCGAGTGAAACTGCACTTTTCCAACAAAGATTTTATTGATTACAATTCCTGTTTCAAATCCTTGTGCTAATACTTTAAGGTGGGAGGTATTGTTTTATTTTTTGCGACACCATAATTTAGCGAATTGTTAGATTTCCCTGTGTCAAAAGTCTGCAAACTTCAGATGTCATAGCGCGAATAGGAAGCTTTTGATCTTTCCGTAAAATATAGATTTTTTCGTACGCTGTCACTACAACTTTTTCGCCATATTACACTAATTTAATTACAAAATTATAACGCACACACTACAAAATTATAACGCACAAAATCTGCTATTCGCACGGACGCGCGCGCGCACACACACAGAGTCTCTCTCTCTCTCTCTCTCTCTCTCTCTCTCTCTCTCTCCTCCCACACGCAAACATACCAGAATACGTACAGGACCAACAACAGATTGAAAACCTCTCTAAAAAACAACAGGACAGCAGGCCGATTCAAAGAAAACTAAAATAGTTTAGTCGTTCTGCAAAGAGCTTTAAGTTCTTGGAAAACGCGTTTTTTTGTAATTATTATAGTAATATTAAATCTTTGCTTATATTAAGATGAAGACTGTTTTCAGATCGCATAACTGAGAATGGCCAAAGCTATTTTCACACGCCAATATGTTTACAGTCACGTCAAAAGTACTTTCTAATTAAACTATATAACTGAAAAATAAGTATGGCGCTAATATTTAACGGATCAGTTTTTGTTTCCAGATCCCTACATGTTTTTGATTTTAAATCTCTGTGTAATTTAAACTCATCAAGAACATTCATGGTAGCTTCCACGTGGCTTGTGACGAAACTGAATTCATCTTTTGATGCAGGTAACCGGTAAATAACTAAGGCGTCTTTGATAAAGATAACGTATAACGTGTCTGCAGACCATAAATATACCTAGTAATCATCTAATTTTCTCATCGCAATTGGTTAGCGGTAAGACATCTGATTTTTCCATCTTCTTCTGCCCGATGAGTCCTCCTCAGGCACTCCAGGCACCTACGTACGCCCATCAACTACGTCATCCTCTAACCTCATCACCAACCTTCTCACCTCTTTATCTTCTTTCCAACAATTCTTTTGATTGATTTTTTGTTCTTAATTTTTTGTAAAGAAAAGAGTACCTTGTGAGAACACGTACTAAAGTAATGATCTTTGAAGAGAACTAGATATATTTACGACAATTAAACAAGGAAAGATAACCAACGCAGAATAGTGCTGCCATAGGGAAGAGAGGCGATAAAAACATTCTTGACCACACCAGGGGTATGAAGAAACAGAGTAAGTCCCAGAAACAAATTGGTTAGAGGATGATTAGGAGGATTTGAGGAAGTGGTGGTCAGTAGTTCGAAGAGAGGCAGCAGGAAACAGAGATGGACAAAAGCGTGTGGTGATGGGTAATGGCTAAAGATGTGCATGGAGTGTAAGTGATTATAAAGACGACAAGAAATATATGGCGATAAATTAAAAGAGGAGTAGGAATTATGAGAACATAAAGTAAGTTTTGAGAAAGTAGAGTAAATGTGTTCTGACTAAGAGGCTGAGGATTTAGACATACAAGATACAAGAAGTAATAAAAGGAGATGTCAAGTCCTTAAATAGCTATGTTCCGTTATACCCTAGTACCGCAACTGTTTTAGGCCGGCCGCGAATTGGAGCGACATTTCGTTTCGCAACAGAACCGTTTTAGCGCATTCTGTCGTAAAGCGTCGCATTTGACTCTACTGCCATTAGAATCTATAAAACGCCACACACTGGCTGTGACAGAGGTGTCGCGAGCTCCTCGCGACCAAAGACGAAGCTCCTTCCATTTATGTTTCGCAACAGATCGCGACGTTTTGAACTGCGCATGCGCTGTATTCTAACCACACAAGGCGGGGAGTTTATATTACGTTTACCAAGTCCTACGTCGAAATTCCGAGCATTGTCTTTCGTTCTGATTCTCGCTTATTGTTGTGTATTTATTATTTATTATTATTATTATTATTATTATTATTACTATTAATTGCTATTGAGCATAAAATGGAAACAAGTATAGGTCTAGATGAAACTGAAATAGATGCAAAATAATGCCTGGCACGAACCCACGAACCACACACTTTTAGAGCTTAAAAACAGCTGACGAGAAATTGTTTTGTCGAGAGCCAATTTCTTAAGCCTCTCTCCACCGAAGTGATGCTTTGCAACAAAATGTGTTAAAACGGTTCTGTCGCTAAACAGAATGTCGCTCCAGTGTGCAGCCGGCTTAAAGATACTGCAACTAAATGTCGCGAGACAAAAAGTGTTACATGGTGTAGTGTAGAATAGTACTACAAGAAAAAAGAATCGTTCATTCGTGTAGTCGCTGTACATTATTAGACAATACGAAAGGTCATTGACAATTAAAATCAGGGACAAAAGAAAGATGTTATGCAGAATAAATTATTTGGCACATTAAATCCAGGTAACTTGTAGTACGATTCATAGAAATCTTAGAAATAAAACAAAAGACCGCACAAGGATTAAATTTTATAAGACAATTGCAATACCCACGTTGATTTATGCAAGTGAGGCGTGGGTCATGACAAAAAAGGAAAGCGGCAAGGTTCAGACTGCTAAAATGGAGTTTCTTCGAAATACTTTAAATTATACATTGCAAGATAGAATAAGTGATGAAGATATCAGAGCAGAACTGGAAGTAAAAGACAAATGAAATTATTGCAATTTACAGAAGACAATGGTGTGATCATCTGCAAAGGATGATAGAGGATCGATTGTCGAAAGTGGCACTGAATTATAAAGTCACTGGTAGAAGAGACGTGGGTCGTCCGAGGATAAGATGGGTGCCGGAACAGGTTTATATAACCTAATCCTTGAAGAGGAGAAGAAGAAGAAGAAAAAATCCAGGTAAAATACACCACTGGATTGATACCTGGTTACACGTACTTAGAATAGTCTAGTCTACTTAGTATTATAATTTTAATAGAATTGACATGGAAAGATGGACTAAGTGAATGTCAGAAAGGAAACCAGTAAAGTTTATAAAAATGAGAAAACTGCTACCAATGTAAGTCTCGAAGATTCAGGATTGAAGGAGAAAGACGAGACTGGCAGAGGAATATCAAGAGAGGGAGATAATGGCAAACTCATAATGCAAGGCAACACCGAAGATAAATTCCATTGACTAAAAATGCTGAGTAACAATAATAATAATAAATAAACCTCTGCTCAACAGAGTCTAAATGACCAAGGCATACTCTGAGTAACAAATCCTGAGTAATATCAACTGTACACAAACAATACAACATACAACTATTTTCTTAGAAGATATTGTTATTATGGCCAAACGCCCAGTATTTATAAGCGCTTGCAAATAACTTACACATAATTAAATCTGATCTACCTCGAAAACAACGCATTAATTTAAAAAAGACACTTGCTACAAGACAAGTTAAATTGTTAAGAACTCTACTGGTGGGATTAATTGAGCAGCTCATTAATTGGCTCATGTTTATTTACTTCTCACATGTGAACGTTATGCAGTTCCTAATTACTTGTAAATACCTTTGAATACTTAAGAAAGGAAGTGATCCATTATGAGTAAAAATTGAAGCTTTTTATGAGCATAATGTTTACAGATAAAGTGATTTATAAACCGCTGTCGCGGTCGTCAGATAGACAAAAAAAAATTTGACATGTTGCGTGTTGCTTACAATTACTAGTTACGTAATAAACGCACAGTCTTTATGTAACAAGAATATTTACTTTAAACAACGTTTCCATTGTTGAATGTAATTACATTAAATTAATTTAATTACATTGCCTTGGCCATAGTTATAACATGTTATGTACATATGTACGAGTAGACATGAAGTTGAAAAAGGTAAGCTTATTTTTGAATCTGCTAGAATTTAAAGAATTTAAATACATGGAGAATTTCGCCTCTACATTTGAAAAACAGTGAATCATGAAGTGATTCAGTATCCTTTACGATAACTAAAATGCAAAAAACAAAATAGATTTAATATTTATTTATTTCATACAATTTGTAAATGTAAAAAGACTAAGAAATATTCATTTCCAAATGTTCTAACAAAGTAGAAAAGCCTCAAAGTGATTAAATTGATAATCAGATAAAAGAAAGCTTACTAAGAAAACGTAACAGGAAAGAATTCTACGACAGAAAGGAATTAAGTGTAAAGGAAATTATAAGTGAGGGTAGTGAAATCGATGCTTTAGTTAGCAAAAAGGTTATAAAACGAAAAATGATAACGTTAGGAGCAGATGACTATTTTAGATTTGGATAATACATTCTCTAAATATGCCAGGTCAGGGCGGCTAAATAATGGAGCAATGTTTTCCAAAGGTTAAAAGAAAATTTAAAAGATGCTATTACAGTGTCAGACATTAGTCTCCAGATCCATTAAAAACCGATAAGCAGATAGAATTTAAAAGTAAATATTTTAATTTGATAGCGACAAAGTTAAAAATAGAAGTATATTATTAAAATAATAAAACGAAAGACAGTTATTCGTACTATGTAGATAAAGTATTGGATCGTCAGAAGGAGTATATAAAAGTTATCTTACAAAAAATACCGAAAAAGTAATACAATTTAATGTAAGATATTTATCACCTAATATCTGTTATGAAATATTTAGAGAAAAGTGTCAGATTTAATGAAAATATTTTATTAAATTTTTTCCTTTTGTTAGAAATTAATTTTGTTAGAAATTTTAGAAATTAAAAAAGCAATAAAAAATAACAAAAATTTAACCAACAAACAGACTGAATTTTGTGTATCCCCTTTATTAAAATCTGTTATTTAGTTTAGTTTATTTTATATTATTTTGAATGTTCATCATTATTTAAAATTTTGCATTCAGTTTATATTTAGTTCAGTTAATTTTATATTTTACATTCAGATTATATTTAGTTTAGTTAATTTTTATTTGCATTCATGATTGTATTTAGTTTTTTTTTAAAGACACCTGACCTTCCCTTGTCTCTTGCACCCCCTCGCCATCTCAACACAGATGTTCCAGATACGGCCTAAACAGATGTTCACCACCTACACTCCACTCACATCCTGTTGTTTAGTAATTTTCATTCATTCGCCTCTTTTACAATGGCTTAGTTAGTCGAAACAGCTGTCAGAGTTAATTAAAAAATTTGTGAAACTTACCAAGTGTTTTTATATATTTTACAAAACCTTTGTATAAAATAACATTTTCAAAAAGATTTTTCTAATCGATCAAATGAACAATACACACCCTGTGACATAGTAAAGAAAAGATGTTAATGTTGAAGACATTAAGAGTAGGTTTTATAAGAAGTATTCAAAATTAAGTTTATTAAATTAACATCTTTTTTATATAAACAGAAGTGAAAGTGAAAAGAAATGCAATCAATTAAGTTTCTTTTTTAGTTTTATTAAACAAATAAAGCCGAAAAATAGTCTTTTATTGTGAAAATGTGTTATTATTATGTATGTACATTATAGTATATTACCCTTTAGTTTATTAAAAATTTTAGATTATTACTAAGAAAGGCATTTATAAAATAGAAGTATATTATTAAAATAATAAAACGAAAGATAGTTATTCGTACTATGTAGATAAAGTATTAGATCATCAGAAGGAGTATATAAAAGTTATCTTACAAAAAATACCGAAAAAGTAATAAAATTTAATGTAAGATATTTATCACCTAATATCTGTTATGAAATATTTAGAGAAAAGTGTCAGATTTAATGAAAATATTTTATTAATTTTTTTCCTTCATACAGACAAATTAAAAATAAAGTGGCTAACCACAAGACATGGTTGCGGAGTGTGAAGTTTAAAATTGGGTGTTACCTAGAAGCTGATATCAAATGATTCAAGAAATCGGACAGGTAGTCATATTTTAAAATATGAAATGTTAACTGGGCTTGTTCGTTGAGTACAGACTGCAAGATTCACACAGATGTGTAATTAAAAACGTGAACATATGAATTCAACTCATATGAAAGATTAAACGTACTGATTACCGTAATAACAGTGATAAGAATAGTCGTAATAATAAACAGCATTATTATTTTCACATGGTAGCCCTTGACTTGAGGTTGGCATCTATCTAGTGCGTGCATATAATTGTCCTACTAACTTAAACAACAACACAGAACATCGTTCTTAATTAACGGTGATACTATTAACACTTTGATGTAACAAAAAGTTGCAATATTTAATAAGCAGCAGAAAACTTGTAGTTTCGTATCGTTTTTAAGTAATGGTTTTTCGTTATTTAATCAGTTTTACGCAATGAGTTAGTACAGAAGAAGGAGGAGTATATCAGATTTGCCGTCGGTAATTCTAAATATTGTTACAATGGTCTCACTGACCATCGCATGGTACAGTGGAAAACTAAATAAATACAAGACACCAATGACGTCACTAAAAACTAGCTTTATTTATCACAAATAACAGTTTATAATCAACTCGTACAATAATTCTAGTTAGATTTGTCCACACGCAATAATAATGTCAAATATAAAGAATTCCGCGCTATAATCACTTTTCAGTAATACACCACTTGCGACGCACCGTGTAAATCGCCCGATATAACACTGAACTTTAAGCGGCAGGTATGGGCTGTTTATAGTCTGCAGGGTCCCATAATATGCGTCTTTATCAAACACGTGAAAATTCTAGAGAATACTCAGTGCGGCCATGGCAGAAACACACACCGTTGGGCTAGTCAAGAAGCTTCTAGAACGACACCATCGAACGCACGAGGCGTTCCGCATTACGTAATACTGCCTCGCATGTCAGCGTCACGTACGCATTACAGCTGCGGGAATAGCCGAGAAAAGAGTAGAAGAACATTCTCCAATGTACCAGGATGTTGCGTAAAGGCGAGACAGCTTTTCCGCATCACGTAACAATTCAGATACGACAATGCTAGCTACAGCTTTTCCGCATCACGTAACAATTCAGATACGACAATGCTAGCTACAGCTTTTCCGCATCACGTAACAATTCAGATACGACAATGCTAGCTACAGCTTTTCCGCATCACGTAACAATTCAGATACGACAATGCTAGCTACAGCTTTTCCGCATCACGTAACAATTCAGATACGACAATGCTAGCTACAGCTTTTCCGCATCACGTAACAATTCAGATACGACAATGCTAGCTACAGCTTTTCCGCATCACGTAACAATTCAGATACGACAATGCTAGCTACAGCTTTTCCGCATCACGTAACAATTCAGATACGACAATGCTAGCTAATTTCATTAAAACACTGCAAAAATAGCGAAGTTGGAAGACTACATAGAGAAAGATGGAACGAAGGTACACATTGGCAAATCAGAGATCATGAGAATTAATAACAGTGTGGAAACATGAAAATCATGAAAGCGAATGGAAAATATGACAAGCTTAAGAGTACGGAAAGTGTAACAGAAGATTAGAACAATTTTAATGAAATTAAGAAAAGAATTTTTTTTGCCTATAGAAGTCTTTAATAAGAAGGAAAGCTTACTTTGCCGCAGTACACATCTGCAAATTAGAAAGACGTTGGTGAAGTGATTGTGTAGAGCGTTTTGTTGTACAGGTGTAAAACGTGGATTAGGAGAAAGAGAGAGAGAGTAAATGATAGTATTGAAGTTTTCAAGAAACATGGAGATAATAAAATATCTTGACAGAGAAAGTAACGACGAAGTTCTAAACAAATGAAAACAGGAATATAGAGGAGGGTGAAGGAAAACAGAACAATTTTAGGTACAATCCTAAAGAGCAAGAGAACTATATAAAAAAATGTTATAAAGGAAAAGAGAAATTATTTACTGTTTTTAAGAAGATGGTGGGTATAAACAAATTAAAGACTAGATATGGAATTGAGAGCGACTGTAGGAAAAAATGGTGTACAGAAAACTCTGAACAGTACAGAACTGCCAAAGATGGGATAACACCCATCTTGTGATGATAGTGGTAGTGGTGGTGGTGGTGGTGGTGGCGATGATGATGGTGGTGATGATGACGACGACGACGACGACGACGATGATGATGATGATGATGATGACGACCACCACCACTACCACCACGGTGACGGCTACAATGATGGTGATAAAGTTACTACGGTGGGACCTCGACTATCAGTTATCAGTCTTGACAAGGAGGGTGACACATATGAGAAAGATACAGGTAGTAGAAAATATATTAGCTCATCTTTAATTATTTATTATTATCACACAGAAAGCATTAAAGACATACGTGCTATATTATATTGTTACGACGGTCACACGGATCATCGTTTCGTTCAGTGGAAACAGAATAACTGACACCAATGAAGTTGCTAATTATAAACTTTAATTAGGCGGCATAAACAGCAAATATAAATCAACCAAGCACTTTTATACAATTATTTAAGTTAAATTTGTCCAACAATAAATGGCACCTTATTACAGTAATGGACTAACTAATGCAGTAATAATTTCTCAGTAAACCGCAACAATAACTAACATTCCGCACTGTAATATCGCCAGACCTAAACTGAACTGAGTCCGAAATCCAGTGTTTATACGTCCGCTTCCTTGCAGTGTAGCGAGGTAGAGTAGTCGGATAAACATCTGGACGCGGCACGGACAATCTAGAAGAATCCAGAACGTTACGCAGCCGCGCAGAAGATTTCCAAACGACTGGAACAGCCTCGCGTGCCAAGATATTACGATATATAGCCACTTCAAGCTAACTGGAGGTGTAAGTCCAATACACCACAAGCAGTAACAGTATCGGTTTACGGTGAAAGTGTATGTAACCGTGCTATGAGAAATATCTACGCGTCCGAAAGCGACCTTGAGGCCGGACAGAGTATATCAACCCATGTAACCATCCGGATAGGAGCAACACGCACCCACGGGCGCGCGCGCGCGCGCGCACACACACACGAAATGTGCTAGAAAAATATGTAACTGTACAGACGAGGATGACAGGGCTCGGAGGTTGGGAAGGGATATTTGACTTATAGCTTGTTTGCGGATGTGTGTGGACAGTGGGGCTGGTGGGGGTGTGAAGAGTTTGTTTTACTCTGTTGTTGTTATGTCCGATCTGACGATGAGCTGAGAAGCTTGGAAGCGCTAATCGGAATAATTTTTCTATAGTGGTGTACAACAGTGATAATTCTGTTTGTGGTTATAACTACTAACACAACTTTCTTAATTAAATTATAAACAAATTATTTACAGAAAGACTCTACTACATCAGTAAAGACTTTATCGTTTCTTTCTTTTGATAGTTCCTATCCGTTTCGGATGTTGGATATCATACAGGCTATTTTAACTTTCTGCACTGCTGTACGGAATAAGTTAGTTGTATTCATGCCAAACCAGATCCTTAAATTCCTCAGTTATGATATTCTCGGTCGCCCACCTCCTCTCTTTCCAAGTACTTTTACCTGTAGTATGGAGTGTAATTAGTAAAATCTCTGTTCATGTCCTAGGTACTGAAGTGTTCTTATCTTCACTGTGTTAATAACTTCCCTATCTTTCTTCATCTTTCTAAGAACTTCAACATTAGTTACATGTCCTGTCCATGAACATTATAGTTTAACTAAGACAAAAGGATCTTTTAAATGTTAATTTATTTTATGATAGAGAAAGTAAATATTATTTTGTGTTACGAAGGCCAACAGAGACAGATTAATTTATTTTTATAAACTGTATTAAAAGCACGGTCAGAAAATAATAACATCATTAATAAACCCACTTCTGAATTATAAACCCAATACTGGAGTATTGGAAAAAAAGGAAAGAACAAAGAGTAAAGAATTGAAATTGGCATGTGGTCGCTAGATGGCCGATACGGAAAAAACCCACTTCATTCCAATAACATATATCTCGACAACTTATTCTATGCGATACCTATACATCGAAAATACTTATATGTAATATTTATTTTCCTCTTCAAAATATATTCTATAAATATTCTTTGCAGATTTTTCACAACCAATTTGTTTTATATCAGCAGAAAAATTAAAAGTATATTTATATTCAGTTGATTATTACAGACCTTAATTTCAAGAAGATACACACACAAAAATATGGAAAATACATGCTAAAGAATAAACTGAATCCGTCTTAATACTAACTGTAGTGCATTATCAAGATATACAAATAGTATAAGTAGTATTTGTAAAAATATGCAATTAGACTTTTAGTTTCAATCAGATGTTATCAGACGGCTGCTTTAAATGCAAACACATGTTACCGGTCACAAGTATTCACGTGTAACAACACTAGCTTGCAAGGAATTTATTTATTTAAAATTTAAAATTCTCTTTTAGCAAGTCTTTCTCAACGTGAATGTGACAAGCTGAAGGATAAGTCGCATCCAAGCGGTTCAAATGAGATTTCTCAGGAACATGGCAGGGTATACTCTCCATGATCATAGAAGAAAAACAGATATACGGCAGGAATTTAATATTATGAATATACTCGACAGGATCGCCCAGTATCGGCTGAATTGGTGGGAACATCTTTGCCGAATGGATGACTGCCGCATCCCCAAACAGCTACGGAACTATAAGCCGAGGGGACGGGGAGGTGCGGGACGTCCGAGGAAGCGTTGGAGTGACCAGCTCTAATCTTTTCCTATTTGAGACCGGAACAAACCATTTTTGGTTTAATCCGTGAAGATAGTGATGGTGATGACTCCTCAACCTTAGGCTTGCTTAGTTAAACTCCTTTTACGCGATCTTCGCAACAATATTACAACTGCGAGAAACTTGGAAGATACAATTTAACAATAATTATACAATTAATAATAGGACTGACATTCATAACCGACCTTCTTTACAGCGTACGTTTGTTTTACGTATCTGTTGCTAATGCAACTTAAACATCGTAATTATTGTAATGCCCGTGTTTAAGGCAACTTAATAGCATGTACTGTATGTACGGCGATACCAATGGGCACAATTACGACGATTCCAAGGACGCAGACCGTGTGTTTATTCAGTTAAATTGTACACTAATCTATAATAATATTTCTTACACGCGTGCGGAGAAGCGGGCAGGTGTACGGATGTGCATTGTGGACACTGCACATGCTATGAAAAATTACTGTCTGCGCAGCTAAATAATTGACATCAACTTACTTTAATGAATAGACCACAGATGTAACATAACAAACATTCTTCTTCTTCTTCTTCTTCTTCTTCTTCTTCTTCTTCTTCTTCTTCTTCTTCTTCTTCTTCTTCTTCTTCTTCTTCTTCTTCTTCTTTGTTTTGTCGTCCTCACGCTCCACAATCATCTATCATTCTAGTCTCCCCTCTCCAAGCTTTTATCTTCCATAGCTTCTCAGGTGTAACTTTCGGTTAGAACATGCCCATTCCATTTATTTGCCATTCAAATTCTGCCATTTAAAAGCCGATGTTCGTTACTCTCTGTCTGTCTATCTCTCTCTCTCTGTCTCTCTCTCTGTCTCTCTCTCTCTCTCTTTCTCTCCCTCCCCTCACGGATACCCGTTCAGGCCATTTAATTTCCACATCCATTCTATTAACGTGACCATATCTTTTTAGTGTTTTAATGGAGCAAGTTTTTCCATTCTTCTTCTTCCTGGATTCTACACATAAGCATAAACTATGAATTTCTCCTTGTAAATTAAAATTTTAAAAACATTTCTACAGCCTTAATTTTTTGTTACTTTCATCTTCAATGGTCATACTTATGTTCAATATACATATTAATATTTTCATTACACTATGAAAGATTTGTTTTTTTGTCTCTTGTTTACTTGTGCTGTATTTTGTATTACGCCGAATGATAGTCTGGTAGCTCCTTCGCCAGCTCGTACTTTACATCGCAGTGCCTCTTGAAAACTGACCGTGATCTGTTCCAGTAGTTTAAAAGCAACGGCTGCTTATCAGGGGAGGCAACGGAGGCTAAGCTTACTGGTAAACAATATTATTTGCCAACTGGAAGTAAGATTTTCCAGCTGTGAGGGATTAAAATTTAACCAGCTGTAAAGTTAGGTGTTATTACAAACTTTTCTCACGATGATAAAATATCCCTGACTGATTCTTTTGTTTCATAATGGAAATATGTGGTCAACGTTTAAACAAAGAAAAATTAAGAACATGACTTGAAACTATTTTTTCGCCAATACACAGTGAAACTAACCAGATTAATGAAAAGATGAACGATGATGGTAAAAACGAAGTTCTTCCCAAATCATATAAATTATTTACTATTATTGCAACAATTCTTCCCTGTAATTATTCTTACATAGAGAGAAGCTTTTCTTGTCTTAAGGGAATAGGAGCTTTGAGTGAATTTTCTGTAGGCCTACAAGTAAATTCAACGCAGCTTACAAAATATATTTCTACTCAAAAGTTTACTTCTTTCCTAGAACAAGAATTAGTTCATCTTCGGTTTATGCTGTTAAAAATACGCGTATATTTCTAATCAGACGTGTATGCTGTAAAAATAAGAGAGCTCTACTGTAATTGATATGAAATAACGAGTGTCAGGTAGGGGAAGGTTACTATGAGTGAGCTGCCTCGTAGCCACCCCATTCTCAGGACTCACCGGCCGCCACTGATTAAAAGTCTAAAAGCAACTTAATGTCCACTTACTATACACAAATCTAGTACATTAACAGAAGCCTTTGGTTATAATCTGCAGCCTTATGGATATACCCAATGCTTTATCCGAATTATTTGTAAACCCTTGTTAATTATATTTCTCTTTGACTTTAAAAAGTTTATCATTTATTTTGTGTTGACTTTATCTTGATATCATGTAGAAAGTAGTGAATGCAACATATAAAAACAATGACAAGGGTAAAAACCGTTGGATATGTACTTGTAATTCGGTACGATTTTAGAGCAAATAATTCATATCAATGCCTATAATGTAATATACATGAAATATACGATGAAAATGAGAGAAAAGCAAACACACTGCAGACAGCTTGAGGATCTATAAAAAGAAAATTACTAATAAAAACAAAACTTAAATAAAAGTTTATAAACGTTATTAGAAGATAGGCTTCCCGGGTTGTAAGGTCGTGTTCTATTGTAGACGTTTGGCCGCGCCTTCGACGGTCATCTTCAGTGCATAAAGTTTAGAAGACTGACCAAGTTATCGCAGTGTATGAAACATCATTCAAACTTTGACGCACAGGTAAACGGCAGGGACTGAACATTATGAGTATACTCGACAGGATCGCCCAGTATCGGCTGAATTGGTGGGAACGTCTTGGCCGAATGGATGATTGCCGCATTCCCAAACAACTATGGAACTATAAGCCGAGGGGATGGAGAGGTGTGGGACGTCCAAGGAAGCGCTGGAATGACCAGCTCTAATCTTTGCCTATGAGAGACCGGAACAAACCATCCTTGGTTTAATCCGTGAAGATGATGAGATATTGATGATTAAGATATTACGAGATAGATATTGGAATGTTCGGTTGTTTGCAGAGCGCGGATTCCGCCAAGGCAGTTCAACAAATGACCAGATTTTTACCATACGCCAGATTCTTGAGAAATATAGCGAGTATGGAATAAAGACATGTCACCTTTTTTATTAATTTTAGATCGGCTTACGATAGTATAGATAGAGAATATTTGTATTCAGGAATGGCTGAGTTGAAGATACCAGAAACTTTGGTCGCCCTAGTTAAGACCACAATGAAGAACACTCTATGTCAGGTAAAAACCTAGAATAGGCTATCGGACCCTGTGCACACGAGGAAAGGAGTCTGACAAGGGGATTCTTTAGCTTGCTTTCTTTTAATATTGCTTTAGAGAAAGTCATTATAGACTCAGGCATTAACACAAGAGGAAATATCTTTTATAAATCAGTTCAAATTCTGGATTTTCTATTAAGAAAGTTGTGTTAGCGGTTATAATCACAAACAGAATTATCACTGTTGTACATCACTATAGAAAAAATATTCCGATTAGCGCTTTCAAGCTTCACAGCTCGTCGTCAGAATCGGAAATAACAATAATAGTATTATTATTATATAGTAATATAATCCTATATTTGTTATTTCCGATCTGACGATGAGCTGTGAATCTTTAAAGCGTTAATCGGAATATTTTTTCTATAGTAGTGTACAACAGTGATAATGCTGTTTGAAATTCTGAATTATGCAGATGACATAGAAATTATGGGAAGAACAAAAATAGCTATGATGGAAGCCTTTGTGAAACTTTTAAAAGCTGCAACAGGAATGCATCTGCAGATCAATTAGGGGAAAAAAGTATATACCAGTGACAAAAAAAGACTGTTGTGTTGGCCCTAAAAATTTAGAAATAGGATCTTATAAATTCGAGATGGTACATAGCTTTACCTACCTCGGCTCAGAAGTTAACTGCAAAAATAATATTAGTATGGAAATCCGAAAGCGTATTTTGTCAGCAGATAGGTGTGTGCAGGTCTTCAGAAAACATCTAAAGTCTCAGTTAATACAAAGAAAGACCAAGGTATTGATATGTAAGTTCCTAGTGAGCCCAGTACTGACTTATGCATCAGAGCCATGGACGCTGCCTAGATCAGGTGAGAGGAAACTAAATATATTTGAGAGTAGGGTCCGCAGCCAAGTTTTTGATCCAGTGGAATAGAGGGGAGCCTGGAGGAAAAGATATAATTTTTCAACTCTATAATTTGTATGATGATCCTGATGAACCTTTACTAAATTAAAAAGATTGGGCTGGACACATGGTACGTGCTTGTGAAAGCGGATTTGTTGGGAAGATGTTTGATTCAAAGCCGGAGGGCAAAAGCAAAGATGGAAGGCAAAAACTGAGATGAATGGACAGGGAGAGTCAGGACGTCAGGACATCAGTACTCTTGAAATTAGAAACAGGAGCAGGAGCTATGAATAGAGAAGGATTACGAAATCGTCTGAAGAAGGCCAGGCCCCACAAGGTGCTGTCGAGCCAATTATGGTGATGATGATGGTTGTTTCCTGACGACTTGCTTGTAATCAAAATACAGAATCTACGTTTAAAAAATCTGTTTTTAAGCTTTATCACAATTGCAAACAATATAGTATAATATCTCCATTACAAAAACAAAGCTAATTGAATTTCGAGGCAAGGAACCAATAGGAACAAAAATAATGGTTAATGGTAAAATTGTAGAACAGGTGAACCATTTTAACAAATTGGGAAATGATATTGAATATGATAACAATTATGATATTTATGTTAAGTTAGGTAAGTTCAAGACGATCTGTGGGACAATCAACCGTATTTTTAGAAACAAGGTACGTCGAGATACAAAATTAAAGTTTTACAAGTTATAGCAGTCCCTAAACTGTGCTATGGATGTGAATTATGGACAACAACCAAGAAACAAGAAAGTAAAATACAGGCCTCGGAAATGGCGTCTTAAGAAGAGCTAAAAAGTGTTCTAAGCTTGACCGTATAAAGAATGAGGCCATAAGAAAAGAATTACAAGTTTTAACTTGAAGGATAGATTAAGAGATTATAATCAACGGTGAGAAAACGTAAAAAGTATGTCAGATTCAAGACTCGGAAACAAGTCTGGAAATTTAACCATATAGGAAACAGGTCTATGGCTTAGTAATTGTTATATTCTATATTACAATATAATTTTAAATCCTATTGATGGCTTTAAAAATGTAAAAAATTATTTTCTCAGAGGGTTCTGCTACCGATAAGGCGAACAAAGTCTCTTCAAGTCTACTGGTAGCTTAGTTAAAGTAGGTTTATGTTATTAGAGTTGATATCTTGAAGTTGGAACTTATGAGAGATCCGATGACTGTCATCAAAATATGATTAAAATGTTGAAAAGGAAGAAATTGAAAGACATAATACAAAAATATAAGTTTTTCACTAAAGCAAACATATCTATTAAATCCCTGTTTTGGAAAACGTGTTAAATATTAAAAACCTGTAGCTGGAAACATAGGCCTTTAGTGAATGTTTAACAGAGTTGTCATCAGTGCATACAACTCTTTAAGTATATGCAAGTTTTATTTTGGAAGTTTTGTAGCTACCAGAGCTCAGGTTGTGACTGTCGACTATTACTAAAACTTATTGCTCGTTGTAGCAAAAAACCATAAGAGAATATTAATTTCCCTTTTCAAGTACGTTTTATTTTTTATTTTATTTTTAGAATAAGAATGTAACACAGCTATGAAGTAAGCCAGAACTTTGTAAATGAATTATGGGAATGTAAACAATTTTTATTAATTTTAAAAATGAAGTTTTAAACTTTTTAATACTTACGAACTCTAGTTTTTAAGCCAGGCAATCCATAATTTGTAGCAAATAACGTAACCGAGATAAGACAAACAAAACTGTTACAAAAATGCATTTTTTCAACTTCAAATTTCTCTAAGAAAGGACGACGAATATAGCAGACAATTCACTCGACGAATGATGCAAAACAAAGCTGATTTAGGTAAAAGTATATTTTGTCAATAGTGTATTATTGCTGAATTCGCGCAATTATTTGAAAGCTGTCAGCAGTATTGGAAAGCGTAACATTTGTGCAACGTAGCCAATATACTTACTTAATTGTTCGCAATTCAGTATTTTGTAAATAAACGACATGACACGGCATTTTGTGATGTGTGGTTTATACGTATTTAACGCAAAGTAGCACAAATTCTGCGACCGTACTTATTAGAACGGTTCCTTAAATATCCATCAAGAAATCATCAACTACGTGAAAAAACAGTGTTACGAGGATCGTATGCATCCTAAGCTTAGAATAGTGAAACAAGTCATTAAACACCAGAAAAATCTACAGTCACAATTTTTATTAACACGCTCACACTACAGTAGCTTCCATACTTCTACAGCTATCCATTACACATTAGACACAACAAATAATGTGTCACCAAATTGATTTTTTCACTACTCTGCAATCCTAATCTCACTCTAATAAACTCCACTAATACGCACTGTAATCGCTTATATAAACAATTTACAGAACCGACCACTAAACTGAATCCACGTTGTATTTATCAAAGATCCGGAAATAAACACCGAGTTATGTCGAGAAAGCGCTAGGTCTTTCTAAAGTATCGGGACGAATTACGTTAGAAGTTCCAGGTTTAGGAACGTTCCTGGTTAGAGATTCCGCTTATTATGACTAATCAGCTGCAAAGCTGCTCTACTACAATTTTCCGTATCACTATGTTTTTATATAATCGTGGAAAGCTATCCGGTAAAATGCGACATAGAAATGTATAATACTTTCCCTTTCATTGAAAAAAATAGTGGTCAGGAGTTAATAATTAATAAGCGGACTAGGACGTATTTACGAAGAGGCGAACCCTCCCCACATAGTTGAAAAAAGTTGACGAATTTCGTTAATCTCTTAATTTCTAGGCTATTTTATTATTTTCTTCAGCTGTGTACGCTAATATAGTAGTAACTCCTTTTCTAAATATACAAGCAGGTTATTATACAGCATTTGCGTGTACGTTTGAAATACAAAATATAAAAAAACCAATTCAGTCAATAAGTATTCTCTAAACAACGTTTCATTAAAGCGTATTTGTATTGTGTTTTTACCGTTTATTTCAGTAGGTGTGATTTCATGATGTTACCACAGGTATTTCAACCACTTTAGAGATAGTAATGTTGAGTAAACGTAACTTGTTTTTTCTTTTCTGTGAAGTGAAACCGACTCCACTGGACCTCCCCCCAGCCAAATTCTAGATACGCCACTGCGGCGAGACGGTTGGAAGACCGTCTACGCTTCTGGCGGAAGACGGGCCCACTCACGCTGCACCAGGAACTCCTTGTCCCGCCTGAACAAATGACGGTAAGGAACGCAGGTAATATGATGTTTTTCATTTGTTATTCAAACATAACCAAACTAGTCACTTTGCTGATACTGAGATGAAAGGTTGATAAGGTGATCCAAGAGGGCATGCCTCCTGCGTGCCCTTAGGTCACCGAGATGTTCGGTGTTTCCTTGTCCGACATGATAGATGTGTTTCGATTCTGCTCAGACAATAACCATGCAACACTATACACTAGTGGTTAAGGTGTGTTGAGGTCAAAATTTTCGATTTCTTCATTGCCTTATATTAAAATATTGTCTTTTCTGAACAAGGGGTTTTCGTCATCTGCTAAATTCAACATGAAATATTGTACAACGCGCAGTTTTATTAGAATGTTTTGAAATTAGCCGTAACCTTATATTTATTATCCAACGTAAGGTTATTCAACAATGAAGATATTATCTTGACCTTTTTACTGCATACTAGGCTAGGCACTGTCAAATTACTGTATTAAAAATTACTGTATTCTATTTCGTTGAAAAACGTTTGCTAAACAAATAAATGTATAAAATATTACTAAAAAAATGTTTAATAAGTAAAAAATATCGGTATGGCGAACTATACATTACTTCCATGTTCTAAGATTTATATTTAAAATCATTTTCGAAATGAAATATTTTCATAGAAACTACTTCTTTCTTCAGCCTTAACCACAGTACTGTGGTCACTATGTATACCACCTCACGTTAGCGCACTCGATTTTCACTGACGATGACAGTCGATAGTACTGCCGACACTTTTGGTTTTGTAGAAAACACTGGACCACGCCAAACAGCCCGGGACGGAATTTTAACAACAAACTACTCCTTTATTGCCGATAACGTAGTACACATATAAAAATCGGTATGGAGAACCATACATGACTTCCATGTTCTAATTAATTATACTACACACATGACATATAAATAAAAATTATCCCCTCCCCCTTCAACAATCAATTTCATTTATAGAAAATTACCCCCTTCATTTATAGAAAATTACCCACACCTCTTCATTTATAGATATTTCATTTACGTTTCTACACTGAATTATTATGATCTGCTTTTCAGGATACTTTATTTATAAAATTAAGTACTTTACCTTTGTTAAAACATAAAACGTAGCAGGTAAACTACCCCTTTCTCTTAACTGATCTTCACCAACATCAACAGGCCTTGATTCCTCTACAATTTAGGGCTGTATGCAAAAATTATTCGATTCTGTTTGAATTTACAGCAGTCATCGTTCGTCATGAAAAAATTTCTCTTGTTACAACATAAAATGTTGCAGGTAAACTACCCCGTTCCCTTAACCGATCTCCACCAAAATCAACAGCCCTTGAGATCTCTACAATTTAGGGAAGTATGCAAAAACTTATTTCATTATGTTTGAATTTACGGCAGTTATCGTTCGTCATAAAAAAATTACCCTTATTATCACATAAAACGTTGCAGGTAAACTACCCCTTCCTCTTAACTGATCTTCACCAAAATCAATAGGTCTTGAGTCCTCTAAAACTCAAGGATGCATGCAAGACATTTGATTCTGTTTGAATGTGCGGCAGTTATCGTTCGTCATAGAAACAATTACTCTTGTTAAAACATTAAAAGTGGCTGGTAAACTACCCCTTTCCCTTAACCGATCTTCACCAAAATCAACATACCTTCAGTTCCTTACAATTTAGGAACGTAAGCAAAAAATTATTTGATTTCCTTTTAATTTACGGCAGTTATCGTTCGTCATAAAAAAATTACCCTTTAAGATAATTGCAGATTCTGATTGTACTACCCTCAAAAAATGAAAAAAAGTCATTTTTCGAAAAGTGTCTGTATGTGTCTGTCTGTAGATTTTTTTCTATGGCAAACGATAACAGCCGCAAATTCAAACAGAATCAAATAATTTTTGCATACAGCCCTGATTTGTAGAGTACTCAAGACCTATTGTTTTCGGTGAAGATCGGTTAAGGGAAAGGGGTAGTTTACCAGCAAAATTTTTGTTTTAACAAGGGTATTTTCTATGGAAAACAATAACAGCCGCAAATTCAAACATAATCAAATAATTATTTGCATGCAACTCTGAATTGCAGAGTTCTCAAGACATTGTTTTTGGTGAAGATCAGTTAAGGGAAGGGGGTAGTTTACCAGTAACGTTTTATGTGATAACAAGGGTAATTTTTTCTATGACGAACGATAACTGCCGTAAATTCAAACATAATCAAATAATGTTTTGCATACTTCCCTACATTGTAGAAAACTCAAGGCCTGTTGATTTTGGTGAAGATCGGTTAGGTGGAAAGGTTAGTTTACCTGAAACATTTTTTGTTGTAACAAGAGACAATTAAAGTACCTACTTAATTTTGATAAATAAAGTATCCTGATAAGAAGATCGTAATAATCCACTGTAGAAACGTAGATGAAATATCTATAAATGTAGTGGCTAGTTGAACGGGGTGGGGGTAATTTTCTATATATGAAAATTATAGTTGAAGGGGGAGGGGATAATTTTTTATATATGTACTACGTTATCGGCAACAAAGAAGTAGTTTGTTGTTAAAATTCCTTCCTGTCCTGTTTTGCCGTAGACCAAAGTTTTCTGCAAAACCAGACGTTTCGGCAGTGCCATCGATTTCCATCATCAGTGAAAATCGAGTGCGATAACGTGAGGTGGTATACGTTAGTGACCACAGTACTGTGGTTAAGGCTGAAGCAGTAAGTAGAAAGAAGTAGATTCTATGGAAATATTTCATATCGAAAATGATTTTAAATATAATGGAAAAAAAATCGTGTTCGAGATAATTGCAGATTCTGATTGTACTACCCTCAAAACATGAAAAATTCATTTTTCGAAAAGTGTCTGTGTGTCTGTAGAATTTTTCTATGGCAAACTATAAGAGCCGCAAATTCAAACAGAATAAAATAATTTTTGCATACAGCCCTGAATTGTAGAGTAGTCAAGACCTATTGTTTTTGGTGAAGATCGGTTAAGGGAAAGGGGTAGTTTACTTGCCACATTTTATGTTTTAACAAGAGTAATTGTTTCTATGGCGAACGATAACTGCCACACATTCAAACAGAATCAAATAATGTTTTGCATGCATTCCTGAATATTGTAGAGGACTCGAGACCTATTGATTTTGGTGAAGATCAGTTAAGAGAAAGGGGTAGTTTACCTGCAACGTTTTATGTGATAACAACGGTAATTTTTTTTATGACGAACGATAACTGCCTTAAATTCAAACATAATCAAATAATTTGTTGCATTCATCCCTAAATTATAGAGAACTCAAGGCCTGTTGATTTTGATGAAGATCGGTTAAGGGGAAGAGGTAGTTTACCTCCAACATTTTGTGTTGTAACAAGAGAAATTGTTTCATGACGAACGATAACTACCGTAAATTCAAAATTCAAACAGAATCAAATAATTTTTTACATATGTGCCTGAGTTGTAGAGTACTCAAGGCCTATTGATTTTTGTGAAGATCGGTTACGGGGAAAGGGTAGTTTACCTGAAACATTTTTTGTTGCAACAAGAGTAAAGTCCTTAAAATTTAAGGACTTACTTTTTACTTTTTTTTGATAAATGAAGTATCCCGATAAGAAGATCTTAATAATCCACTGGAGAAACGTAGATGAAATAACTATAAATGAAGAGGCTAGTTGAACGTGGTGGGGTTAATTTTCTATAAATGAAAATGATATTTGAAGGGGGAGGGGATAATTTTTATTTATATGTCATGTTGCATAGATACTACGCTATCGGCAACATTGAAGTAGTTTGTTGTTAAAATTTCGTCAGTGCCATCGACTGCCATCATCAGTGAAAATCGAGTGCGATAACGTGAGGTGGTATACGTTAGTGACTACAGTACTGTGGTTAAGCCTGGAGAAAGAAGCAGTGTCTATGGAAATATTTCATTTCGAAAATGATTTTAAATATAAAGCTTAGAACATGGAACTAATGTATGGTTCTCCATACGGATATTTAGTATCTGCAATATCAATATAATTTAACTGTGTTAGCTAGGAAAGTTATAGGTAAAGCCCGGATTCACGTGCAATTGCATCTTTTTTTTTGCTAGTTCGTAAACGGCCAGTGACAAGTTATTTATCCGAATCGGTATGTGTAGGTCATTTTAACATACATTTTATTTTGCACAAAATTGCACGTTTTGGGGGTTACTGTATAAAATTGCACATTCTGTAGTTTTAATGCACAAAATTGCACATATACCTGTTTTTCGAAAATCAGCTGCGCGATAGCCAAGCGCGAAACATACACGCAGATCGTAAACAAAGTCGAGAACAAAATCAGCACGAAGAAATTCGTGGAACATCAAATGATGTAAACATGCAACAACCGAAGGAAATAGACAAAAATTTTCACTCGCTCGGTTGCTTTCGTTCCTAGAATTTTGACCCAGAGCAAGCAGGAGCCGGGTTTATTCTTCCAAGAATTTTTGAATTACTCAATTTCCCCTTCTTACTGTTCTCTTCTCGGAGCGATGTTTTGTTTAGTTTTCAGTTGTCTGCCTACGGAACAGTATGTGTTTTATCGTTTTGTGTGAATCTATTAATATGCCTAAAACGGCAAGCAGTCTCAGCTCCAAGATAAGAGGATGGATTGAAAAATATCCGGAGCTGAAAGATGATGGGAAGACGATCTACTGTGTGCCCTATGATAAGGCTGTAGGCAGCGAGAGAAAATTACAAGTTGATGCTCACTGCAATTCGAGTAAGTTAATGCTTTGAATTTTTCTCTCCTCGTGTTTTACAGCTAAAAAGATTCTGGTTCTTTCAACTGTACGTTTTCATTTTTAATTCTGGTTTTTAACTACAGGTGGACACATACAGTTGAAAGATTCTAAAATACGAAAGAGTGGCCCCGTGCAATCTTTACTGGCAGAGTGCTCCCGTCGTACCGATAGCCGAGAAGAATTCATGATGAAATTGTGCTACGCGATGGTTGCTACTAATATCCCGTTCCATAAGTTGCAGTCAACACCTTTTAAATCGTTTTTGGAAAAGTACACAAACAAATTCCTGATGAGAGCACACTCAGAAAGAACTGTTTAAATATATGTTTCAATTCAACTATGTCAGAAATAAGAAAGAAAATCCAAGGTCATTTTATTTACATAATGGTTGATGAAACTACTGATTCTAGGGGTATTCATGATCCTAGTACTAAACATTTGTAGTTTAGTAATTGGCATTCTCCACCCAGAAGTTCTACCAACCCCATTTTTAATTTCAGTTAAAGAACTCGTGAAAACAAATCATGAAACTGTTTTCCGTTTTATTAACGATAGTTTAATGCAGTTTTTTGAAGAAACTACATTTCAAGATACAATTTTGGTCTTCATTACTGATGCTGCTCCTTACATGGTAAAAACTGGAACCACATTAAAAGTGTTTTATTCAAAAATGATTCATCTAACGTGCATGGCACATGCCTTAAATCGCGTAGCTGAGAAAATTCGTGAAGTATTTCCTGACGTAAATAAAATGATAAATAATGGAAAAAATTTTCCTTAAAGCTCCCCATCATGTATCAGTGTATCGAGATAAAATGGATTGTCCTCTTCCACCAGAACCTGTTATCACTAGGTGGGGGACATGGTTGGAAGCCGCGATGTTTTATTCCGATAATTTTTCAAAATATAAGGAAGTTATTGCTGAACTTGAGGAAGATGCTCAATCTGTCACAAAAGTAAAGGCCATTTTAAAAACAACTTCCATTACTTCCGGTTTAGCGTTTACTCGTGCTCGCTATTCCACGCTTTCAGATTCAGTTAAGAAACTTGAAGAAAGAAATCTTTCATCAAGTTGACAAATAGAAATTATAGAAAAAACAGAAAGCAAGCTTAAAATAATAAATAATGAAAAAGGTTTACAAAAATTCAAAAATGTCATTGAAAAAATCCAGATTACAATACTTTAACAAAATATAACAACGCTCTTAATGGAATAGATGTTTCATTAGAAATAGATCCAAAAATCCTAAGCTGTTTCAAGCTGTGTCCAATGACAAGTGTTGACGTCGAGCGTGTATTTTTTCAACTCAAATATGTTTTAAGTGACCGACGATTTAGCTTTTCAGAAGATAATTTTGAAAAATGCATTATTGTTAATTTTAACAAAATGTTAAGCTAAAAAGCCTGAATATAAACTTAATAGTAAGTAAGTTAAAAATGTAAATTCGTGTTTATTAAAAATATTTTTAGTAACTTTATTTGGACTTTTGGACAAACGAAGTTTAGTAAACTTTAATTCAACAGCCATCTGTTATAAACAGGAATAAAAGTAAAATCTGAGAATATATACCTAACAAAGTGGTAAGTGGTAACGATTGGTATTTGTTGTTTTTTTAGACAAAATTATTCTCTTCTTACTATGGTCTGAATCAATAAGTTTTATTTAAGATGAAAACTATTATTTCCATATTTTTAAGGACGTGGGACCAATGTCATGTTAGTTTAACTCAATTTTATGATTTGCATTTTATTTTGCACGATCTAAAATTTTTACTGCACGATTTTGCACGATTTCAAGTTTTTATTGCACGTTCTGGAATTTTTTACTGCACGAAAATCCGGGCTTTAGTTATAGGTAACGAAACACGAAAAAGTCTACGCTGCTACCTTGAAGGGTTTATGAGAAAAATGTACCTAATAGGTGGTAATTTCACATGGATAATACAGAACTCTTCAGCTACTCTATCATATTGTCACGTAATGCCCGAAAAAGCGTTACACATTGCAGAACAGTCTACGTGTTTCTCGGATGTTCCAGTGGAGTCCGGCTGTAAAGTTGTGTGCGTACGGGATCTCAACCATGCTTTAGCCAGGCTTTTCTAGACTCCGCCAGCCGTGCGCACTGTGTCAAGGCCGCAATCAATTACGCTCTAATATAGGCTGATGCGTATTATGGAATGTTTCTGGAATTCCAGCGGGGTATAAATACAAGTACTGAGCGACGCTCAGTTTCAGTTTGAGTTGCGATTTATTTCAGTGCGGTTCGAAGTATTGTGGCGAAGTGTTATGTGTTTTATAATTGTGCGGGACAATTGTAATACAATTGTGTTTTTTATTAGTTGACATTATTATTGCGTGTGAACAATTTTTATTTGATTTGTTGTGAGAGACTATCTTGTTGATACCAAACTGTTTAATTGTGATAATTAAAGCTGGTGATTAGTGACTTCATTGGTGTCTTGTGTTTTGTTTTCCACTGTACCGTACGACGATCAGTAGACCGTCGTAACAATTTATATCTGATACTGTGTTCGACAGAAAGAGTAACCAGAATAAAGTTAAATATAAACGACGAGTTGTAAGAGCCTATTTCCTTTTTAAGGAGATACAAATGAAAACGGTAATGTATTAAAGCAACTGACAGCACTATTAGTTTGCGTAAGATTCGTTCAAAAGGAAAAGACAACATTGCTGAAAAAAGTAACCAGCCATGGCCGACAATTTAATAACTACAAGTAACAATTTAAGTTAAAAGTAAGCTGACGATTAGCTTTTAAAACTAATTGTAGTAAAACTAAAAAAAAAAAGAAAACAAAGCTGTGCTTCTTATGCTATGCTTAGTTCTAACACACTATTATTATTATCATTATTATTATTATTATTACTGTATCAAATTTAAAATTCCCTATCTGTAATTAAGCCAATTATTGACTTCAATTTCGTAACAAGTTATCAAGGACATAATTACATTCTGCAGCTGTCGACACTACTTCCTCGTACAATTTCAAAAGAATTTGTAAACAACGTTTGGTGTTTCCGCGTATCCCTTCAGATAACCACGATTGGCTCCTACAAAATCCTCCTAGTCCCACGCAAGATTTTACTTTCGGTGTCTGAAGAAAGGCGGGAGAGGTAGTAACGATTCCAGAAACCGAAAGCGGCTTTCTTAGAAATCGAATTCCTAAAACGATCAGACTCAAACAAAACATGGTCCATACTATTATGGATCATATATTATGTTTATGTATTAGTATACGATATAAAAGCTACGCAGATAGGCATTAATAAAATATTTAAAAGAACGAGGCTTACTGAATGCGCAATTCCAATTTATTCCCCAAATAAGCTTAATGAAATGACTATACAAACACATAAACTTATTTTAAATAATTATAACATCATCTGCATAAGAGAGAATGATCTTAAGACGTGTTTACCGCCTGGTTAAAGAAGATAACGAATTGAGAATCAGAAATAACCAGGAGATAACCATCGTAAGAATCATATAGGCTCAACGAAAACAATGGTTAGGTCACCTAGAACGGATGGACGATCAGCGTATGTGAAAAACAAAATTCTGAAAGCACAAGTCTATAAAAGCAGATCTAGAATAAGATGGTTGGATGATGTGCTAGAAGATATCAGAAGAATGGATGTGAGGGGTGCACTGAGAAGGCAGTGGAAAGGAGACATTGGCCTGTAATGCCGAAGAGGAATGCATAAGCGAGTAGCTGTGTTATTTTAGTAAAGATAGTCCCCACCTTGGTCCAATTCAGTAGCACTTGCTACAGCCTGAAGGGAAAGAAGCCAGCTGGTCACCCTGTCGCAGGCCAACTACTACATCAAATTTATCTGAGGTGCAGCCACAAGTTTCCATTCGGCATAAGTGTACATATCACAAGCTTAACCAACTTATGCGGGGTACCCAACCTTTCTATCACACGGGTAAATCCTCTATTGGGATTGCTTTCACCGTAATATTTTTCTTGCTTGACGTTTCGATCAAGTGGGGGTTGGTGGCGGTTAAACGACCCTGTTAAAAGACCTAACAACCATAGCTGTGGTTAGGTCTTTCAACTGCCAACCATAGCTTCTGAGGGCGATCGCAGATTCCACAGATCGAAACGTCAAGTGATTACTATGATCAGCGTATGCCAAACAAAATTCTGAGAGCGCAAGTCTATAAAAGCAGAAAGAGGAGCCGACCTAGAATAAGATGGTTGGATGATGTGCTAGAAGATCTCAGAAAAATGGATGTGAGGTGTTACACTGAGAATTCAGTGGATTTACCCGTATGAAATCACCCATCACTTAGAGGTTTCATCATAGTAAAGAGCTTAGTTTTGAATATTGTGTCATAAGCAACCTTGAAATCAATATAGAGAAGACAAGTAATCTGGCCGTACTCTTTCAACTTTTTACAGACGTGTCTTAAGTGAGAATCCCGGGCTTTATTGAAGGTTCCGTGGTGTGGTATTTTTCCTGGCGGTAGCTTACCGGCCTACCGCCCAACCCCCAACCTGGAGGACGAGGGATTTTTCTGTTAGGGTTCCCTTCCCTTAGCCGATGTGCCCCAGTTTTCTGGCGCCGGGAACTCGCCATTCACCCTCTCTCGTCTGCTACATTACCTACTCAGGGGCTACGCGACTTTCGTCTTCGAGAACGTTAGAGTAGGATTTGTTGGTAGAGCTGAGTTCCCTTCCGGGAACCTCTGACTCTTTTGTCAGAAACAGTAAACCGTTGTAAAGAACCGTTCCTGGAGGAGGATGGCTGCCGACAGTAGATAATGGGGGGGACAAATTGAAGAAGGCCAAGGCCCAACAAAGGGTGTAGTGCCATAGGAGACAAAGAGAGTATAAGTGAGAAAAATGTATCTATAGTTGACCTACTGCTGTGAAAACCTCCTTGGTAGTCTCCAAGTCTGTCCTCCACATATGTGACCAGTCTGTTGTTGAACGCAATGGACAAAATTGTATATGCCACTGAGAAACGAAATGCAACGGCCACTGCTACATACCAAATGTAATCCTTTCCTCCTGCGTTTGGATACTACCACCACTGTCCGTTTACTTGGAATCGTCTCATCCTCCCAAATCTGCGTTATCAGTTCTTCAAATTTTTTAACAATTGCTTGTCCACCAGATGTGATTAATTCGGCAGGCAAGTGCCCTGTTGTTTTTAAGTTTGCGGACTACATCTTGAGTATCCTGTACATCAGGTAACATACCCTCATCACCTTCTTCATCGTTGCGCTGGTGCAACTTGTCTGCCTGCATTTCAAAATCAACCTCAGGATTCAGGAGGCACTGAAAACGCCTTCTCTCATTTGTTTAGGACATCATTCTTCGGGACAAGTATTTCTCCCTCTTCATTCTTTATTACGCTTTCCTGTTGCGTGTATCCTTTATTAGTTGCCTTTAACGTCATCCTTGCAAAGGATAAATTATTAAATGTTTAATAATTAAAAATACATAAAGTTTTTAATGTTTGCAATATCAGTATAATTTTACGACAGCAGGTAAAAAAAAAGGTGAAGAAGCATGCAAAATTTCAACCTCCTACCTTCAACGACTTATAAAAAAAAATACCTGAAGATTGGCAAATTAACATGGGTGGTCTAGGACTCTTCAAGTCCCTATATCATGTACTTCTGATAATGTGTTCGAAGGAAAAAGTAATCAGAGTAAATTTAAATATAAACGAAGAATTGTAAGAGTCTATTTACTTTTTAATTAGATGCAAATGAAAACGGAGCAAAAACGAAAATAAATGAAAACGGATGCAAAGGAAAAAAGAATTAACATTTTTCACACCTGTTGAAAATAACTGCAGCGTTTTCTAAATGGCCCAAGTTACATATTGCTTTCCAGTACATAACAAATCCAATTTATTAAACAAGTTTTCAGATAAAAAACCACAACGCTTTTCTGAGCCCCAACCATTTGTTATTTGATAAATCAAAGTTTGTTTTTATTCTACAGTACGCATAATTGTTGACTATTATTATATATTACATTATGTTGTATTACATTGTTATAATTGTATTATATTATTATATTGTATTACATGTTTATTTTTTGCCTCAAAAATAATATATTGTTAATATTATTATTATTATTATTTTATATTTATTATCATTATTGTTATTAAAAGGGGAAAGTAGACAGACCAGACTGCATTTTCTGCAATCAGGATCTAGACGATGTGCATCGCACGTTTTACACCTGTGATAGATGGAAAGAGGAAAGACAAAAACTGGACAATATAGTGGGACAGATCTCGCCCAAAAATATCATTGCAGAGCAAACAACACTAGGATCAGGCAGGAGCCTACATAGAGAAGGTACTAAGGCAGAGGAAGAAAGCAGAAAATGATCTTGCTAGGGCCGCTGACAGAATAGCAGAAAAACAGGTAACGTGGACTCGCTGAAGGTTTAAACATATGAACGTCCACAGGACGAAGAACAAAATTCCACCACCTTGAAGTATTGGGAAAGCTGAGTCCTGAGATGGATCCATGCCGTGGACAAAAGGGTTTGTGGTTTTGGTGGGTGCGAGTCCCACATACCGTAGGAGTGCGGACCCTCCAGCGGCAAACAGTAGTTTTCCACAGTCCCAGTCGTAAAAAAAATGTTATTATTAAAAGCTACAATGGCGTTAAGCTAAATCTGTTATCACCCGTCATTGGACTCATGGAAAGTAATAGTAGAGAGATCCACTAACAAAACTTTGTTAACTAAAATATATTCTTTCAAAATTTTAATCACACGTTTAATCACAATTCTGAAACCGCATACTTACTTGGACACAAAAAATAAAATTACGTTTGCAAGAAAAAATTAAACTCTGCAGGTCTATGCAATACGTTTTTATAAGATTTTAGTGTGTGGGGGGGGGATCCCCTTGTGTCCTCACACATGGATCCACCTTTATTTTATTTCTGAAGCCCCAGTATCGCTTCACGTTTAGCTATAAGTATTTGTATCCCTCGCAGTGCACAATTTCATACATAATAAATATACAAAAGGCTTTCAACAAAAACAAGTGACTAACAATAACTGCACATTTACAAATTTATATTAACTTAAAAAAAGAAATAATTTTTTGTTTAATATTTGGAACAGCCGGCACTAAAATTATTTAAAGTATCAAAATTCTGCAGTTTTTCTATCGCACAAGAAGAGGTAAACCAAAAAATACTTTATAAAACTGGTACAGTAAGATGTTAACTAAACGAATACTAAGATACTCACATTCAGATACTACAATAATATAACCGACATTTTGCTTTTGAAGCAAATAAGGGTAAGAAATTCTTGCTTATCACATTGGCCTACTGTTTCAAAAAATAAAAAATAAAATTGTTGGATAATTAGAGAGCTGTAGAAAATTTAAAACACTTTACAGTTTTTGTAGAGAAATTCCCACGTGTGAAGCATTTTTACATTAACTGACATTCCAATATGTGGAGTCTAATCTACTATGTTTATTGATTTTTTCATGTATTAGCATGAAACAAGAAACTGTCAAGTCGACAAAAATTTATTTGTAACATTCGCCTTTAACGACAAGCAACTAGACAAATTTTTTGATATACTATTAAACATTTTTCACTGAATTCTTATTATAAAATCATATTTCTAATTTGGTATTCTTTGTTTTGGCCTATCCGACATATGACGACACGGAACCCCAGGCTATGACGACATAATAACCCCGAGTTGCGACGAATAACCGGCCGGAAGACGGACGTTTGAACCTAGAGGATTCTTGTAGAGAAGTCTGGTGGCTAAGACGGGGGACCCTAGGCGCCCACAAAGGGCTCCCGGACGGAAATCCAATCCCCGAAATCCAGCGACGAACGGCGTACGGGAGAGGATCACCTCCCAACGGACATATTATTACTAGCTGTTACCCGCGGCTTCGCACGCGAATATTTGACTTTTAATAAGTATTTTAATATAATTTTGATTGTCTATGTATATATGGCGTTCTGTCAGCTCGTATAACAATTTTGTACTCATTAGTCAAATTGTCTCCAAATTTTCAACACTTATTATGTTGTTGCAACAGCCTTTGGAGATTTAAAAGTACCCCTTTATAAAGCCTTTGGAAATATTATATATATAATATAATATATATCAAATAAAATTTTATAAAGTACCTGTTAAATCAAAAACCGTTGTCTCCTAACCTCACAAAATGAAAACAACACGTATTTTCGCTTTGCATTAAGTAATAGGACAATTTACTGTTAGTACACTTCTTGTCTACATCGTAATATATCGATACAATCGCATATTATATAAAACATCGAAAATGTACTGCAGGAATGGGAAAATGTACAGTTCCGATGCCGCTAAATAGTTTTTGTTTATTTACTTGTTACTATGGTAATTAATTCTGGTCTCCATGGTGATTTTGACATCTTTAGTAGTGGTATTTAATACATTTCATTACTTATTGATTGCATCATCAGAAATATGTATAAACATAAATTTTACAATTTTTTAAGACAATTACAAAATGTATAGACGTGTCTGTATACAAAATTACAAAATATATCAATACAATCGCATAGTAAAAACATTAAAAACCATAGGAACGGATAAAGGTATACATTCGATGCCGGTAAATATAATTTGTTTATTTACTTGTTACTATGGTAACATACCGATGACTGACACACTACCTAGCGCGTTATATTATAGATTATTAATCATGAACGCCTTCGAGGAGTTTCAAATTTACAGATCATACACAAACATATCACACACAATGAGCAGCTGAACTTTGAATCCAACCCGCTATACAATACCGCCTTGAACCTGCTTTATCAGAGAGCGCTCAGTGGTCGACCAAACGGAAACAGGTGCGCACCTACTCCGCGTGTACAGTGCAAATGATATTGAATTTTAACCGATGACGACCTTCTACGAGCGATATTTTAAGATCTGATGATGAAGCATATGATTTGAAATGCGTCATCAATACAAAAAATCGGTATGGAGAACCATATATGACTTCCATGTTCTAAGATTTATGTTTAAAATCATTTAGTTGAATTCGGTTTGATAATTTCTAAAAAATTAACCCCCACCTTGTAAATCAAGTTTTATGTTTGACAAACTGAAGTGAAATAGGAACTAATTTTTTGTTGCCGATAACATAGTAGACATATAAAAAATTATCCCCCCCCCCATTATATTTAAAATCATTTTCGAAATGAAATATTTTCATATAAACTACTTCTTTCTACTATTTTCTTCAGCCTTAACCACATTACTGTGGTCACTAACGTATACCACCTCACGTTAGTGCACTCGATTTTCACTGATGGTGGCAGTCTGTGGCACAGCCGAAACGTCTGGTTTTGCAGAAAACATTGGACTACGGCCGAACAGCCCGGGAAGGAATTTTAACAACAGACTACTTCTTTGTTGCCGATAACGTAGCACACATATAAAAAATTATCTCCTCTCCCTTCAACTATCATGTTCATTTATATAAAATTACCCCCTTCCCCGTCAACTACCCTTTTCATTTATAGATATTTCATCTACATTTCTACAGTGGATTATTATGACCTTCTTTTCAGGATATTTTATTTATCAAAATCAAGTACTTTATTCCTTAAAACATAAAATGTTGCAGGTAAACTATCCCTTCCCCTTAACCGATCTTCACCAAAACCAATAGGTCTTGAGTCCTCTACAACTTGGGCACATATGCAGTCATTTGATTCTGTTTGAATTTGCGGCAGTTACCGTTTGCCATAGAAAAAATTCTACACACAGACACACACAGAGGCACTTTTAGGAAGATAACTTTTCTTCATATTTTGAGGGTAGTACAGTCAGAATCAGCCCTTAACTCGAACACCATACTTCCATTTCTATACGGATCATGAAAGTAAAAAGAAGTTACAACTGAAAAAGATTAGTTTGTCTACTCCTACAAGTGACTTGGACACCGTAGTGACAGCGTGCTAAATTATTAAACAGTGGCTAAGATCACCCCACCCCACCCATCACATACTGTCAACACAAAACAGCGTGTCTTTGATTTCTTTATTTCCAAACCAGTTTCCTCTTGTCTTTTATTCTTCTCAGTACCTCTTCATTTGTAATCTTTGGCTAGGAAGGTTTCTAGTTATTCTTTCCAATTCCGCGCCTCACTTCTGCGCTTTCAAAACATTTTCTGTCGTTGATTTTTGACTCCAATGTATTCCACGTCTTCTCTACGGCTATGTTTTTAAGTCCAGTTCTAATGTCCAACGTCTCCGACCTCTTTTCTACCTACTGCTATGTTTTCAAGTGCAATTCTAATGTCCAAAGTCTCCGACCTCTTTTCTACCTACTACTATGTTTTTAAGTGCAATCCTAATGTCCAACGTCTCCGACCTCTTTTCTACCTACTGCTATGTTTTCAAGTGCAATTCTAATGTCCAAAGTCTCCGACCTCTTTTCTACCTACTACTATGTTTTTAAGTGCAATTCTAATGTCCAAAGTCTCCGACCTCTTTTCTACCTACTGCTATGTTTTTAATGCAATTCTAATGTCCAATGTCTCCGACCTCTTTTCTACCTACTGCTATGTTTTTAAGTGCAATTCTAATGTCCAATGTCTACGACCTCTTTTCTACCTACTGCTATGTTTTTAAGTGCAATTCTAATGTCCAATGTCTCCGACCTCTTTTCTACCTACTGCTATGTTTTTAAGTGCTGTACAGTTTCCATTCCAGTTAATTCGTTACTTCAAAGAATCAGTTGTTTCTATAGTTGTTGTCTAGTAATTCCCGTTTGTCTAATTTGGTAATATTTACGTCGTTTGCATATTTTACGAAGTTCATTTTCTGTTCTACAATCATTATTCCATAAATTCCTTCTAAAGCTTTACTGATCAACCTTTATCTATAAATTTAAAAATTTGTCTTAATGTTATCTTTTGTCCTTTTACAGCCTCTTTGTTTCTTCTTTCTATCTTCCAGTAACTTCCTACTTTTTTCATAACCTTCACCACAACATTACAGTTTCCTCTGAGTCAAAAGGTTTTTCTTAATTTTTAAATTTGTTACTATAATAATAACTCATTTACCGGCATCATGTGTCTAGTTATTCCACTTTAACTTTCAAATGTCATCCTCATACGTTTAATTACGTCACTTTCCTCTTCCTTTTATAAAATAAAAATGATTTTCACTCAGGGTCCCTATAATTATATACATTTATACATATTTATATACCCTAGCGTGAGCATACAGTAAATATAAATATTCGTCAAGACTGAGGCTTATCTCATCTGTAACCTTCGTCTCATTCGTTTTTACTTCTGTGACCTTCACGCATGTTCAACAAAACCGCACATAATCGTTCTACGGCCGTCTAATTTCTGCTTCCAGCAATTTCTCGTCTTTTTTTACCTTATTTTTGTCAAGCTCTATCTTTTTCATCATACGGCCAATTTAAGAAGTAGTTTCTTTCGTTTCTCTTATTAATCTGATATTATTTACAAGAAAACACATGCCTATTGCATAAGGTAAAAGAGAATTTTATATACATAGAAATGTAGATAAGCAGCAAATGAAGCTACTGAATAAACCTTAGAGCTTAGGTTTCATCTTACTGCTGTCAGAAATAGGAGTAAAAGCTTCTTTCCATTAACAGGAGCATATTTGTGGGGAGATGAAAAAGACAAGACCCCCCACCCCACCCCAAAGTCGAAAAAGTTGAAGAATTTTGTTAATCTCTTAATTTTTAGGCTGTGTACGCTAATATAGTAGTAACTGTTTTGTAATTTGCGAACAAGTTTATTACACAGAATTAGCGTATACGTTTGAAATATGAAATACAGAAAAAGAAATTCAGTCAATAAGTATCTTGTACCCTAAACAATGTTTCAATAATGCGTATTTTTACTGTTATTACCGTTTACATTAATGGGACTGATTTCAGCTACTTTGAAGATAGTAATATTAATTAGTCTTAACTTGTTTTTTCTTTTCATAAAGCTGTCCAAACCCTGGACCTCCCCCCAAGGCCAAATTCTAGATACCCCACTGTCCAGAAAGTTAAACAAGTTCAATTGTATCTAAGGTTCACCCCTATATTATAAAAGTTTGTCTTTGTGTCAGTAAAAGATCAATCAAGTAAATCATTCTACTATTAATTTTTTAAATTATAAATTAAAATTTACATTTAAGATGGGATTAAAAGGTGTATATCGGAAGTTTTAGATGGTTCACTGTAGCTCCTAATGCAATTTTCTGCATATTATTTGTGTGAAAGAATTTTTACAAATAAAAATTCCTTTGGTACAAATAAAAATGAATTACGGAAATTATCTTACCTCAAGTTCATATTTAAAATTTAAGTTTCATCGACATCAACATATACTAGCTTGTCGGAGAGTTATTTTCTTATTTAATATCACCACTCGGCTAATTACAGTAATTTGCGTTTTGAAATAACACAGATGCTTGTTCCTTTAATGCATTTGTTTAACGTCTGTGTTTCCAGGAGTCTGGCTTGGACTGGATTGGAGGTGGCTCACGCTGGATAACTAGAACATTAGTTTGGATAAATATTACTCATCAGTCAGTGGAGTAGAACTGCACTTTGTAACATTAAGACATCATCTATATCTATAAAAATGAATGTTTGTTTCTTTCTTTCTTTCTTTGTCCCGTATGCGTTCCTATACCATTCATCCGATTGCGATGAAACTTCGGTGAGTTGTTGTGCGCACGCCCGCGAAGGTTTATGAATTTTTTTCGATGGGGTCCTATGGGGGGTTCTTGGGGTCTTCCACATCTCCTCCTAAACCACTGGACCGATTTCAACCAAACTTGGCACAAATATTTTATGCAACGGGAGAACCAACATAGGGTAGGTGTTTTTTCGATGGGGTCCTTTGGGGGGGTCCTTTGGGGTCTTCCACATCTCCTCCTAAACCACTGGACCGATTTCAACCAAACTTGGCACAAATATTTTACGCAACGGGAGAACCAACATAGGATAGGTGTTTTTTTCGACGGGGTCCATTGGGGGGTCCTTTGGGGTCTTCCACATCTCCTCCTAAACCACTGGACCGATTTCAACCAAACTTGGCACAAATATTTTACGCAACGGGAGAACCAACATAGGATATGTGTTTTTTCGATATGATCCTTCGGGGGGTCCTTTTGGGGGTCCTTTTGGGGGTCCTTTGGGGTCTTTCACATCTCCTCCTAAACCACTGGACCGATTTCAACCAAACGTAGCACAAATATTTTACGCAAAGGGAGAACCAACATAGGATAGGTGTTTTTTCAATGCGGTTCTTTTGGGGGTTCTTTGGGGTCTTCCACATCTCCTCCTAAACCACTGGACCGATTTCAACCAAACTTGGCACAAATATTTTACGCAACGGGAGAACCAACATAGGATATGTGTTTTTTCGATATGATACTTCGGGGGGTCCTTTGGTGTCTTCCACATCTCCTCCTAAACCACTGGACCGATTTCAACCAAACTTGGCACAAATATTTTACGCAAAGGAAGAACCAACATAGGATAGGTGTTTTTACGATGGGGTCCTTTGGGGGGTCCTTTGGGGTCTTCCACATCTTCTCCTAAACCACTGGACCGATTTCAACCAAACTTGGCACAAATATTTTACGCAACGGGAACCAACATAGGATAGGTGTTTTTTCCGACGGGGTCCTTTGGGGGGGTCCTTTGGGGTCTTCCACATCTTCTCCTAAACCACTGGACCGATTTCAACCAAACTTGGCACAAATATTTTACGCAAAGGGAGAACCAACATAGGATAGGTGTTTTTTCGATGGGGTTCTTTTGGGGGTTCTTTGGGGTCTTCCACATCTCCTCCTAAACCACTGGTTCGATTTCAACCAAACTTGGCACAAATATTTTACACAACGGGAGAACCAACATAGGACAGGTGTTTTTTTTCGATACGATCCTCTGGGGGGTCCTTTGGAGTCTTAAAAACTAACTTATTAGATCTGGTTACTATGGCAACCCAATGGAATAGATTCTGTTCTAAATATATTATCGCATTAAATTGAAGACCACGCGAACGAAGTCTTTATATATTATATATATACAAACACTTTCTTTCTTTGAGTGGCATTGCAACGCATGCCGGGTACTCGCTAGTAAAATATATAGAATGGCTTATTTTTACAGACGATTCTCCGGTAGAATTCATTTTATCGATACTTAAAATGTGGTTTAATATTCCGTAAAAACTGAGTTCTTCCTTCAGCACCACAGCCCAACGTGAGCCCTGGCGTCCAACACCAATCTTCTCAAATGTCTTCTGTCCAATGCCACCTCAGTGTAACTCCTCACATCTATTCTTCTTAGATCTTCCAGCACATCATAACCATGTTATCTTAGGTTGGCCCCTCTTTCTGCTTTTTATAGACCTGCGCCCTCAGATTTTCTATAGCATACGTTGATCACCCATCCGCTTTAGGTAGCTTAACCATTGCATTCGTTGAGCCTTTATAAATCTTACAATGTCTTCGTGATTCAATAGCTCATTTGTCTCATGTTTATTTCTTATTCTCCATTCATCATCTTCTTTAACCGGGCCATAAACACGTCTTACAATGTTTCTTTCAAACCGTCTCAGTGTTTCTTGTTCCTTTTTTGTCAATGTCCATGTCCCGCCTTCATAAGTAACAACCGGTCTGATAAGTGTCTTATATATTTTTATTTTTGTGTTATGACTAATAAGTTTGCTTCTCAACAGTCTGCTGTTGGCATAATATGCCCAATTTCCTATTTGTATCCTGTTATGTATTGTAGTGTTTGTGGACCCTTCATTATCTATCATGTTCATATCTGAACTTGTTAACTGCATCAAATAAGTTATCCTTTATGTACAAATTATATAGATTTCTTCTGCTTTCTGATGTAGAAATCAGCATGTTTTTAGTTTTGCTGATATTTACAGTGAGTCCCATTCCAGCGCGTTTTGATTCAACTTCTTATGTACTTCAACTTGATCTGGTTATTATCACAACATCGACAGCGTAAGCACATATTTGGCTTGTCTTATTTAATATTGTTCCTCTCTCATCTATGTCTTTACTGGCATAATGTAGCGCAATAATAAACAAGGTGGCCGATAACCCATCACCTTGCTTAACTCCCTTATTAAATGCTAATGATTCACTCAGCATGGTCTTACGCTTAATTTTGGCTTAGTTAACTTTTAAGTTTCAAAGGAATTCCCGTATAGCTTCATAAAGTTTTACTCTTCATATGGCTTCATAAAGTTTTACCCTTTGCACACTATCAATTGGCTGTCTAAAGTCCACGTAAAGTACCGAGTAAGTCGTTAAATTCTAAGACAGTAGATAAACGCATTTTTGCCATACTTCTTAGTAATTAATTAATTATCATTTTTACTGCTTTTGCGAACTGAAAAAATGGGTAACTGTTGGAGAATAAATATGACATTAGTCGCAAACTACTCTTGGATGAGAGACCGTGCAGAGATTTGTAACTGGAAACTCGATAGTTTTGTGTTCTTAAGTTGTCCCTGTCACGGTTTGTAGTTCGCTGTAGGTCAAGTTACAGTACGTTAGTCATACCTCTGCGCAAACAGGATAAACTGACGGATTGCACGATGGTATCTTCAACTGAGCTGAGCGATTCCCTTGAGCAAATAACGTGTTGGCCTTAAACGATGGCATTCCTCGTGCGCATGAAAACCTTTCATTGTTTTCTCACCCACCGTGGCTTGTGTGAATTAATTGTAAAGATAACATTTTAAATTCTGGCTCATCACAACAAGGGCACAACACTTGACATTCGTAAAAACATAATTAAGAAAAGAATATTGTATAGCGGAAATCAGAGGAAATTTACAAACGTGTAAACAATGCACGTTTTTAAAATTTCGGAAATCGAATGTCTGAATTTCGATTTTACTTTATCTGGAATTATATTTGATTACCCTAACACTTTCATGTCATTTCGCATGTAAAAATATGTCTATTCAGTAAATCTAGGAACCAGTGGTTAGTTTCATCTGGAAGGTATTTATTTGTAGAGTTCCGTATTTAAATCAGTCGTTCTTATACTTCTGCAAATTCAATTTCCTATATGTGTAACTCCGAAGTTTCTTGCAGTAATCGTATAGTATTACGAGGGACATTCAATAATTAAAGAGACAAATTGATCTAGAGAAAAAACGGTTGGCAGGAAAAATTAGGTACTTTTAGGACTTCATGTTGGCATCCCTGGGATGATCTCTGAGCAGCTGTTTCATGAAAATTGTTTTGCTTATAACCTCAAAATCTCATTTAACAATGGCAAGTCCGCTAGAAGTTTCCACATTAGTTGAACAACGTTCAGTGATTCGATTTTTACTTTCTGAAGGTGAAAAACCCTCTAATATCTATTCTGGAATGACTAAACAGTATGGTGAAAGTTGCATGAATCGCGGAAATTTTTATAAGTGGGTGGATCAGTTCAAAAACGGCCGAACCTCAGTGACAGACGAACAGCGATCTGGACGTCCAAAGGAAGTTTCAACTCCTGCGCTTGAATCTTGAATAGACAATATGATTCGTGAAGACCGTCGTGTTACAGTTGAACAAATGGCTGAAAATTTGCAAGTAAGTGTTGGTACAGTTTATAGCATTATCAGTGACAAGCTTAGGTACCGCAAAACAAGTGCAAGATGGGTTCCAAAAGAGTTAACGCAACAACACAAGGACAACAGACTCAGAATGTGCAAAAAGCTGAAGCAACGCTATTGGTTGGGAGACACTACCACACCCCCTGTATAGCCCAGACTCGGCACCATCAGATTTCCACCTGTTTGGCCCACTCAAGGAATCGCTACGTGGTAAGAAATTCAACAACTACAAAGAAGTCAAAAAATTTGTGGGAGACTGGTTCAAACGTCAAGATAAAGAATTCTTTGCTGCAGGCATAAAAAAGCTGATTCATCGTTGGGACAAGTGTATTAGTGTTGGGGGGGATTATGTTGAAAAATAGGAAAATTGTCATTTTGTAAAAATACACCATT
The DNA here is from genome assembly GCA_034769895.1 of Magicicada septendecula. Taxonomy (NCBI): domain Eukaryota; kingdom Metazoa; phylum Arthropoda; class Insecta; order Hemiptera; family Cicadidae; genus Magicicada; species Magicicada septendecula. The sequence continues at coordinate 35,716,483 of CM068370.1, read as the reverse complement.
TTTTCTCTAGATCAGTTTGACTCTTTAATTATTGAATGTCCCTCGTATGTATATTAGTAAATATAGTCTCTTCTGCAAGTAGTTTTATTATATACTGTTATGACGGTCTAACTGATCGTCGTATGGTGCGGTGGAAAACTAAATAAAAGTCACGAATCACGTCACTAATCACCAGCTTTAATTATCACAATTAAACAGTTTATAATCAACAAGATAGTCTGTTACAACAAATTAAATAAAAATGTCTACTAATATAAAACACAATTGTATTACAAGTGTCCCGCACAATTATAAAACACGTAACACTTCGCCACAATATTACGAACCGCACTAGAACACACAGGGTAATCGCCCGACAATAACTGAACTGAGCGTCGCAGTACTTGTATCTATACCCCGCCGAGGTTCCAGAATATTCGCTAATAGGCGTCTACTAGAAAACACTGGAACGTAATTCACTGCGGCCTTGAACACAGCACGCGCGGACCGGTATGGTCTGGTATAGACCCGATAGTTGACGCGTAAAGCAGCAGCATTATGTACGCACACACACATTACAGCTGGTATATTCGAGAAACTTGTAGAACGTTCCGTATTATGTAGCACTTTCTCCGCATTACGTAACAATACTTTTTTGTATTGAAATTGAACCTAAAAATATTATAGGTGAATTGAAACGATAAAAATGTAATACAACTACCTACAGAAGAAACTATATTTAATAATATACATAATATTAAAACAATATTTTTTATATACTGTAATTCATTTATAGAATTATTACTTCTGTATATCTCATTTCACACAGTTATTATACCTAATTATATACTCCAACCGTATATAATGAAACTTTCTTAAAATATATTTTTTTTACTGTATAACAACAATTTGTCGTATAGTATCATACAAGTATACGATGGACCATATACCTAATTCATTCCCCGGCTATCTGTAATAAGGCACAATGAAAAAATGATAATTAGAATAACATTTTACTTCTATGTTCTATTTTATGTATTCTGTTAAATAATTTATCATTACTCGTCCCCTCTAAGAAATCTTATACGCTCTTCTGCAGCATCATTAGAAGCAAACTTATTCTTATAATTATGTTTAATTTTATGTTAATTAAGTGTATACTAAGTGACTTAATTATTAGAGTATTCGTACCAATAAATTTCAATGTCAACTGGAAGTGCTTCAAAGGAGTGTCCTGCTTTAGTTATCTAGGCGCTTTGGAATCAAGTGATAATAACATTCGGATGAGTATATGAGAAAGAATACAAGCAGGAAATAGAGCCTACTTTGCAAATATTAACATCTTTAAAAACAATCTTGTTACAAGACGTATAAAACTTAAAGTATATTATTCTCTTGTGCGACTAGTTGTTAGATATGAATCTGAGGTGTGGACTTTAACAGAGAATGACAAAACTGCTTTAAAGTCATTTGAACGCAAAATATTGCGTAAAATTTATGGCCCAGTAAGATAAGAGGGGAGTTGGAGAGTACGCAATAACAATGAACTACAGGCTATCATGCATGGAGAAGACGGTGAAATTCATCACATAGGTTGAGTTGGCTGGGACATGTGGAAAGAATGTCTGAGAAAAGAATACTGAAGGGAATATTATGTACTACTAAGATGTACTACATACTATGTACTAATATTATGTACTATATTATGTAGAGGCAGACCCAGGATAAGATGGTTGGATGGCGTAACAGAAGATCTTACTATCAGGAGAATCAGAGGGTGTAGAGTAAAGGCGGAGAACAGGGAAGCATGGAGAAGTATTGCTGAGGAGGCTAAAGCCTACCAAATGCTGTTCCGGCAGATAGGAGGAAGATTCCAATAAGCTTATGACAACTTTTGTAACGAAACTTTGCAAACTATAAAAAAGACCAACGCTGATACCGAATCAGCACAAACTGCCGAGTGTTCAAGTACCAAATAACTAATATCAAAATAGGCAAGAGAATTACAGAAGAATTTATAGTGTAGTGTCAACAAATAGGAGTTTTGTATGCTACCTATTCTGTTTAAAAAGGTCTGTAGAAGTGAAACGATAAATACAAAACTATGGGGAAACCCTATTTGATACTACAAGGATCATTCAGAAATTAAAGAGACAAATATTTGTAGACGAAAAACGGTTAGTAGGCGGAGTACGAAAGTTTCAGAACTCTAAGCTGGCATCCCTGTTAAAGATCCAGACCAGCTGTTTCGTTTCAATTGTCTTGTTTATAACCCCACTATAAGTGGTGCTGTGCGGGACGAAGGGCATGCCCTCGCCCGCTCGTCTGCTGCGTCCCGACCTTCAAATAGAGCAGAGACCGCAGATGGTGCTGGATTTTAGAGTGTGGCCTGCTACCGACGGTGGACAGATGATTTGGATCTTACCGGTCGTGTTTATAACCTCAGATTTTCATTTAACGATGGGGAGTAATCGTGAAGTTCCGGAATTAGGTGAATAACGTGCAATGATCCGTTTTTCCTTTCTGAAGCAGAAAACCTGATGAAATTTACTGTTGTATGGCTAAACAAACAGTACGGAAAAATTTACAGGCATTGCACAAATGCAATGCACAGAGAAGGGCATTGAAAATGCTTCAATAAATCTAAAAAATATATATATTTATGTTCATTCACCAATCAATGAATACATTCTTAATTCACCAATCAATGAATTCATTCTTAATTCACCCATCAATGAATTAATTCTTCATTTACCAATGTACACATTATAAGTTAAATGTAGTCGCATTCATAAGCGAAGTTTTATGTGTGTACTACGTTATTGACAACAAAGAAGTAGTTTCTATGGAAACTCACCGGTTCCCATTTTCGATCACGCACCAGCGATCGGCCGGAAATGTGCGACACGTCCTTATAAACATTTTCAATGTTAAAACTGTGTCGACCACAGAAATCTTTATAAGTGGGTAGAACAGTTAAAAATGGTCGAACTTGAGTGATCAACGTGGACCGTATTCGACGTCCAGTTGAGAATTCATCTGTTTTGTGTGTTTTTTAGATCAGCAGACGATAAACAGTACTCACTACTCTGACATATTTGTCACTAAAATAACATCGGCAGAGATGCGGAAACGTTCTGGATTTCTTGCGCAAAGGCATCATTCTGCTTCATGATAACGCCCGTCCTCACGCAGCTCTGTTAATACGTGAAACAATTAATAAATTGGCTTGGGAGAGTCTGCCTCACCCTCACTACACTGTAGACTTGGCTTCATCTGATTTCCACTTGTTAGATCCACTCAAGGAAGCTTTATTTATGACTCAACGACGAGGTCAAAGTAAATGCCCTAAACTGGTTCCGACATGAACATAAAGATTTCTTTACAATAAACATAAAAATGGTTGTACAGAGATAGGAGAAGTGTATTAATTAATGTTGTTGGGGATTATGTAGAAAAGTAAAAGATATTGTCATACTGATTAAATATACCGTGTTTCGTCTACTGCTATTATAATTATTGAATGACCTTCGCATTACACATGCCTTCTTGATTGATACACAGTGTCTCATGAACTACACGATAGAAAAACTTGTGCGTGTCGGAGGACAACAACAGAACCTAATACTGGAAGATGGAGGAAAGACAAAGCAGTGCAACAGAATGTAAGTACTCGGAGGGATGGGTACTGCAGTCAAAGAAAGAAATTCTGAGAAGGGGAATTATTAGTGATGTATACGATGTTAGGGTGAAACGTTGCGGGCCTCAACAGGAAAACAACTTTTTTCTGAATTAATTTGCATTTATATCTCATCATAATCTCTATTTAGCTCTATACACTTTTTCCAACGATGTTCTAAAGCTGTTATGACACACTGATAAGCCGATTTGTGGAGGTCCTCTAAATAGTCATTTACAGCATCGCTGACTTGATTGTCGTCAATTTTGACTTTTCCCAGCGAGTCATTTTTGACGTTAGGAAAGAGGTAGAAGTCACTCGGGCCTAAATAGAGCGAATATGGTGGCCGAGGAAGCAATTCGAACTTCAATTCTTTTATATTAGTGATCCCAACAATTGGTTGAAACCTCCTTTCGAAATTTTTTTGGTCAAGTATCAGTGAACGCAGCACACATTTAGCGCACAGCCTTGTCATACATAGATTTTCGTGTAAGATATTGCGCTCAGGTTCCGTTGATTTACCAGCGGTCCCTGCTATGTTGTTCATTTCCATTCTACGATCTACCGAAATGATATTATGGATTTTTTTTCTTTTTTTTGCTGGGACAGTCACTTTGATGGACGTCCACCACGTGGGTCGCCAGTTGTGCTTGTCCGACCCATTTAAATACAGCAACCCAGCGCCCAACCATTGTATTTGATGGATATGAGTCGCCAATTTTTTAATACAGCTATTTTTTATATCGTTAGCATTTAAATTTATGAAAATAAAATTTAATCACAGCACAAATTTCCAGTCTATCCAAAGATGCTCGAGGCGCTTATAGTGGTGGACTGCCGCTAATAATAAACAACTCATTGAAATCATGGAAACTAGTCTTACAAAGGATAAAATAATACAACACGGTCAAAAAAATGAGCATAGTAGCGCTATGTCTGTGTCAGGAACTTTTCACCCTCCTCTTGTAAACTGTATTCTGCTGAACAGTAGCATCACACGGGCGAGTAAAAACAAATGTTTAACGTTGTATAAAGAATACATTTATATAAAAGAGAATGTGTAGACAGGAATACGAGGGAGAAAGACCTTGAAGGTCACGTATGGAACAATTACGAGAGGTAGATTCCGGAAATTGTAAAACGTTGCAGAACATTAAAAGTCGATTTATGATTTCTAGCCAAAAGTAAAAGATTCCAACAACGTATAACTTTTAATTTTAATATCCACGCGCTAAAGTTTTTGTGTGCCACTTTTCGTCCTTTGGACTCTGTATCAACAGTTGGATAGACATTACAATTTTAACCATTTCAAACGCATATTAAATTTTAGAACAATAAATTTATTGACCTAAGTCTACTATAGGCATGACGTGCGTGAGGTACTATATTTAATTCTTAATTCACTTCCTCCACTTTATAATTTTAATTAATTTAATTTATAATATAAAAAAATTAAAACAAACAAAATAATCCGTTCGAGGTCTCTGTTATCTCTTTCCGGTTTCATGCGCCAATGCTTGTCCTTATATTTTTGTAGTACACAGAACTGTTCCTACAAACTCTTGTTTAGGTCAACGTTTTTTATAATGTGCAGTCAAACGTTATTGTGTGCTTCTTAGAAATATACGAGTGCAGGGGGACATTTTCTGTATGTCATAAGAAGCGTCTTTAACGGAGCACCGACTTACCTAAAGGTTGGATCTAGAATTCCTTGTTCATAAGAGTTCAAGTAGACGAAAATTGCCCTGTGAACGTAGTTTCTACTCTATTACCAAACGTCTGAGAACACCCCCCTCACACACACACACACACACACACACACACACACACACACACACACACACACACACACACACACACACACACACACACACACACACACACACACACACACACACACACACACACACACACACACACACACACACACACACACACACACACACACACACACACACACACACACACACACACACACACACACACACACACACACACACACACACACACACACACACACACACACACACACACACACACACAGGGCTAGTCCTTCCTACGTTCCTAGCGGGAGTTCTACCGTTCTTCTGCCTCCATTTCGCTTCATTATTCAGTGGTGTGTCATTCTCCAATTACCATCACATTTTTACAGGTTGCTATATTTCTCAGATACCTCAAATGAGCTTTTCAATTTTCTTAACTTTTCCGTCCAATTATTCCCATATTAAAAGTCAGCACCAAACTTCTTCTTGTCTCCTGTTTCTTCTTATCGGCATTCGTACAACGCATAACCGCTCCTCGTCACCAAGAACCATCTGTATCTATCGAGAGAGTAGTCCACTTCCAAATGTGCTTCCATGTTTTCTCTCACACCATCGTTCCAAAATCTTCACGGTTTTCCTCTCTTCCGCCTTTCGGGTGGTGTCCACTCAAATAAGTGACCGTTTTTGGCCATCGTTCTTACCCCTTTCCCAGTATATGTAAACTATTTCAGCCCTCTTACATACCACGGTCTCTTCCTCTTTCATTCTTCTTCTGATCTCCCCATTTTTGGAGTGTCGATATCCGCTCACTGCGTCTTAAGTATGTCGACAACATTTATCCTTCTTTTAACAGCAGCGTTCAATCTCTATACCTACGATCCACAGCCCACCATTACTGACTCTACCATTCACTTCCCAACGTGTTCTGTAACCACTATTGAAATTCGTTTGTCCCACCATACGGAATTAACCTCCCTACATCTTTACGATGGTGTTCTGCTCGTCCTTTTATTTCCACGATTCCTTCTGATCATCACTCCAAGAGATTTGAATTCATCGACCTGTTCCACTTGCCCTTACTCCTTGATTAGGATTGTAACCTGCGCGTCCAGATTTGATACCAGGTATTCTGCCTGTCTCCTGTTTCTAGTACATATTTAGTTGTGGGTCCTAGGTTGTGCTTTCAGTCAAATCAGATGACGGTATAAAGGGCTTATCTTCTTTTGCTGGGCTAGTGGGCAGCAAGACAATTCTGCTTCTTCTTCTTCTTCTTCTTCTTCTTCTTCTTCTTCTTCTTCTTCTTCTTCTTCTTCTTCTTCTTCTTCTTCTTCTTCTTCCAGTTAAGTGCTAATTCCACTAAAGTCTAGTTTTTTAAAGCCTAAGTGCATATTATCTTTATTAAATATTAAAATTTCCCATGGTTTGCTGTTAATCTTCTATATATTCCATCGTTTAATTAATTTTATCTACGTATTTTCCTCAGTGGCCTATCTAGAATTTGACTTTGGAGAGGGTCCGGTCTTGTCGGTTTCATACAATAGAAAAAAAAGAGAAAGAAAAGAAGTTGCAATATTGAAGATCAATATTACAACACTCAAAGTGGCTGAAAAACGTGTGATAAAATCCAATAATCAGTCCCATTAAAGGAAATGCTAATAGGACACAATTAAATACGTGTTATGAAACGTTGTTTACAAGATATTTGTTGAAATTTTACATTAAAAAATTGATAAGCACGGTTTCAATGATAAAAAATGAAGTAAGAAAATTCTGTACATAAAAAGATACACTATTTGAAAATGTTTTAGAGTTATTTTCGCCTTGATTTTCTGGACATTTCATTAAAAACTTCTTCTGGGTCACTGAATTGAATTTCTGTATTTCATATTTCAAACATTGTGTTCATATAGTCCTATAGAGATGCTGTGTAATAACGCTGTTTGTATATTTAAAGGAATCAGTTACTATTATATTAGTGTACACAGGTCAACAAATAATAAAACCGCCTGAAAAATAAGAAATTAACAAAATTCCCCATCAACATTTTTCGTCCTTATGTGGGGGGGGGGGGCGACCCCGTTCGCAAATACGCCCAAGATTTTCCTCCATCTGGAATACGCTGAAGCTTTCGTCGCCTATGTTGGTGAAGTGAATCGTCTGCAGTGAATACGACCAGAGATTTTATTACTGTTTGTTGTCGTGTAGGAATCTTAATTTTGTTATTATTTTACATCCCTGTTTCTGCGTCATACGACTCTGCCACGAACGGACCGGACCGGTCCACCCACCAGTTGCGTCAATTGGTAAATAATGTGATGCAAACACTTACGCGATTGACGTAAACTGGAGCTCGGTGTGCGGTGCAAGCAGGAATTTAGTGTCAGTTTTTTTAACATGGTTTTAAACAATGACTAATGTACAAGATCCGTGTGGTTAAAGTTTTTAAATTTTAACGTTTTCACAACACTTTAGTGGAAAAGTACTGAGGATGGGTACGTACGTACTGAAACCAGTTTAGCAAATAGCCTACGAGTGCCAACAAAGTCACGCGGTGGAGGAAAAAGATCAAAAGTGACTGGAATACTGAAGTAACCTTGATTACCGTAACCTTAGTTTGCGTAGCCTTGATCTCGTCTGTTGACCTCGACTAAATCTAAGATTCAGCTGTCAACTCAAAACATAATGTATCCTGAGAGGCAGTAAAGCCGGACATTGTCAGGATAATCAAAATATACTGGCTAAGGTAGGTTGGACACATAGAGAGAATGGAGGAAGGACAGCCTACGAAACATATTTTCTACCAGAAACCAATGGGTAATAGAAGGAGAAGACCCCGAAATAGATTCAAAGACCAGACAGAGGAGGACCTGAGAAAGGTGAACATAAGAAACTGGAAGCCAGGACACGCAATAGGGAGGAGTGGAATCGACTCTTGGAGCTGGCCAAGATCCACCAAGGGTTGTAGAGCTACGGCTGATGATGATGAGAGGCAGTAAGGCCAATAACACTTCTCACGTTATAGGAATTGTTGTAGGTAAAGACAAGTACTAATTAATATACTAATATTAATATATTAATATTATAATTATATTATATTATATTTATATTTATATTTATTTATATTTAAATATTTAAAATATTTATATTTATATTATATTATATTAATAATTTATTATATTATATTATAATATTATTAAATTGATAATGAACCGGGATGTTAGGCCGGGATCAGTTGCTGTCCACTAGCGTTATCGTCGGCTACGTTTCAATCCCACCCTCGGGATCTTCTTCAGGCCTCAAAGCGACAGAGTCTGAAACACGGCGGATCCCGGCAACTTTTCTGGGTAAGAGCAACAAGTGAATAGCAACCGACCGCAGCCTAACAGCCCGTTTTTTTTTTTATAAATTACTTATAAATTTATTAATCATCATCATCATTATCATCATTATCTTCAAGGATTAAACCAAGAATGGTTTGTTCCGGTCGCAAATAGGCAAAGATTAGAACTGGTCAGGCCTGCGCTTCCTGGGACGCAGAGACGCGCCAGTACTGTACGGCGGCTGTGCGCAAAACTTTAGTTGGTGCCCCTATACACTTCCCCCCATCCACAATAAAAAATCACTGTATAAAAACGTATCAGTGAGTACAAATGAAATACGAAATATATTAATTATAAGTTTATTGTACAAAACACAGGAATTACAAAAAAAAAGTATTAAAAAATAAACATACAAGCAGGGTACAAAAACGAAAACATTAAAACTAATATGGAAGAAAATAAATCAATTTATATTATTTGTCAAGAATATCTTTTCCAATTGAACCTTATATAGTTTTACATAAATTAACGGATAAACTTACATTCTTATAGAAACAAAAATATTAAGTAGTTTTTGGTACGTAATTAAGCTTACTATATATTATTTGGCAAAAAACACAGATATACGGCAGCAACTGAATATTATGAGTATACTCGACAGGGTCACCCAGTATCGGCTGAATTGGTGGGAACATCTTTGCCGAATGAATGACTGCCGCATCCCCAAATAACTATGGAACTATAAGCCGAGGGGACGGAGAGGTGTGGGACGTCCGAGGAAGCGCTGGCGTGACCAGCTGTAATATTTTTTCCTATTTGACACCGGTACAAATCATTCTTGTTTAAACCTTGAGGTTGATGATGATGGTATTTTATTTGGCAAGAAAATCAGTTTGACGTTTGTACTTTGTATGAATATCATATAAATAAGAAACATATAAACTTACAAGTATATAAAGTAGGAACACATTACAACATTATTTGGTAAAGAAATAGATAAGTAAATATTTAAAGACAAAGAAAAATCGTTTAGTGAATTGACCTTTTCTAGCTTTCATTAATGGAAATTGGAAATTCTCGATGTGTACATCAAGTTGATAAAAAAAATCTGACTCTGTTGATACAATGCCAAGATTTGAAAATCTGTCTAGTACCATTGTACCCGAGAAGAGCATCGAAAAGTTTAATACAATTAACATAATGAATAATAATTTTTTCCAAATATTTCATCCTCGCCTGAAATTTTTGGCGCCTTTACTATCCTGGCGCCTGTGTGCGCAGCACACTTTGCACACTGTGGCGGCGCGCCACTGCACTCGGACGTCCCACACCTCTCCATCCTCTCGGCTTATAGTTCCGTAGTTATTTGGGAATGCGGCAGTCAACCATTCGCAAAGATGTTCCCACCAATTTAGCCGATACTGGGCGATCCTGTCGAGTATACTCATAATATTCAGTTTCTGCCGTATATTTGTGTTTCTTCTATGATCATGGAGAGTAGTATACCCTGCCACGTGTCTGAGAAATCTCATTTCAGCCACATGCGACTGGCCTGGCGTTTCGTCAAAGTCCAATTCTCAGACCCATAAAGAAGTGTGGGAAGAGCCATCACCTTGTAGAATTTTAGGCATGTTCCTTTACTTGCTGACTTAAGGGTTCGCCTGATGGTCCCGCACATAAGGTTGAACTTATACAACTTATTCACAACTCGTTGCTGGTATTATAAGACACACTGTAGCCAAGGTATTAATTTATTAATGTAAAATAAATTATTTATCTGATTCAGTGAAAGATCTCAGTAGGTCGTACGTTTTCATAAGCCGTAGGGTACACTGCAGGGCCGTAGGCGATTAGTAAGGGTTCCGCGAAACAAATTTTGGCATCCAATATAAAGGTTACAAATAAAGACACCACTTTATGGTATTACTAAAAAATCATAAGACTGAATACGATAAACAGTGGCCAGTGGAGATAACTTGACGGCTTCACTCACTTAGACGCAGAAAGAAAAAGCGAGTTGCGTAATTAAGCTCAAACAGTTGTGTTGAGTAATGTAGCCTACATCACTTGCAACGGATATCACGAACACGGAAAGTCATTCCTTAAATTTATGTTTTAAAAACAAAAAATCTGTTACAAAGGCTATCATAGGTGGAATCAACAATATGAAAATTAAATCTACCTAGCTGTTGGTCCGTGGTCGACTGCTTAGAGCTTGGATCATACTTTCTTTTAAGCGTTTTGACCCTCCACCGGAGACCTTCTACAGTAGCAAACGCTTTCGAGGCGGCGTGGGAGGCCGAACGCACCTCAAGTTCCACCTGCCATCCTTTGTCAAACGCGTTTGGGAACTGTTTCAATATCCCCACCCGTACGACATTTTCGACGTTATGAATATTCGATTGTATCGATATACTACGACGTGAAGAAGAAGAAGAAGAAGAAGAAGTGTACTAATTGTAAATTGTTCTATTTCTTATTGTAAAGCGAAAATACTTGTTGTTTTCATTTGTCAGGTTAGATAATAATGCTGTTTAGCTTTTAGCTTAATGTTTAAAAAAATAACGGTTAGGAAATATATATGACGTTTAATGTATCTACACCACCAGTTGGCAACCCTGCGCCCGTCGATAGGGTTTGACGCGCCCTCGAATCAATTTGTAATTTTATTTTCTTTTGATCGAAGGAACGCACCTGCATTTTACCTGCTTCAAAGTACTGTATTATAAAATAGTACAAACCGTTTCAAATTTTACTTTTTTCTAATACAATAATTACAGTATGTTAGCTTTTTTCAAGAAAAGTAACTGAAACCTTCATTTATGTTTTAAATGTGACTTTTTCAAGATTTACATTTCTGTGGACTTTATAAAAGTAAACAGAGTTATTGTTTCAATTTTTATAATTTTTTTTATTAAAATGTTTTCCTGTACAATCATTTTTTTGTTTAAAGTTTTGTTAATTTTAACGTGCTTGTGCATGATGACAGATTGTTGATGATCCACTCCTAATGTGAAAAGTTTTCACAAATTTATATGAAAAATATTGCAAAGCTTTTTTTTTGCTTAGGTGTTCTACGTCACTAAATATAAGCTACATACTTACTAGCCAACGCCCACCCTTGGCTGTTGAGCCTTTAGGCGACGCGCTGACCAGTAGCGTCTGGCTTCGGCGATCTCGGTGTCCTCGTTGGACGGGGTGTGGTCCAAGGCCGGGCAGTCTCTCAGATGGTCGGCGTCCATCGTCGCGTGGCCGCACAGCTGGCACTCAGGGGTTGGCAGCGCGTGGAGGCGGTGCAGATGTGAAGCGAGATAGTCGTGTCCGGTTTTTAGTCGGAAGTTGGTGGCACACACTGCACGAGGGAGGTTGGGGTTGATTGGACCGTCGGTGACGAGGCTTTCCCATTTTTTACCGGCGGCCGCCTCAGACAGTCTTCGCTTATTCCATATGCTGACGGCGGAGTTTATTTGAGCTTTGGAAGTTTGGAAGATTGTAGGGACTGCGGGCGGGTAGGCTGGGGTAGGGTTGTGCCTTGCTTGGCCAGTTTATCGGCCTCCTCGTTGCCCCAGATGTTGACATGACTGGGTATCCATTGGAGTTTTAGGATCCACCCTCGGCTCGCCAGGGTCTCCAGTTTCCTTCTACAGTCGATAGTCCTTTGGCAGTCGGTTTGAGAGTTCCGTGATAGACTGCGTATTGCGGCCTGCGAGTCGACTAGGAGCACGGCTTTTGAAGGGGGAGTGATTTTTTCCAGTTCATCAACGGCAGCGTGAACTGCTTCGATTTCCCCATCATAGTTACTAAGGGGGCTGCCCACGGCTAAGTGTCCTTGGAAAAGGCGGCTATAGTACCCAGCTCCTGTTTTTCACTAAATATAAGCGCAAGGATATTATAAAGCGACAGTTAATGTTTCTAATGTCCAGCTGTTGATCACTGATGTCCAACGTCCAGCTCCGCACATTTCTATTTTCCATTTTCCATGTATGGGGTGGGGAGGGTGCGTCCATCGAACCGGTCCTCAGTTATGTACGCGCCCCCATAAATTCAAAGGTTGCCTATTACTGATCTAAACATACTGAACATAAAGTATTTATCACAAAAACAACAACAGAAAATTAAAATGAAGAATGCAATTATTTCTGAATAATAAGATTAAAACAAACAAAAAAACAACGTATTAACAAATGAACTAAGATATCTTATTCGTCAGATGGTCAATATTCTTTTGTGTTATTCAGTAAAATCTCGAAAACTTTACTGGAAGCCAATTTTATGCGAAATACAAAACAAATTGGAGAAATGTATAGCATCCCACCTTACTTCGAGTTTTTTTTTTTTACGTGGGTTTCACAAAAAGCGAGTATTATTTTATAGGCATATTGGTTTCCATGCTTGATTTTAATGTGCATGGTAACAAAACAACGCCAACTTTTGGCGTCACAGAGACACATAGGATTTATTATTGCTAGAAACATTTTTCGGAAAAAATATAACAATGAAACACGATTGCAATCGTCAACAATGTATTTTGTAAATGACACAAATGAATTTTCACGATTTCTTTTATTAACTAAAATTATATGTTAGATTAACTTACACATCGATGCCAATAATCGCATAATCGAAATATCGAAAATGAGTGCGAACACGGTTATTGGGACAGTACCCGGGTTTGCTACTGAAGAAGGTCTCCGGTGTGTGGCCGAAACGTTTAGAAGAAAATATAAACCACTTTAAGGAATCGATCACGGCCCCAGCAGTCCGATAGTTTTTAATTTTTATAAAGTAAAAACTCGGTATGGAAAACCATACATGACTTCCATGTTCTAATTAATTATAAACTTATTTTTAATATCTACACTCAGAACGAATCCAAATATATCAGCATCCTTCTGGTAAAAACCGGTAAGAAAGATAATCAAAATACGAATTGTACCTAGTTGTTAATATTTTAAAAATAAAGAAATAATTTAATAAAATTATCTTTTATTTTAACAACGCTAAAGAAAGCGGATATCGCCCAGCGTTTGTTTTCTTGAATTTTTGAAAACGAAAAATTATTTTCTTTACGTTTCCGTGGTTACATAGAATGGACCGATATCAATTGTTAATATTTCATTTAAGTTTTTAAGTTTTCGGTCGAATAAATTTGTAACATGAATACAAAAAATTTCCCCTCCCCCTTCAACTGCCCTTTTCATTTATAAATATTTCATCTACATTTCTACAGTGGATTATTATGACCTTCTTTCAGGGTTTTTTATTTATCGAAATTAAGTAAGTACTTTACTCTTGTTAAAAAGTAAAACGTTGCTGGTAAACTACCCCTTCCCCTTAACCAATCTCCACGAAAATCAATAGGCCTTGAGTCCTCTACAACTCGGGCACATATGCAAAAAAACTGTTTGATTCTCTTCGAATTTGCGGCAGTTATCGTTCGCCATAGAAAAAAATCTACACACACACAAACATCGGAAAATTACTTTTCTTCGTGTTTTGAGGATAGTACAATCAGAATCTGTCCTTACCTCGAACACGATTTTTTTCGCGATCACCATACTTCCATTTTCTTACGGAAGAAGGAAGTAAAAATATTTGACTTTTATTGTGTTCTGCATTTTAGAAATACGTTTCAGGGGTTTTTGAAGTAGTAAATGAAATATCGGTATGGAGAACCATACATGACTTCCATGTTCTAAAATTTATATTTAAAATCATTTACTTGAATTCGGTTTGATAATTTCTAAAATAAATAACCAACACCCTCAAACTATTTTCACTATTTATAGATATTTTTGTTACCATGGAGTAGTCGTTTAATATAATGTTATTTTCGAATCACTTTACCTATAAAAATTAGGTACAGTATTCTTATAGAGAAACTGAACTGCACAGATAGTTCTTATAAAGAAACTGATCATCCCTTCTCCTCAGCTGATCCCCACTATGATATTTACACTTTCATAGAGTAATAGTTTTATCATATGTAATTTCTAAGGTATCTTATCCTTCAAAATTAAATATTCGTACTTTATTTGATATCAGCAAAGAAATTTTTTAAAAATCACCCCTCCCCCCATCATGAACTACCTACTCCATTTATCATTATCTCATTTTCTATTTTATAGTGGATTAATATGACTTTATTTTGGGGGCACTTATTTATCAAAACTAAGTACTTTACTCTTGTTAAAATACATAACAATGTAGCTAAACTACCCCTCCCCCTTAAACGAACAAACCAATTTTTAATATTTACAGTTTTATTGAGTAATAGTTTCATTATATGTAATTAATAAGGTATCTTATCCTTCAAAATGAATTAGTTTATTCGACATCATAAAGGTAACTTTAAAAAAAATCCCCCTTCAAATACCATTTTCATTCATAGATATTTCATCTACATTTTTACAGTAGATTAATATGATCCTCTTTTCAGGAAACTTTATTTTTCAAAATTAAGTACCTTACTCGATTTTAAAATCGCGTCTTTCTTTCTTTCCATTCATCATCTGATTTCCTGAGCGACGATTTCTAATTATAAAATTTTTCATAAAAACATTTGTTCCTTAATACGATTGTGTCTTCTGTTTGTTAAACATCCACCATTCTAATCCATGTCATAACGTTACATTCCACACAGGCTTGTAAATAACTAGCTATCAGGGAGGTCAATATATTTTCCAGGAGGGACAAACAATTTTCTAGAGAAAAATTATTTTTATATTTTTCATACACACATACATGCACATATTAGTTTGTAATTCTTATATCATAATAGAAATAAGTACACAGATTTTATTAATTTATTAAAACATTTATTGCTATAAATTATTATCTTCAAAATATGCATAAAATTTAAAGGTTTGTAAAAGTTAATGTTTGATCTCCATTAAGTAGTGCTCAAGTTCCCAAAATTTTAATATTATGATCGCCGTAACCAAAACATCAGAGCAGGTTTTAGTGTGTATGAGGGTCCACTGTGGACAAAAATTTTGAACATTCTCTATGGACCGTTGCTCAGAGTAAAGCTGCGAGTCTCCAGTGTACTGCTCCCAGAACAAACATACGGAAAACAAGGAGCGCTCCAGAGCCGCTCATGAACCCTGAGCACCTCGCAAAGGTTAATTCTCTAAAGACGAACAGTCTGTCTGTGAACCGTTCCACGTATACCCGTGCAGTTACACTGGCCAGCGATCCACAGGAAGCAAATCTCTGTCCACGCTGCACACCTTTTCGGCTGGCGCGCGTTGTGTTGGTGTAGGTTTCGGCACTTTCCATTTAAAAAATAAGAAAATAAATATGAGTGAGACCAGATATAACGCAATTGTGTGTGTGTGTGTGTGTGTGTCCTGCCTGCCAGGAACGATACATATTCATGCATAGATGATTTAAATTAAAATAAAAAACCTTTTTGTTCATCAAAATATTTAGTAATTAATTGGTATAGCACGTTAATAACCATGCTTTTACCAACACCAGCAGCTCCAGGTTTTGAGTTTTCACTTTTCATATTTTTAAAAACATGCATTACAATATCTTTCTGACCTCTATTGAGTCTTCTCAAATTTAAAAACAAATTTTCAATTTTTTCTCTGTAAAGAACAATACTATTAAATTTATCATTGTCACTACTATTTCATGCTTTGCTCCCATCTTATACTTCAACATTTATTTTAAATTCCTCTGGAAGTTTATTAGCTAACAAGTTTTTATAATCTCTGTCTTCCTGTTTAAGTCGATGATTATATGCAATTTCAAGTGCAAGCTCCATTTCATCCTCATTAATCACATTATATTTCCCTCTGTTTTTATTGATAATGTCTACGTGTTGTTCATATATACATTTACTGTCAATATTTTCAACTTCCTCCTCATTTCTCCATGGTAAAAAGTACTTGCTCTCGATAAAAGTTGTATTTGTTTTGACTTAGCTTGTATCTTCTGTAACGTAGAACTTTTCTCTTGTCATTGTTTATGTATTCTTCTGATTCGAAGTCCTCATCTTTATTTTCTTCTTTCTTTGCACTTCTGTTTGATGTATATTCTGTTGCAAAATCAGCAAGGCAAATAGTTATTACACATATTTGCATATCTTGAGAACATGTTTGATAAAGCTATGTCAGTTGATTCCGGATCCATATTTTGTAACTCTTCTTTTGATTTTAACATGGGACTTTCTTCACTGGGACTACTGTTAAGAAACATACAGGCTCGACAACTTGTTTAAAGAGGTAATTCCAGAACATGATAAGCAGCTTCTTGAGCACACATTAGGTTGCTATTTAAAACACATTTGCAACTTTAATTAACCTTTCTCTTGTATTCATTTTTTCATTTTTCATATCAGAAGCGGTCAAAAACCTGGTTACGAAAAGGTCAAATTAACTAGTGATAATTATTTAAATAAAAATTCCGATTACGGAATGCACTCAGCTTGTGGGACTCTCCCCCACTAAAATCGCTCGTCTTCGCCGTGGAACCATTTGAACTCCCATCTTCATGAGAATACCGTCAGGCTCATTAAATCAATACCAAATGTGAATAAAATACCCCTCCCCCTTAACCGATCTTCACCAAAATCAAAAGACCTTGAATCCTCTACAACGCAGGCACATATGCAAATAATTATTATTTGATGCTGTTAGAATTTGCGACAGTTTTTGTTCTCCATAGAAAACAAGACATGACAGGTGCATAATTTTACGTTTGTCTCTACAATATATATTTGAAAAGAAGCAGAGCTAGATATGGTGACAAAACATAAAATAATAAGTGGATGCTTGAGTTCTGAAGAAATAACGTATCATCTAAAATGATAGGTGGGTGAAGACTATCCTCAACCTTCGTGAGGAAGGACTGTACTTTAGGATAAAATGTTTGTAGGTCGGACGAAGAGCTGGGCAAAGGAAGTTGTAATTTGATCCCTGTAATGAAATTGGACTCTCGCTGCAAGTTATCGGCCGAGGGGGAATGATGTCTATAGTGTCATCAAAGCCATTCCTGTCAATACTATACTAGTCATTTTACTTCCATGTTCCTTAAGGAAATGGAAGTATGGTGATAGCAAAAAAAATCGTGTTCGAGATTATTGCAGATTCTGATTGTACTACCCTCAAAACATGAAAAAATATCGGTATGGAGAACCATACATGACTTCCATGTTCTAAGATTTATATTTAAAATCATATTCGAAATGAAATATTACCATAGAAACTACTTCTTTCTACTTATTGCTTCAGCCTTAACCACGGTACTGTGGTCACTAACGTATACCACCTGACGTTTTCGCACTCGATTTTCACTGATGATGGCAGTCGATGGACTGCCGAAAAGTCTGGTTTTACAGAAAACATTGGACAACGGCTAAACAGCCCGGGAAGGAATTTTAACAAAGAACTACTTCTTTGGTGCCGATAACGTAGTACACATATAAAAAATTTTCCCCTCCTCAATCAACTATAATTTTCATTAATAGAAAATTACCCCCACCCCGTTCACCTAACCTCTTCATTTATAGATATTTCATCTACGTTTCTACAGTGGATTATTATGAGCTTCTTATTAGGATACATTATTTATCAAAATTAAGTACTTTACTCTTGTTAAAACATAAAACGTTGCTGGTAAACTACCCCTTTCTCTTAACCGATCTTCACCAAAATCAATAGACCTTCCGTCCTCTACAATTCAGGGATGCATGCAAAAAAATATTTGATTCTGTTTGAAATTGCGGCAGTTATCGTTCGTCATAAAAAAATTATCCTTGTTAAAACATAAAACGTTGCAGGTAAACTACCTATTTCCATTAACCGATCTTCACCAAAAACAACAGGTCTTGAGAACTTTACAATTCAGGGCTGCATGCAGAAGAGTAGTTCATTCTGTTTGAATTTGCGGCTGTTATCGTTTGCCATAGGAAAAATTACCCCGATAAAAAAACGTTGCAGGTAAACTATGTAACCCCTCCTTCATCTTGAGTAGTTAAAACAAAAAGAATATTTCTTTTTGTAAAGAGGGGCCACAAGTTAATTAAAACTAGGCTAAGGCCTAGAGAAGCTAAAAATTGCGCTGGATCCAGTGAGACGGGACTTGCAATGAAAACTCAAGAATTAAATAATTAACAAATCCCTTTTTATTATTCTATCTCATAATAATAATATAATGAATAAATAAATACAACAGTAATCTTTAATTCCCCTTTAAAATAGTTAAATAAATAAGTATACTCTCTCAACAAGGCCACCTGAAAAATATTAACTGAATCCAAGAAAATAATTGCTATGTCACACCATCAATGAATTGAAATTTAAAATAATCATTAACCTCAAAATAAAGCTCCCATTAAACTATTTAATAAAAAATAAAATTTATATCATATGTTCCTTTAAATAGCTGTATATAAATTAATGAAGATAAATGATTTCATTCCCAGTTACTATTAATAATAAAATAATTACTCAACAAATTAAATAAATTTTAAAGGTGACAATTCCTATACTTGTTATACTGTTAAATAAAATAAATAATTTCTTTAAAGAAATGATCAGCAACGATTATTGAGATAGAATACCTCCCTTAAAAAAAACTAAAAAGGATATATCCACATGACTACATGTGTTAACTTTCTGTTGTAAAAGACCTTGAATAATAAATCCTTATATCCCAAGTTCCCACCAAAAGTACAGTAAATGTATAATATATATATCCCCCAAAATGTACACAGAAATATACACACATAACATGTTCCACAAGACAAAAATACATTATACAATAGTATACATAAAATACATAAAGGTCTCTTGCCACGCCCTTTTTTTATATTACCCTTCTGGTGTATATAAATTCTAACTTTTCTTTTTTATAATAATAATCCCAATTAGGATTAGAAATTTACATTTAT
Source organism: Magicicada septendecula (assembly GCA_034769895.1). Lineage (NCBI taxonomy): Eukaryota > Metazoa > Arthropoda > Insecta > Hemiptera > Cicadidae > Magicicada > Magicicada septendecula. The sequence continues at coordinate 35,696,839 of CM068370.1, read as the reverse complement.
AATAGTACCCACATGGTGTGGGTTAATTGCACGTCATGTGTATAAGAGAATGTATAGCATACAAATGTCCCCAGGACCTAATAAAAATTCAAAAGTAAGTGCCTAAGTGGCTAAGTGCTTAAGTATCTAATTCCGGTGAGAAATAAAAATTGTTTAAAATAATTAACACGCCCCCCCAGTTATCATAATTAGTATAAAGAATTTATATATACTTAAATAGGGCCAGTTAATGAAAAGAGAAAAATTGCACAATATTAGCACATTATAAAAAAATACACTTGGGTCAGAGACGGACATGTTCATTCAACTTTCGGCTTGTCTCAACAAACAAGTCTCGACAAAGTCTCGACAAACAAGTTGAAAAGTGTTTCGACATGCATAGCTTGGTTGAAACTAGTTAAAAATTCGCCTACCTCCCCAGTAATCTTTTTATACAAATGAAATAAACTGATATTTTAAATTAAGAGAATATATATGTTTTTATGCATAGTGAATTGAACATGTGAAATTACTAATAGCAAAACTGACTTTAACTCTGTAGAGAAACCCCTATAATGAAATGAGTGGAAATCTATGTTGGATGCTGTCTTGTAACCATATCAGTCTCTGAACTGACAATTTACTATAAATATATTGAAATTTTACAATTAATTCTTTTTCTTAGTGTACACACTAAACTGTCCCATCAATTGGGAATCCAAATGAATGTTTAACTTGAAAGGTAGAAACTGATGGTTATGTATAACTGGTGGTGCCATGTTGATTCTACGTGTTAATTATAAATGGTTGTTTTTCACCTGCTTTTTTGGGTCCAGAAGGGTATTCTCTTTTATGAATATGTGGCGATCTCATGATTGGCATTTGGTGTTGTTGTTGTGGTGATCTACTTCTCTTCGGTGGCGAGTGTGGAGCTTTTAAGATGGAATTCGTTCAGTCATGTAGCAGGACTTTGTCTCTGGTCGGCGAACCCTGCTCACACATTATATTTTTAGTGAGAGACCACACACAAATGCCCCCACTGTTTGGACACCCTCCAAAATACATATATAAAGACAACACCTAGTTATGTGCTACATAATGAAACTTGATAAAATTAATTTTGGCCAACATGCCTTATTTAAAAACTCTCTAACAATGATTCTTTAAATACTGAACCTCGCCTAATGTGAGTTACTTTTTGCAATATAAAAAATTTATTTTGGCTCTGTAACATCTTATAAACTTATTACTTAGAGTGAATATATATAGTTACCACATGGTGAAGAATTTGTTTAAAACACATAGTTTTTTTACTACCCATAATTTGATAGGGACATCATTTATATTTAACGTGCCTGAGTAAGTTCCCATATATATGTATAAGGTTTTACTGCTAAGTGCAGCAAAACCTTATATCGCTTAATAACGACGCATTGTGCAATAGGTTAAGTGTGCAACACAATCTCGTTACATCGGTGTTAATGAAAGTTTAAACTTAATAATTTTGTTGTTAATGTACTTTAGGTTTTAGGGCCGAGTTTCTGATACTCCAATAATCTAGTTTTATTAGCTTATAAAAACTTTACGAACAAATTACGTATCGCACAATGCATGATTCAACAAGTGGGCACGCTCACTCAGGCTTACTAAAAAAACGTTTTCTCCCGTGAAATTTAGTATATAATTAATATAATGTAATCAAGACTCACCGCAGTCGTTTACGAACTTATCTCTTCATAGCTGTAAGAGGATGTAGATGGAAATTAATTCTTCTCTCCACCGAAGAGAAAATAATGTCGACCGTCACCCACGCGGTATGTAGCCAGACAGGCCTTAATAGAAATTTTCGTTCCTTGTTCGTTTGGGTAAGGAAAATCTCACCAGGCTGCAGCACCGTTTTTTAAAACTGCTGCAAAACTCAGCAGATGGCGACACCGATCGGGCTCTGAAATAAGTCTCTCTTATTTCGATACAAGAGCGCAGCACGAATTATTGCTTTAATTCCGTACTGCCCTTAACTATCAACGGTAGATACATTAATTTCGCATCGTTTTACCGCTAGGTATCGGTTCACTCTCCGATTGTAAATTATTGCCTGGCAACAAAATTATTTTATTTTTAACAATTACCATTGTTTCAAAAAGTTTAAATAAATTTTCAAGTACTTTATTCTTGTTAAAACGTAAAAGGTTGCAAGTAAACTACCCCTTCCCCTTAACCGATCTTCACCAAAATCGAAAGTCATTGCGAACTCTACAATTCAGGGACGTATGCAAAAAATTATTTGATTCTGTTTGAATTTGCGGCTGTTATCGTTTGCCATACAAAATACGCTTGATAAAAAAACGTTGCAGGTAAACTACCCCTTCCACTTAACCGATCTTCACCAAAAACAAAAGGTCTTGAGTACTCTACAAATCAGGGCTGTATGCAAAACATTATTTGATTCTGTTTGAATTTGCGGCTGTTATCGTTTGCCATAGAAAATACCCTTGTTAAAAAAACGTTGCCGGTAAACTACCCCTTTCCCTCAACCGATCTTCACCAAAAACAATAGGTCTTGAGAACTCTACAATTTAGGGCTGTATGCAAATAATCTTTTGATTCTGTTTGAATTTGCGGCTGTTATCGTTTGCCATAGGAAATACCCTTGTTAAAACATAAAACGTTACAGGTAAACTACCCCTTTCCCTTAACCGATCTTCACCAAAAACAATAGGTCTTGAGTACTCTACACATCAGGGCTGTATGCAAAACATTATTTGATTCTGTTTGAATTTGCGGCTGTTATCGTTTGCCATAGAAAATACCCTTGTTAAAAAAACGTTGCAGGTAAACTACCCCTTTCCCTCAACCGAACTTCACCAAAAACAATAGGTCTTGAGAACTCTACAATTTAGGGCTGTATGCAAATAATCTTTTGATTCTGTTTGAATTTGCGGCTGTTATCGTTTGCCATAGGAAATACCCTTGTTAAAACATAAAACGTTACAGGTAAACTACCCCTTTCCCTTAACCGATCTTCACCAAAATCAACAGATCTTGAGAACTCGACAATTCAGGGCTGTATGCGAAACATTATTTGATTCTGTTTGAATTTGCGGCTGTTATCGTTTGCCAAACAAACAAAATTACCCTTGCTAAAAAAAAACCGTTGCCGGTAAACTACCCCTTTCCCTCAACCGATCTTCACCAAAAACAATAGGTCGCGAGTACTCTGCAAATCAGGGCTGCATGCAAAAAATTATTTGATTCTGTTTGAATTTGCGGCAGTTATCGTTTGCCATAGAAAAAAAATCTACAGACAGACACACAGACACACAGACACACAGACAGACAGACAGACACACAGACACTTTTCGGAAAACGACTTTTTTTCATGTTTTGAGTGTAGTAGAATCAGAATCTGCAATAATCTCGAACACGATTTTTTTTGCCATCACCATACTTCCATTCCTTAAGGAATATGGAAGTAAAATGACTGACATAGCTGAACGACAAAGTTCAGCACAACTACCCCTTTCTCTTAACCGATCTTCACCAAAATCAACAGGTCTTGAGTACTCTACAAATCAGGACTACATGCAAAACATTATTTGATTCTGTTTGAATTTGCGACTCTTATCGTTTGCCATATAAAATACCCTTTTAAAACATAAAACGTTGCAGGTAAACTACCCCTTTCCCTTAATGGATCTTCACCTAAAACAATAGGTCTCGAGTACTCAATAGATCAGGGCAGCATGCAAAACATTATTTGATTCTGTTTGAATTTGCGGCTCTTATCTTTTGCCATACAAAACAATTACTCTTGATTAACAAAAAAATCGTTGCAGGTAAACTACCCCTTTCCCTCAACCGATCTTAACCAAAAACAACAGGTCGCGTGTACTCTACAAATCAGGGCTGTATGCAGAAAATTATTTGATTCTGTTTGAATTTGCCGCTGTTATCGTTTGCCATAGAAAATAGCCTTGTTAAAAAAACGTTGTAGGTAAACTACCCCTTTCCCTTAACCGATCTTCACCAAAAACAACACGTCTTGAGAACTCTACAATTTAGGGCTGTATGCAAATAATCTTTTGATTCTGTTTGAATTTGCGGCTGTTATCGTTTGCCATAGGAAATACCCTTGTTAAAACATAAAACGTTACTGGTAAACTACCTTTTTCCCTTAACCGATCTTCACCAAAAACAATAGGTCTTGAGAACTCTACAATTCAGGGCTGTATGCAAAACATTATTTGATTCTGTTTGAATTTGCGGCTGTTATCGTTTGCCAAAAAAAAATTTCCCTTGATAAAAAAAACCGTTGCCGGTAAACTACCCCTTTACCTCAACCCATCTTCACCAAAAACAATAGGTCGCGAGTACTCTGCAAATCAGGGCTGTATGCAAAAAATTATTTGATTCTGTTTGAATTTGCGGCAGTTATCGTTTGCCATAGAAAAAAAATCTACAGACACACAGACACACAGACACACAGACAGACAGACAGACAGACAGACAGACACACACACAGACACTTTTCGGAAAACGACTTTTTTTCATGTTTTGAGTGTAGTAGAATCAGAATCTGCAATAATCTCGAACACGATTTTTTTTGCCATCACCATACTTCCATTCCTTAAGGAATATGGAAGTAAAATGACTTTTTGTGTGTAGTACAATCAGAATCTGCAATAATCTCGAACACGATTTTTTTACCATCACCATACTTCCATTTCCTTAAGGAACATGGAAGTAAAAGTCGTTTTTCGAAAAGTGTCTGTGCGTGTGACTATGTGTCTGTCTGTCTATAGATTTTTTCTATGGCAAAAGATAACAGCCGCAAATTCAAACAGAATCAAATAATATTTTGCATACAGCCCTGAATTATAGAGTTCTCAAGACCTATTGATTTTGGTAAAGATCGGTTAAGGTAAAGGGGTAGTTTACCGCCAACATTTTATGTTCTAACAAGAGTATTTTCTATGGCAAACGATAACAGCCGCAAATTCAAACAGAATCAAATTATTATTTGCATACAGCACTAAATTGTAGAGTTCTCAAGGTCTGTTGATTTTGATGAAGATCGGTTTAGGTAAAGGGGTAGTTTAACAGCAACATTTTATGTTTTAACAAGAGTATTTTCTATGGCAAACGATAACAGCCGCAAATTCAAACAGAATCAAATAATGTTTAGCATACAGCCCTGACTTGTAGAGTACTCAAGACCTATTGTTTTTGGTGAAGATCGGTTAAGGGAAAGGGGTAGTTTACCAGCAACGGTTTTTTATCAAGGGTAATTTTACTTCCATATTTCCTTAAGGAATGGAAGTATGGTGATGGCAAAAAAAATCGTGTTCGAGATTATTGCAGATTCTGATTCTACTACACTCAAAACATGAAAAAAAGTCGTTTTCCGAAAAGTGTCTGTGTGTCTGTAGATTTTTTTTCTATGGCAAACGATAACTGCCGCAAATTCAAACAGAATCAAATAATTTTTTGCATACAGCCCTGATTTGTTGAGGACTCGCCTATTGTTTTTGGTGAAGATCGGTTGAAGGAAAGGGATAGTTTACCTGCAACGGTTTTTTTTTTATCAAGGGAAATTTTTTTTTTTGGCAAACGATAACAGCCGCAAATTCAAACATAATCAAATAATGTTTCGTATACAGCCCTTAATTGTAGAGTTCTCAAGACCTTTTGTTTTTGATGAAGATCGGTTAAGGGAAAGGGGTAGTTTACTCGTAACGTTTTATGTTTTAACAAGGGTATTTCCTATGGCAAACGATAACAGCCGCAAATTCAAACAGAATCAAAAGATTATTTGCATACAGCCCTAAATTGTAGAGTACTCGAGACCTATTGTTTTTGGTGAAGATCGGTTAAGGGAAAGGGGTAGTTTACTTGTAACGTTTTATGTTTTAACAAGGGTATTTCTTATGGCAAACGATAACAGCCGCAAATTCAAACAGAATCAAAAGATTATTTGCATACAGCACTAAATTCTAGAGTTCTCAAGACCTGTTGTTTTTGGTGAAGTTCGGTTAAGGGAAAGGGGTAGTTTACCTACAACGTTTTTTTAACAAGGGTATTTTCTATGGCAAACGATAACAGCCGCAAATTCAAACAGAATCAAATAATTGTTTGCATACAACCCTGGTTTGTAGAGTACTCAAGACCTATTGTTTTTGGTGAAGATCGGTTGATTGAAAGGGGTAGTTTACCTGTAACGTTTTTTTATCAAGCGTATTTTCTATGGCAAACGATAATATCCGCAAATTCAAACAGAATCAAATAATTTTTTGCATACGTCCCTGAATTGTAGAGGTCTCAATGACTTTCGATTTTGGTGAAGATCGGTTAAGGGGAAGGGGTAGTTTACCGGCAACGGTTTTTTTTATCAAGGGAAAATTTTTTTTTTTGGCAAACGATAACAGCCGCAAATTCAAACAGAATCAAACAATGTTTCGCATACAGCCCTGAATTGTAGAGGTCTCAATACCTATTGTTTTTGGTGAAGATCGGTTAAGGGAAAGGGGTAGTTTACCTACAACGTTTTTTTAACAAGGGTATTTTCTATGGCAAACGATAACAGCCGCAAATTCAAACAGAATCAAATAATTTTCTGCATACAGCCCTAGTTTGTAGAGTTCTCAAGACCTGTTGTTTTTGGTGAAGATCGGTTGAGGGGAAGGGGTAGTTTACCTGCAACGTTTTTTATCAAGCGTATTTTCTATGGCAAACGATAACTGCCGCAAATTCAAACAGAATCAAATAATTTTTTGCATACGTCAGTGAATTGTAGAGGACTCAAGGCCTTTATATTTTGGTGAAGATCAGTTAAGGGGAAGGGGTAGTTTACCTGCAACCTTTTACGTTTTAACAAGAGTAAAGTACTTGAAAATTCATTTAAACTTTTTCAAACAATGGTAATTGTTGAAAATAAAATAATTTTGTTGCCAGGCAATCTGAAAATTTCAGATTTTGTACCACAAAATCTGAGGCAAACGATAACTGCCGCAAATTCAAACAGAATCAAATAATGTTTTGCATACGTCAGTGAATTGTAGAGGACTCAAGGCCTTTAGATTTTGGTGAAGATCAGTTAAGGGGAAGGGGTAGTTTACCTGCAACCTTTTACGTTTTAACAAGAGTAAAGTACTTGAAAATTCATTTAAACTTTTTCAAACAATGGTAATTGTTGAAAATAAAATAATTTTGTTGCCAGGCAATCTGAAATTTTCAGATTTTGTACCACAAAATCTGAAAAGATTATACGATAGTTTATGAAATGGTTAATAATACGTCAGTGGAAGGTGTAATGAGAAATTAGCAGAAATGGAAACCTGGGGAATGTTAACTGTTCTGTAGATACAATTTTGTCAGAATGTTTGGAAATGATCATCAACATTGAAGAAAAAGTAAGCATATTAAGAAACATATGTAAGTACTTATTATAAAAAAATAATGTTTGTTTTTTGATAAAGTCATTTTGATTATAAAATATAAATATTTACAACAAGAAAAGAATTTTCAGTTTTCAAAATTCAAATATATTTTTATAAAACAATGGGTTCTTCATTGAGGTGGGGACCATGTCACTCACTCCATCTCAAGCCTCCTCTCCCATTTTGCAGAAAAAGAGGACCCTGTCAAGGCTGATACTTTGACGACAGTGACAGGGCTTTCCACCAAATTCAGCAGAGTGACAGGTAGGCCCAACTCTGATTGGCTCCTCAGATTTCTCCAGCGTTAGTAGGTTCTAAGAAAATATTTTATTTCAAAAATGATTTTAAATATAAATCTTAGATATGTTTTATAAATCTCATGTTTTATGTTTTAACATGGGTAATTTTTTATATGACGAACCATAACTGCCGTAAATTCAAACAGAATCAAATAATTTTTTACATATGTGCCTGAGCTATAGAGAACTCAATGTCTGTTGATTTTGGTGAAGATCGGTTACGGGGAAAGGGCAGTTTACCAGAAACATTTTTTGTTGTAACATGAGTAAAGTACTTAATTTTGATAAAGTATCCTGATAAGATCTTAATAATCCACTGTAGAAACGTAGATGAAATATCTATAAATGAAGAGGCTAGTTGAACGGGCTGGGGGTAATTTTCTATAAATCAAAATTATAGTTGAAGGGGGAGGGGATAATATTTCTTATATGTGTACTACGTTATTGGCAAGAAAGAAGTATTTTTTTGTTAAAATTCCTTCCCTGGCTGTTTGGCTGAAAATGATTTTAAATATAAATCTTAGAATATGGAAGTCATGTATGGTTCTCCATACCGATATTTTCTATGGCAAACGATAACAGCCGCAAATTCAAACATAATCAAATGATGTTTTGCATACAGCCCAGAATTGTAGGGTTCTGAAGATCTGTTTTTTTGGTGAAGATCGGTTAAGGGAAAGGGGTAGTTTACCAGCAACGGTTTTTTATCAAGGGTAATTTTACTTCCATATTTCCTTAAGGAATGGAAGTATGGTGATGGCAAAAAAAATCGTGTTCGAGATTATTGCAGATTCTGATTCTACTACACTCAAAACATGAAAATAGTCGTTTTCCGAAAAGTGTCTGTGTGTGTGTGTGTGTCTGTGTGTCTGTGTGTCTGTGTGTCTGTAGATTTTTTTTCTATGGCAAACGATAACTGCCGCAAATTCAAACAGAATCAAATAATTTTTTGCATACAGCCCTGATTTGTTGAGGACTCGCCTATTGTTTTTGGTGAAGATCGGTTGAAGGAAAGGGGTAGTTTACCTGCAACGGTTTTTTTTTATCAAGGGAAATTTTTTTTTTTGGCAAACGATAACAGCCGCAAATTCAAACATAATCAAATAATGTTTCGTATACAGCCCTTAATTGTAGAGTTCTCAAGACCTTTTGTTTTTGATGAAGATCGGTTAAGGGAAAGGGGTAGTTTACTCGTAACGTTTTATGTTTTAACAAGGGTATTTCCTATGGCAAACGATAACAGCCGCAAATTCAAACAGAATCAAAAGATTATTTGCATACAGCCCTAAATTGTAGAGTACTCGAGACCTATAGTTTTTGGTGAAGATCGGTTAAGGGAAAGGGGTAGTTTACTTGTAACGTTTTATGTTTTAACAAGGGTATTTCTTATGGCAAACGATAACAGCCGCAAATTCAAACAGAATCAAAAGATTATTTGCATACAGCACTAAATTCTAGAGTTCTCAAGACCTGTTGTTTTTGGTGAAGTTCGGTTAAGGGAAAGGGGTAGTTTACCTACAACGTTTTTTTAACAAGGGTATTTTCTATGGCAAACGATAACAGCCGCAAATTCAAACAGAATAAAATAATTTTCTGCATACTGCCCTGATTTGTAGAGTACTCAAGACCTGTTGTTTTTGGTGAAGATCGGTTGAGGGGAAGGGGTAGTTTACCAGCAACGTTTTTTATCAAGCGTATTTTCTATGGCAAACGATAACTGCCGCAAATTCAAACAGAATCAAATACTTTTTTGCATACAGCCCTGATTTGTAGAGTACTCGCGACCTATTGTTTTTGGTGAAGATCGGTTGGGGGGAAGGGGTAGTTTACCTGCAACGGTTTTTTTTATCAAGGGAAATTTTTTTTTTTTGGCAAACGATAACAGCCGCAAATTCAAACAGACTTAAATAATGTTTCGTATACAGCCCTGAATTGTAGAGTTTTCAAGACCTATTGTTTTTGGTGAAGATCGGTTAAGGGAAAGGGGTAGTTTACCAGTAACGTTTTATGTTTTAACAAGGTTATTTCCGATGGCAAAAGGTAACAGCCGCAAATTCAAACAGAATCAAACGATTATTTGCATACAGCCCTAAATTTTAGATTTCTCAAGACCTATTGTTTTTGGTGAAGATCGGTTGAGGGAAAGGGGTAGTTTACCTGTAACGTTTTATGTTTTAACAAGGGTATTTCCTATGGCAAACGATAACAGCCGCAAATTCAAACAGAATCAAATAATGTTTTGCATACAGCTCTGATTTGTGGAGTACTCAAGACCTATTGTTTTTGGTGAAGATCGGTTAAGGGGAAGGGGTAATTTACCTGCACCGTTTTTTTATCAAGCGTATTTTCTATGGCAAACGATAACAGCCGCAAAGTCAAACAGAATCAAATAATTTTTTGCATACATCCCTGAATTGTAGAGATCTCAAGGACTTTCGATTTTGGTGAAGATCGGTTAAGGGGAAGGGGTAGTTTACCTGCAACCTTTTACGTTTTAACAAGAGTAAAGTATTTGCAAATTTATTTAACCTTTTTGAAACAATGGTAATTGTTAAAAATAAAATAATTTTGTTGCCAGGCAATAAAATTAAAATTTTTTAATTTTAATGTAATATAATATTTTTCATTTAATACGGCAATAAAAAGGCAGGTAAGACACAAACACACAATTCACGTTATTTCTGGCCTCACTCATGTTTATTTTCTTACGTTTGCACGCTTTTTAAATGGAAAGTGCCGAAACCCACACCAACATAACGCGTGCAAGCCGAAAAAATGGACATCAATTTGCTTACTGGCGAAGCTAGTAGTTAATGAATGGGTAGGCAAAAATCTTATCTTAAATTTTTTTTAAGGAATCACTAAAAGGACGGTGGGTCAAATCGGACGCTGAGGTAGAGTTTGCTGTAAGCGAATGGTTCCACAAACAGCCGTAAGAATTTTACTAGCAGGGAATCTACAGGTTAGCGCAACAGTGGAACTCATGTCTTAATGTTATTGGAGACTTCTTTTAAAATCGTTGAATAAAAAATGCTTTACAGCTCTATACGTGTGTCTATTGAACAATCCTTGTATTAGTCATACACAATAATACAACTGATTGTACTTCAAATTTTTAAACTTGGTTAGTTTCTATATATATGTTTAATGTTACAAATAATTCAAATAACAATCTTGATCATCTGTTAGTTCAGCGGAATAAGAGTGACACTTTTAATAACCGCATAAAATAAACACTTAGTAACAACACAGGCGCTTTAACTTAACTGTTTGGACCACAGAAGTGAGGCATGCCTCAACGCTCTATGTGTACAGCGCAGGACAATCCCCCCTTCCTTCCCTTCCCCCTCACACCACTACATTGCTTACATACGATGTATACAAAAAACGCTGAGGCAAGTTCAGGTTGCCTCATTCGATTTAAACGAACTATGCCGAATCTCACCTGTCACCATCTAGCGGTCGCTCAATAAAGAACGTTTCGGTTTAATAAATTTGGCAGTCACAGTAACAATGTATAATCTTTACGTTATGTAGTTCATACGTATTTATAATTTTTATTCTACAGAATTTGTTAGGGTAGGCATTGCCTCAATTGCCTCCATGTAACTTCGCCACTGATATATATGTGTACAACGTTATCGGCAACAAAGAAGTAGTTTTTGTTAAAATTCCTTCCCGGGATATTTGGCCGTAGTCCAATGTTTTCTACAAAACCAGACATTTCGGCAATGCCATCGACTTCCATCATCAGTGAAAATCGAGTGCGATAACGTGAGGTGGTATACGTTAGTGACCACAGTACTGTGGTTAAGGCTGAAGCAGTAAGTAGAAAGAAGTAGTTTCTATGGTAATATTTCATTTCCAAAATGATTTTAAATATAAATCTTAGAATATGGATGTCATGTATGGTTCTCCATACCGATATTTTACTTCCATATTCCTTAAGGAATGGAAGTATGGTGATGGCAAAAAAAATCGTGTTCGAGATTATTGTAGATTCTGATTCTACTACACTCAAAACATGAAAAAAAGTCGTTTTCCGAAAAGTGTCTGTGTGTGTGTCTGTGTGTGTGTCTGTGTGTGTGTCTGTCTGTGTGTCTATAGATTTTTTTTCTATGGCAAACGATAACTGCCGCAAATTCAAACAGAATCAAATAATTTTTTGCATACAGCCCTGATTTGTAGAGGACTCGCGACCTATTGTTTTTGGTGAAGATCGGTTGAGGGAAAGGGGTAGTTTACCTGCAACGGTTTTTTTTTATCAAGGGAAATTTTTTTTTTTTGGCAAACGATAACAGCCGCAAATTCAAACAGAATCAAATAATGTTTCGCATACAGCCCTGAATTGCAGAGTTCTCAAGACCTATTGTTTCTGGTGAAGATCGGTTAAGGGAAAGGGGTAGTTTACCGGTAACGTTTTATGTTTTAACAAGGGTATTTCTTATGGCAAACGATAACAGCCGCAAATTCAAACAGAATCAAAAAAATTATTTGCATACAGCTCTAAATTGTAGAGTTCTCAAGACCTGTTGTTTTTGGTAAAGATCGGTTAAGGGAAAGGGGTAGTTTACCTACAACGTTTTTTTAACAAGGGTATTTCCTATGGCAAACTATAACAGCCGGAAATTCAAACAGAATCAAATAATTTTCTGCATACAACCCTGGTTTGTAGAGTACTCAAGACCTGTTGTTTTTGGTGAAGATCGGTTGAGGGGAAGGGGTAGTTTACCTGTAACGTTTTTTTATCAAGCGTATTTTCTATGGCAAACGATAATATCCGCAAATTCAAACAGAATCAAATAATTTTTTGCATACGTCCCTGAATTGTAGAGGTCTCAATGACTTTCGATTTTGGTGAAGATCGGTTAAGGGGAAGGGGTAGTTTACCGGCAACGGTTTTTTTTATCAAGGGAAAATTTTTTTTTTTGGCAAACGATAACAGCCGCAAATTCAAACAGAATCAAACAATGTTTCGCATACAGCCCTGAATTGTAGAGGTCTCAATACCTATTGTTTTTGGTGAAGATCGGTTAAGGGAAAGGGGTAGTTTACCTACAACGTTTTTTTAACAAGGGTATTTTCTATGGCAAACGATAACTGCCGCAAATTCAAACAGAATCAAATAATTTTTTGCATACGTCAGTGAATTGTAGAGGACTCAAGGTCTTTATATTTTGGTGAAGATCAGTTAAGGGGAAGGGGTAGTTTACCTGCAACCTTTTACGTTTTAACAAGAGTAAAGTACTTGAAAATTCATTTAAACTTTTTCAAACAATGGTAATTGTTGAAAATAAAATAATTTTGTTGCCAGGCAATCTGAAAATTTCAGATTTTGTACCACAAAATCTGAGGCAAACGATAACTGCCGCAAATTCAAACAGAATCAAATAATGTTTTGCATACGTCAGTGAATTGTAGAGGACTCAAGGCCTTTAGATTTTGGTGAAGATCAGTTAAGGGGAAGGGGTAGTTTACCTGCAACCTTTTACGTTTTAACAAGAGTAAAGTACTTGAAAATTCATTTAAACTTTTTCAAACAATGGTAATTGTTGAAAATAAAATAATTTTGTTGCCAGGCAATCTGAAATTTTCAGATTTTGTACCACAAAATCTGAAAAGATTATACGATAGTTTATGAAATGGTTAATAATACGTCAGTGGAAGGTGTAATGAGAAATTAGCAGAAATGGAAACCTGGGGAATGTTAACTGTTCTGTAGATACAATTTTGTCAGAATGTTTGGAAATGATCATCAACATTGAAGAAAAAGTAAGCATATTAAGAAACATATGTAAGTACTTATTATAAAAAAATAATGTTTGTTTTTTGATAAAGTCATTTTGATTATAAAATATAAATATTTACAACAAGAAAAGAATTTTCAGTTTTCAAAATTTAAATATATTTTTATAAAACAATGGGTTCTTCATTGAGGTGGGGACCATGTCACTCACTCCACCTCAAGCCTCCTCTCCCATTTTGCAGAAAAAGAGGACCCTGTCAAGGCTGATACTTTGACGACAGTGACAGGGCTTTCCACCAAATTTAGCAGAGTGACAGGTAGGCCCAACTCTGATTGGCTCCTCAGATTTCTCCAGCGTTAGTAGGTTCTAAGAAAATATTTTATTTCAAAAATGATTTTAAATATAAATCTTAGATATGTTTTATAAATCTCATGTTTTATGTTTTAACATGGGTAATTTTTTATATGACGAACCATAACTGCCGTAAATTCAAACAGAATCAAATAATTTTTTACATATGTGCCTGAGCTATAGAGAACTCAATGTCTGTTGATTTTGGTGAAGATCGGTTACGGGGAAAGGGCAGTTTACCAGAAACATTTTTTGTTGTAACATGAGTAAAGTACTTAATTTTGATAAAGTATCCTGATAAGATCTTAATAATCCACTGTAGAAACGTAGATGAAATATCTATAAATGAAGAGGCTAGTTGAACGGGCTGGGGGTAATTTTCTATAAATCAAAATTATAGTTGAAGGGGGAGGGGATAATATTTTTTATATGTGTACTACGTTATTGGCAAGAAAGAAGTATTTTTTTGTTAAAATTCCTTCCCTGGCTGTTTGGGTGAAAATGATTTTAAATATAAATCTTAGAATATGGAAGTCATGTATGGTTCTCCATACCGATATTTTCTATGGCAAACGATAACAGCCGCAAATTCAAACATAATCAAATGATGTTTTGCATACAGCCCTGAATTGTAGGGTTCTCAAGATCTGTTTTTTTGGTGAAGATCGGTTAAGGGAAAGGGGTAGTTTACCAGCAACGGTTTTTTATCAAGGGTAATTTTACTTCCATATTTCCTTAAGGAATGGAAGTATGGTGATGGCAAAAAAAATCGTGTTCGAGATTATTGCAGATTCTGATTCTACTACACTCAAAACATGAAAAAAAGTCGTTTTCTGAAAAGTGTCTGTGTGTGTGTCTGTGTGTCTGTGTGTCTGTGTGTCTGTAGATTTTTTTTCTATGGCAAACGATAACTGCCGCAAATTCAAACAGAATCAAATAATTTTTTGCATACAGCCCTGATTTGTTGAGGACTCGCCTATTGTTTTTGGTGAAGATCGGTTGAAGGAAAGGGGTAGTTTACCTGCAACGGTTTTTTTTTATCAAGGGAAATTTTTTTTTTTGGCAAACGATAACAGCCGCAAATTCAAACAGAATCAAATAATGTTTCGCATACAGCCCTGAATTGCAGAGTTCTCAAGACCTATTGTTTCTGGTGAAGATCGGTTAAGGGAAAGGGGTAGTTTACCGGTAACGTTTTATGTTTTAACAAGGGTATTTCCTATGGCAAACGATAACAGCCGCAAATTCAAACAGAATCAAAAGATTATTTGCATACAGCCCTAAATTGTAGAGTTCTCAAGACCTATTGTTTTTGGTAAAGATCGGTTAAGGGAAAGGGGTAGTTTACCTACAACGTTTTTTTAACAAGGGTATTTTCTATGGCAAACGATAACAGCCGCAAATTCAAACAGAATCAAATAATTTTTGCATACAACCCTGGTTTGTAGAGTACTCAAGACCTGCTGTTTTTGGTGAAGATCGGTTGAGGGAAAGGGGTAGTTTACCTGTAACGTTTTTTTATCAAGCGTATTTTCTATGGCAAACGATAATATCCGCAAATTCAAACAGAATCAAGTAATTTTTTGCATACTTCCCTGAATTGTAGAGGTCTCAATGGCTTTCGATTTTGGTGAAGATCGGTTAAGGGGAAGGGGTAGTTTACCGGCAACGGTTTTTTTTATCAAGGGAAAATTTTTTTTTTGGCAAACGATAACAGCCGCAAATTCAAACAGAATCAAACAATGTTTCGCATACAGCCCTGAATTGTAGAGGTCTCAATATCTATTGTTTTTGGTGAAGATCGGTTAAGGGAAAGGGGTAGTTTACCTACAACGTTTTTTTAACAAGGGTATTTTCTATGGCAAACGATAACAGCCGCAAATTCAAACAGAATCAAATAATTTTCTGCATACAGCCCTAGTTTGTAGAGTTCTCAAGACCTGTTGTTTTTGGTGAAGATCGGTTGAGGGGAAGGGGTAGTTTACCTGCAACGTTTTTTATCAAGCCTATTTTCTATGGCAAACGATAACTGCCGCAAATTCAAACAGAATCAAATAATTTTTTGCATACGTCAGTGAATTGTAGAGGACTCAAGGCCTTTATATTTTGGTGAAGATCGGTTAAGGGGAAGGGGTAGTTTACCTGCAACCTTTTACGTTTTAACAAGAGTAAAGTACTTGAAAATTCATTTAAACTTTTTCAAACAATGGTAATTGTTGAAAATAAAATAATTTTGTTGCCAGGCAATCTGAAAATTTCAGATTTTGTACCACAAAATCTGAGGCAAACGATAACTGCCGCAAATTCAAACAGAATCAAATAATGTTTTGCATACGTCAGTGAATTGTAGAGGACTCAAGGCCTTTAGATTTTGGTGAAGATCAGTTAAGGGGAAGGGGTAGTTTACCTGCAACCTTTTACGTTTTAACAAGAGTAAAGTACTTGAAAATTCATTTAAACTTTTTCAAACAATGGTAATTGTTGAAAATAAAATAATTTTGTTGCCAGGCAATCTGAAATTTTCAGATTTTGTACCACAAAATCTGAAAAGATTATACGATAGTTTATGAAATGGTTAATAATACGTCAGTGGAAGGTGTAATGAGAAATTAGCAGAAATGGAAACCTGGGGAATGTTAACTGTTCTGTAGATACAATTTTGTCAGAATGTTTGGAAATGATCATCAACATTGAAGAAAAAGTAAGCATATTAAGAAACATATGTAAGTACTTATTATAAAAAAATAATGTTTGTTTTTTGATAAAGTCATTTTGATTATAAAATATAAATATTTACAACAAGAAAAGAATTTTCAGTTTTCAAAATTTAAATATATTTTTATAAAACAATGGGTTCTTCATTGAGGTGGGGACCATGTCACTCACTCCATCTCAAGCCTCCTCTCCCATTTTGCAGAAAAAGAGGACCCTGTCAAGGCTGATACTTTGACGACAGTGACAGGGCTTTCCACCAAATTCAGCAGAGTGACAGGTAGGCCCAACTCTGATTGGCTCCTCAGATTTCTCCAGCGTTAGTAGGTTCTAAGAAAATATTTTATTTCAAAAATGATTTTAAATATAAATCTTAGATATGTTTTATAAATCTCATGTTTTATGTTTTAACATGGGTAATTTTTTATATGACGAACCATAACTGCCGTAAATTCAAACAGAATCAAATAATTTTTTACATATGTGCCTGAGCTATAGAGAACTCAATGTCTGTTGATTTTGGTGAAGATCGGTTACGGGGAAAGGGCAGTTTACCAGAAACATTTTTTGTTGTAACATGAGTAAAGTACTTAATTTTGATAAAGTATCCTGATAAGATCTTAATAATCCACTGTAGAAACGTAGATGAAATATCTATAAATGAAGAGGCTAGTTGAACGGGCTGGGGGTAATTTTCTATAAATCAAAATTATAGTTGAAGGGGGAGGGGATAATATTTTTTATATGTGTACTACGTTATTGGCAAGAAAGAAGTATTTTTTTGTTAAAATTCCTTCCCTGGCTGTTTGGCTGAAAATGATTTTAAATATAAATCTTAGAATATGGAAGTCATGTATGGTTCTCCATACCGATATTTTCTATGGCAAACGATAACAGCCGCAAATTCAAACATAATCAAATGATGTTTTGCATACAGCCCTGAATTGTAGGGTTCTCAAGATCTGTTGTTTTTGGTGAAGATCGGTTAAGGGAAAGGGGTAGTTTACCAGCAACGGTTTTTTATCAAGGGTAATTTTACTTCCATATTTCCTTAAGGAATGGAAGTATGGTGATGGCAAAAAAAATCGTGTTCGAGATTATTGCAGATTCTGATTCTACTACACTCAAAACATGAAAAAAAGTCGTTTTCTGAAAAGTGTCTGTGTGTGTGTCTGTGTGTCTGTGTGTCTGTGTGTCTGTAGATTTTTTTTCTATGGCAAACGATAACTGCCGCAAATTCAAACAGAATCAAATAATTTTTTGCATACAGCCCTGATTTGTTGAGGACTCGCCTATTGTTTTTGGTGAAGATCGGTTGAAGGAAAGGGGTAGTTTACCTGCAACGGTTTTTTTTTATCAAGGGAAATTTTTTTTTTGGCAAACGATAACAGCCGCAAATTCAAACATAATCAAATAATGTTTCGTATACAGCCCTTAATTGTAGAGATCTCAAGACCTTTTGTTTTTTATGAAGATCGGTTAAGGGAAAGGGGTAGTTTACTCGTAACGTTTTATGTTTTAACAAGGGTATTTCCTATGGCAAACGATAACAGCCGCAAATTCAAACAGAATCAAAAGATTATTTGCATACAGCTCTAAATTGTAGAGTACTCGAGACCTATTGTTTTTGGTGAAGATCGGTTAAGGGAAAGGGGTAGTTTACTTGTAACGTTTTATGTTTTAACAAGGGTATTTCTTATGGCAAACGATAACAGCCGCAAATTCAAACAGAATCAAAAGATTATTTGCATACAGCACTAGATTCTAGAGTTCTCAAGACCTGTTGTTTTTGGTGAAGTTCGGTTAAGGGAAAGGGGTAGTTTACCTACAACGTTTTTTTAACAAGGGTATTTTATATGGCAAACGATAACAGCCGCAAATTCAAACAGAATAAAATAATTTTCTGCATACTGCCCTGATTTGTAGAGTACTCAAGACCTGTTGTTTTTGGTGAAGATCGGTTGAGGGGAAGGGGTAGTTTACCAGCAACGTTTTTTATCAAGCGTATTTTCTATGGCAAACGATAACTGCAGCAAATTCAAACAGAATCAAATACTTTTTTGCATACAGCCCTGATTTGTAGAGTACTCGCGACCTATTGTTTTTGGTGAAGATCGGTTGAGGGGAAGGGGTAGTTTACCTGCAACGGTTTTTTTTATCAAGGGAAATTTTTTTTTTTGGCAAACGATAACAGCCGCAAATTCAAACAGACTTAATTAATGTTTCGTATACAGCCCTGAATTGTAGAGTTTTCAAGACCTATTGTTTTTGGTGAAGATCGGTTAAGGGAAAGGGGTAGTTTACCTGTAACGTTTTATGTTTTAACAAGGGTATTTCCGATGGCAAACGATAACAGCCGCAAATTCAAACAGAATCAAACGATTATTTGCATACAGCCCTAAATTGTAGATTTCTCAAGACCTATTGTTTTTGGTGAAGATCGGTTGAGGGAAAGGGGTAGTTTACCTGTAACGTTTTATGTTTTAACAAGGGTATTTCCTATGGCAAACGATAACAGCCGCAAATTCAAACAGAATCAAATAATGTTTTGCATACAGCCCTGATTTGTGGAGTACTCAAGACCTATTGTTTTTGGTGAAGATCGGTTAAGGGGAAGGGGTAGTTTACCTGCAACCTTTTACGTTTTAACAAGAGTAAAGTACTTGCAAATTTATTTAACCTTTTTGAAACAATGGTAATTGTTAAAAATAAAATAATTTTGTTGCCAGGCAATAAAATTAAAATTTTTTAATTTTAATGTAATATAATATTTTTCATTTAATACGGCAATAAAAAGGCAGGTAAGACACAAACACACAATTCACGTTATTTCTGGCCTCACTCATGTTTATTTTCTTACGTTTGCACGCTTTTTAAATGGAAAGTGCCGAAACCCACACCAACATAACGCGTGCAAGCCGAAAAAATGGACATCAATTTGCTTACTGGCGAAGCTTGTAGTTAATGAATGGGTAGGCAAAAATCTTATCTTAAATTTTTTTTAAGGAATCACTAAAAGGACGGTGGGTCAAATCGGACGCTGAGGTAGAGTTTGCTGTAAGCGAATGGTTCCACAAACAGCCGTAAGAATTTTACTAGCAGGGAATCTACAGGTTAGCGCAACAGTGGAACTCATGTCTTAATGTTATTGGAGACTTCTTTTAAAATCGTTGAATAAAAAATGCTTTACAGCTCTATACGTGTGTCTATTGAACAATCCTTGTATTAGTCATACACAATAATACAACTGATTGAACTTCAAATTTTTAAACTTGGTTAGTTTCTATATATATGTTTAATGTTACAAATAATTCAAATAACAATCTTGATCATCTGTTAGTTCAGCGGAATAAGAGTGACACTTTTAATAACCGCATAAAATAAACACTTAGTAACAACACAGGCGCTTTAACTTAACTGTTTGGACCACAGAAGTGAGGCATGCCTCAACGCTCTATGTGTACAGCGCGGGACAATCCCCCCTCCCTACACTTCCCTATCACACCACTACATTGCTTACATACGATGTATACAAAAAACGCTGAGGCAAGTTCAGGTTGCCTCATTCGATTTAAACGAACTATGCCGAATCTCACCTGTCACCATCTAGCGGTCGCTCAATAAAGCACGTTTCGGTTTAATAAATTTGACAGTCACAGTAACAATGTATAATCTTTACGTTATGTAGTTCATACGTATTTATAATTTTTATTCTACAGAATTTGTTAGGGTAGGCATTGCCTCAATTGCCTCCATGTAACTTCGCCACTGATATATATGTGTACAACGTTATCGGCAACAAAGAAGTAGTTTTTGTTAAAATTCCTTCCCGGGATATTTGGCGTAGTCCAATGTTTTCTACAAAACCAGACATTTCGGCAATGCCATCGACTTCCATCATCAGAGAAAATCGAGTGCGATAACGTGAGGTGGTATACGTTAGTGACCACAGTACTGTGGTTAAGGCTGAAGCAGTAAGTAGAAAGAAGTAGTTTCTATGGTAATATTTCATTTCGAAAATGATTTTAAATATAAATCTTAGAATATGGATGTCATGTATGGTTCTCCATACCGATATTTTACTTCCACATTCCTTAAGGAATGGAAGTATGGTGATGGCAAAAAAATCGTGTTCGAGATTATTGCAGATTCTGATTCTACTACACTCAAAACATGAAAAAAAGTCGTTTTCCGAAAAGCGTCTGTGTGTGTGTGTCTGTGTGTGTGTCTGTGTGTGTGTCTGTGTGTGTGTCTGTCTGTGTGTCTATAGATTTTTTTTCTATGGCAAACGATAACTGCCGCAAATTCAAACAGAATCAAATAATTTTTTGCATACAGCCCTGATTTGTAGAGGACTCGCGACCTATTGTTTTTGGTGAAGATCGGTTAAGGGAAAGGGGTAGTTTACCTGCAACGGTTTTTTTTTATCAAGGGAAATTTTTTTTTTTTGGCAAACGATAACAGCCGCAAATTCAAACAGAATCAAATAATGTTTCGCATACAGCCTTGAATTGCAGAGTTCTCAAGACCTATTGTTTCTGGTGAAGATCGGTTAAGGGAAAGGGGTAGTTTACCGGTAACGTTTTATGTTTTAACAAGGGTATTTCCTATGGCAAACGATAACAGCCGCAAATTCAAACAGAATCAAAAGATTATTTGCATACAGCCCTAAATTGTAGAGTTCTCAAGACCTATTGTTTTTGGTAAAGATCGGTTAAGGGAAAGGGGTAGTTTACCTACAACTTTTTTTTAACAAGGGTATTTTTTATGGCAAACGATAACAGCCGCAAATTCAAACAGAATCAAATAATTTTTTGCATACAACCCTGGTTTGTAGAGTACTCGCGACCTATTGTTTTCGGTGAAGATCGGTTGAGGGAAAGGGGTAGTTTACCTGTAACGTTTTTTTATCAAGCGTATTTTCTATGGCAAACGATAATATCCGCACATTCAAACAGAATCAAATAATTTTTTGCATACGTCCCTGAATTGTAGAGGTCTCAATGACTTTCGATTTTGGTGAAGATCGGTTAAGGGGAAGGGGTAGTTTACCGGGAACGGTTTTTTTTATCAAGGGAAAATTTTTTTTTTGGCAAACGATAACAGCCGCAAATTCAAACAGAATCAAACAATGTTTCGCATACAGCCCTGAATTTTAGAGGTCTCAATACCTATTGTTTTTGGTGAAGATCGGTTAAGGGAAAGGGGTAGTTTACCTACAACGTTTTTTTAACAAGGGTATTTTCTATGGCAAACGATAACAGCCGCAAATTCAAACAGAATCAAATAATTTTCTGCATACAGCCCTAGTTTGTAGAGTTCTCAAGACCTGTTGTTTTTGGTGAAGATCGGTTGAGGGGAAGGGGTAGTTTACCTGCAACGTTTTTTATCAAGCGTATTTTCTATGGCAAACGATAACTGCCGCAAATTCAAACAGAATCAAATAATTTTTTGCATACGTCAGTGAATTGTAGAGGACTCAAGGCCTTTATATTTTGGTGAAGATCAGTTAAGGGGAAGGGGTAGTTTACCTGCAACCTTTTACGTTTTAACAAGAGTAAAGTACTTGAAAATTCATTTAAACTTTTTCAAACAATGGTAATTGTTGAAAATAAAATAATTTTGTTGCCAGGCAATCTGAAAATTTCAGATTTTGTACCACAAAATCTGAGGCAAACGATAACTGCCGCAAATTCAAACAGAATCAAATAATGTTTTGCATACGTCAGTGAATTGTAGAGGACTCAAGGCCTTTAGATTTTGGTGAAGATCAGTTAAGGGGAAGGGGTAGTTTACCTGCAACCTTTTACGTTTTAACAAGAGTAAAGTACTTGAAAATTCATTTAAACTTTTTCAAACAATGGTAATTGTTGAAAATAAAATAATTTTGTTGCCAGGCAATCTGAAATTTTCAGATTTTGTACCACAAAATCTGAAAAGATTATACGATAGTTTATGAAATGGTTAATAATACGTCAGTGGAAGGTGTAATGAGAAATTAGCAGAAATGGAAACTTGGGGAATGTTAACTGTTCTGTAGATACAATTTTGTCAGAATGTTTGGAAATGATCATCAACATTGAAGAAAAAGTAAGCATATTAAGAAACATATGTAAGTACTTATTATAAAAAAATAATGTTTGTTTTTTGATAAAGTCATTTTGATTATAAAATATAAATATTTACAACAAGAAAAGAATTTTCAGTTTTCAAAATTTAAATATATTTTTATAAAACAATGGGTTCTTCATTGAGGTGGGGACCATGTCACTCACTCCATCTCAAGCCTCCTCTCCCATTTTGCAGAAAAAGAGGACCCTGTCAAGGCTGATACTTTGACGACAGTGACAGGGCTTTCCACCAAATTCAGCAGAGTGACAGGTAGGCCCAACTCTGATTGGCTCCTCAGATTTCTCCAGCGTTAGTAGGTTCTAAGAAAATATTTTATTTCAAAAATGATTTTAAATATAAATCTTAGATATGTTTTATAAATCTCATGTTTTATGTTTTAACATGGGTAATTTTTTATATGACGAACCATAACTGCCGTAAATTCAAACAGAATCAAATAATTTTTTACATATGTGCCTGAGCTATAGAGAACTCAATGTCTGTTGATTTTGGTGAAGATCGGTTACGGGGAAAGGGCAGTTTACCAGAAACATTTTTTGTTGTAACATGAGTAAAGTACTTAATTTTGATAAAGTATCCTGATAAGATCTTAATAATCCACTGTAGAAACGTAGATGAAATATCTATAAATGAAGAGGCTAGTTGAACGGGCTGGGGGTAATTTTCTATAAATCAAAATTATAGTTGAAGGGGGAGGGGATAATATTTTTTATATGTGTACTACGTTATTGGCAAGAAAGAAGTATTTTTTTGTTAAAATTCCTTCCCTGGCTGTTTGGCTGAAAATGATTTTAAATATAAATCTTAGAATATGGAAGTCATGTATGGTTCTCCATACCGATATTTTCTATGGCAAACGATAACAGCCGCAAATTCAAACATAATCAAATGATGTTTTGCATACAGCCCTGAATTGTAGGGTTCTCAAGATCTGTTGTTTTTGGTGAAGATCGGTTAAGGGAAAGGGGTAGTTTACCAGCAACGTTTTATATTGTAACAACGGTATTTTCTATGGCAGACGATAACTGCCGCAAATTCAAATATAATCAAATAATTTTTTGCATGCAGCTCTGAATTGTCGAGTTTTCAAAACCTGTTGTTTTTGGTGAAGATCGGTTAAGGGAAAGGGGTAGTTTACCTGCCACGTTTTTTGTTTTAACAATGGTATTTTCTATGGCAAACGATAACAGCCGCAAATTCAAACAGAATCAAATAATGTTTTGCATACAGCCCTGAATTGTAGAGGACTGAAGGTATATTGATTTTGGTGAAGATCGGTTTAGAGAAAGGGGTAGTTTACCGGCAACTTTTTATGTTTTAAAAAGGGTACTTTTTTCTATGACGAACGATAACTGCCGTAAATTCAAAGAAAATCAAAAAATTTGTTGCATACGTTCCTAATTTGTAGAGAACTCTATGGCTGTTGATTTTGGTGTAGATCGGTAAAGGGAAAGTGGTAGTTTACCTGAAACATGTTATGTTGTAACAAGAGAAATGTTTTCATGACGAACGATAACTGCCGCAAATTGAAACCGAATCAAATTTTTTTTTGCATGCATTCCTGCATTGTAGAGTACTGAAGTTCTATTGATTTTGGTGAAGATCGGTTTAGAGAAAGGGGTAGTTTACGGCAACGTTTTATGTTTTAACAAGAGTAAAGTACTTAATTTTTATAAATAAAATATCTTGTTAAGAAATTCATAATAATCCACTGTAGAAACGTAGATGAAGTATCTATAAATGAAGAGGTACGGTGAACGGGGTGGGGGTAATTTTCTATAATTGAAAATTATAGTTACAGGGGGAGGGGAGAATTTTTTATGTGTACTACGTTATCGGCAACAAAGAAGTAGTTCTTTGTTAAAATTCCTTCCGTGGCTGTTTAGCCGTAGTCCAATGTTTTCTGCAAAACCAGACTTTTCGGCAGTGCCATCGACTTCCATCTCAGTGAAAATCGAGTGCGAAAACGTGAGGTGGTATACCTTAGTGACCACAGTACTGTGGTTTAAGCCTGAAGCAATAAGTAGAAAGAAGTAGTTTCTATGGAAATATTTCATTTCGAATATGATTTTAAATATAAATCTTAGAACATGGAAGTCATGTATGGTTCTCCATACCGATATTTTCTTTTTTTTAATCGAGTCTTTCTTTCTTTCTTTCCATTCGTCTTCTGATTTCCTGAACGACGATCCTGTTCACCCGTATAATTATAAATTTCTCAGCAAAGCATTTCATCCTTAATACGTTTGTGTCTTCTGTTTAACACCCACCATTCTGATCCGTCATAACGCTACACTCCACACAGGCTAGTAAATAACTAACCATTAGGGAGGTCAAAATATTTTCCACGAGGTGCAAAGAATTTTCCAGAGGAGAAAAATATTTATATATTTTTCATACATACATATATGCACAATGTTAGTTTGTAATTCTTACAAGGCTGTAAGCCCTGATTTGTAGAGTTCTCAAGACCTACTGTTTTTGGTGAAGAGCGGTTAAGGTAAAGGGGTAGTTTACCTGCAACGTTATATGTTTTAAGAAGCGTAATTTTTTCTATGGCAAACGATAACAGCCGCAAATTTAAACAGAATCAATTTTTTTGTATGTAGCCCTGATTTGTATACGTCCCTGTATTTTAGATAACTCAAGTTAACTTTTAACTTTACTTCCATGTTACTTAAGGAAATGGAAGTATGGTGATGGCAAAAAAAATCGTATTGTGATTTTGGTAAAGATCGGTTAAGAGGAAGGAGTAGTTTACCAGCAACGTTTTATGTTTACACAAGGATAATTTTACTTCCATGTTCCATAAGGAAATGGAAGTATGGTGATGGCAAAATAATCGTGTTCGAGATAATTGCAGATTCTGATTGTACTACCCTCAAAACATTATAAAAAGTCATTTTTCGAAAAGCGTTTCTGTGTGTGTCTGTCTGTCTATCTGTCTGTAGCAAACGATAACAGCCGCAACTTCAAACAGAATCAAATAATGTTTCGTATACAGCCCTGAATTGTAGAGTTCTCAAGACCTGTTGTTTTCGTGAAGATCGGTTAGGGGAAAGAGGTAGTTTACCTGCAACGTTTTATGTTTTAACAAGGGTAACTTTTAACTTTACTTCCATGTTCCGTAAGGAAATGGAAGTATGGTGATGGCAAAAAAAATCGTGTTCGAGATTATTGCAGATTCTGATTGTACTACACTCAAAACATGAAAAAAGTCATTTTTCGAAAAGTGTCTGTGTGTGTGTCTGTGTGTCTGTCTGTCTATAGATTTTTTTCTATGGCAAACGATAAAGCCGCAAATTCAAACTGAATCAAATTTTTTTTCCAAACAGTCCTGATTTGTAGAGTACTCACGACCTATTGTTTTTGGTGAAGATCGGTTGAGGGAAAGGGGTAGTTTACCAGAAACGGTTTTTTTTTAATCAAGGGTAATTGTTTCCTATGGCAAACGATAACAGCCGCAAATTCAAACAGAAATAACTACTCTTTTGCATACAGCCCTGAATTGTAGAGTTCTCAAGACGTATTTATTTTGGTGAAGATCGGTTAAGGGAAAGGGGTAGTTTACCTGCTACGTTTTATGTTTTAAAAGGGTATTTTCTATGGCAAACGATAAGAGCCGCACATTCAAACAGATTCAAATAATGTTTTGCATACAGCCCTGATCTGTAGAGTACTCAAGACCTATTGTTTTAGGTAAAGATCGGTTAAGGGAAAGGGGTAGTTTACCAGCAACGTTTTATGTTTTAAAAGGGTATTTTTTATGGCAAACGATAAGAGTCGCAAATTCATACAGAATCAAATATTTTTTTGTATGTAGCCCTGATTTGTGGAGTACTCAAGACCTGTTGATTTTAGTGAAGATCAGTTACGGGAAAGGGGTAATTTACCTGCAACGGTTTTCTTTTAAACAAGTGTAATTTTTTTCTATGGCAAACGATAACAGACGCAAATTCAAACAGAATCAACTACTCTTTTGCATACTGCCCTGAATTATAGAGTTCTAAAGAACTATTGGTTTTGGTGAAGATCGGTTAAGGGGAAGGGGTAGTTTACCGGCAACATTTTTTTATCGGGGGTAATTTTTACTTCCATATTCCTTAAGGAATGGAAGTATGGTGATGGCAAAAAAAATCGTGTCCGAGATTATTGCAGATTCTGATTCTACTACACTCAAAACATGAAAAAAAGTCGTTTTCCGAAAAGTGTCTGTGTGTGTGTCTGTGTGTCTGTCTGTCTGTCTGTCTGTGTGTCTGTGTGTAGATTTTTTACTTCCATATTCCTTAAGGAATGGAAGTATGGTGATGGCAAAAAAAATCGTGTTCGAGATTATTGCAGATTCTGATTGTACTACACTCAAAACATGAAAAAATATCGGTATGGAGAACCATACATGACTTCCATGTTCTAAGATTTATATTTAAAATCATATTCGAAATGAAATATTTCCATAGAAACTACGTCTTTCTACTTATTGCTTCAGCATTAACCACAGTACTGTGGTCACTAACGTATACCACCTCACGTTTTTGCACTCGATTTTCACCGATGATGGCAGTCGATGGCACTGCCGAAAAGTCTGGTTTTGCAGAAAACATTGAACTACGGCTAAAGAGTCCGGGAAGCAATTTTAACAAAAAACTACTTCTTTGTTGCCGATAACGTAGTACACATATAAAAAATTCTGCCCTCCACCTTCAACTATAATTTTTAATAATAGAAAATTACCCCCACCCCGTTTACCTAACCTCTTCATTTATAGATATTTCATCTACGTTTCCTACAGTGGATTACTAAGAGCTTCTTATCAGGATACTTTATTTATAAAAATTAAGTACTTTACTCTTGTTAAATCATAAAATGTTTCTGGCAAACTACCCCTTTATCTTAACCGATCTTCTCCAAAATCAACAGACCTTCCGTCCTCTACAATTCAGGGAAGCATGCAAAAAAATATTTGATTCTGTTTGAATGTGCGGCAGTTATCGTTCGTCATGGAAACATTTCTCTTGTTACAACATAAAATGTTGCAGGTAAACTACCCCTTTCCCTTAACCGATCTTCACCAAAAATTATAGATCTTGAGAACTCTGCAATTCAGGGCTGTATGCAAAATATTATATGATTTTGTTTGACTTTGCGGCTGTTATCGTTTGCCATACCAAATACCCTTGATAAAACAAAAAACGTGGCTGGTAAACTACCCCTTTCCCTTAAACGATCTTCACCAAAAACAATAGGTCTTTAGTACTCCAGACATCAGGGCTGTATGCAAAAATGTATTTGATTATGTTTGAATTTGCGGCTGTTACCGTTTGCCATAGAAAATACCCTTGTTAAAACATAAAACGTTGCCGGTAAACTACCCCTTTCCCTTAACCGATCTTTACCAAAATCAACAGATCTTGAGAACCCTACAATTCAGGGCTGTATGCGAAACATTATTTGATTCTGTTTGAATTTGCGGCTGTTATCGTTTGCCAAACAAACAAAATTACCCTTGATAAAAAAAAACCGTTGCAGGTAAACTACCCCTTTCCCTCAATCGATCTTCACCAAAAACAATAGTTCACGAGTACTCTACAATTTAGGGCTGTATGCAAATAATCTTTTGATTCTGTTTGAATTTGTGGCTGTTATAGTTTGCCATAGAAAATACCCTTGTTAAAACATAAAACGTTGCCGGTAAACTACCCCTTTCCCTTAACCGATCTTCACTAAAAACAATAGGTCTTGAGTACTCTACAAATCAGTGCTGTATGCAAAAACTTATTTGATTCTGTTTGAATTTGCGGCTGTTATCGTTTACCATAGAAAAAGTAAAAAATTACCCTTGATAAAAAACCGTTGCCGGTAAACTACCCCTTTCCCTTAACCGATCTTCACTAAAAATGATAGATCTTGAGAACTCTGCAATTCAGGGCTGTATGCAAAATATTATATGATTTTGTTTGACTTTGCAGCTGTTATCGTTTGCCATACCAAATACCCTTGATAAAACAAAAAACGTGCCTGGTAAACTACCCCTTTCCCTTAAACGATCTTCACCAAAAACAACAGGTCTTTAGTACTCAAGAAATCAGGGCTGTATGCAAAAATGTATTTGATTATGTTTGAATTTGCGGCTGTTACCGTTTGCCATAGAAAATACCCTTGTTAAAACATAAAACGTTGCTGGTAACCTACCCCTTTCCCTTAACCGATCTTTACCAAAATCAACAGATCTTGAGAACCCTACAATACAGGGCTGTATGCTAAACATTATTTGATTCTGTTTGAATTTGCGGCTGTTATCGTTTGCCAAACAAACAAAATTACCCTTGATAAAAAAAACCGTTGCAGGTAAACTACCCCTTTCCCTCAATCGATCTTCACCAAAAACAATAGGTCGCGAGTGCTCTACAAATCAGGGCTGTATGAAAAAAATTATTTGATTCTGTTTGAATTTGCGGCTGTTATCGTTTGCCATAGAAAAAATCTACAGCAGACACACAGACCCACAGACACACACACAGACACTTTTCGAAAATATCGGTATGGAGAACCATACATGACTTCCATATTCTAAGAATTATATTTAAATCTTAATATCGCCTGCCAAGCGCGATATATTTTCTCTTATACATGATGTACATTAAAATGCAAAAATTTTAATTTTATTGCTTGGCAACAAAATTATTTTATTTTTAACAATTACCATTGTTTGAAAAAGTTTAAATAAATTTTCAAGTACTTTACTCTTGTTAAAACGTAAAAGGTTGCAGGTAAACTACCCCTTCCCCTTAACCGATCTTCACCAAAATCGAAAGTCCTTGAGACCTCTATAATTCAGGGAAGTATGCAAAAAATTATTTGATTCTGTTTGAATTTGCGGCAGTTATCGTTTGCCATAGAAAATCGGTTGATAAAAAAACGTTGCCGGTAAACTACCCCTTCCCCTTAACCGATCTTCACCAAAAACAAAAGGTCTTGAGTACTCTACAAATCAGGGCTGTATGCAAAACATTATTTGATTCTGTTTGAATTTGCAGCTGTTATCGTTTGCCATAGAAAATACCCTTGTTAAAAAAACGTTGTTGGTAAACTACCCCTTTCCCTTAACCGATCTTCACCAAAAACAAAAGGTCTTGAGAACTCTACAATTTAGGGCAGTATGCAAAACATTATTTGATTCTGTTTGAATTTGCGGCTGTTATCGTTTGCCAAAAAAAAAAAATTTCCCTTGATAAAAAAAACCGTTGCAGGTAAACTACCCCTTTCCCTCAATTGATCTTCACCAAAAACAATAGTTCACGAGTACTCTACAATTTAGGGCTGTATGCAAATAATCTTTTGATTCTGTTTGAATTTGTGGCTGTTATAGTTTGCCATAGAAAATACCCTTGTTAAAACATAAAACGTTGCTGGTAAACTACCCCTTTCCGTTAACCGATCTTCACCAAGAACAATACGACTTGAGAACTCTACCATCTAGGGCTGTACGCAAATAATCATTTGATTCTGTTAGAATTTGCGACTGTTATCGTTTGCCATAGAAAATACCCTTGTTAAAACATAAAACGTTGCCGGTAAACTACCCCTTTCCCTTAACCGATCTTCACTAAAAACAATAGGTCTTGAGTACTCTACAAATCAGTGCTGTATGCAAAAACTTATTTGATTCTGTTTGAATTTGCGGCTGTTATCGTTTACCATAGAAAAAGTAAAAAATTACCCTTGATAAAAAACCGTTGCCGGTAAACTACCCCTTTCCCTTAACCGATCTTCACTAAAAATGATAGATCTTAAGAACTCTGCAATTCAGGGCTGTATGCAAAATATTATATGATTTTGTTTGACTTTGCAGCTGTTATCGTTTGCCATACCAAATACCCTTGATAAAACAAAAAACGTGCCTGGTAAACTACCCCTTTCCCTTAAACGATCTTCACCAAAAACAACAGGTCTTTAGTACTCAAGAAATCAGGGCTGTATGCAAAAATGTATTTGATTATATTTGAATTTGCGGCTGCTACCGTTTGCCATAGAAAATACCCTTGTTAAAACATAAAACGTTGCTGGTAACCTACCCCTTTCCCTTAACCGATCTTTACCAAAATCAACAGATCTTGAGAACCCTACAATACAGGGCTGTATGCTAAACATTATTTGATTCTGTTTGAATTTGCGGCTGTTATCGTTTGCCAAACAAACAAAATTACCCTTGATAAAAAAAACCGTTGCAGGTAAACTACCCCTTTCCCTCAATCGATCTTCACCAAAAACAATAGGTCGCGAGTGCTCTACAAATCAGGGCTGTATGAAAAAATTATTTGATTCTGTTTGAATTTGCGGCTGTTATCGTTTGCCATAGAAAATACCCTTGTTAAAACATAAAACGTTGCCGGTAAACTACCCCTTTCCCTTAACCGATCTTCACTAAAAACAATAGGTC